>PVHT021183648.1:5761915-5801716 GCA_004024745.2 Catagonus wagneri
GTGTGGAGAAAAGGGAACCCTCCTGCACTGTTGGTGGGAATGTAAGCTGGTACAGCCACTATGGAAGACAGTATGGAGGTACCTTAGAAAACTATACATAGAACTACCACATGACCCAGCAATCCCACTCTTGGGCATATATCCAGACAAAAATTTTCTGGAGAAAGACACTTGCACACGCATGTTCACTGCAGCACTATTCACAATAGCCAAGACATGGAAACAACCCAAATGTCCACCGACAGATGACTGGATTAGGAAGATGTGGTATATATACACGATGGAATACTATTCAGCCATCAAAAAGGATAAAATAATGTCATTCATGGCAACATGGATGGAATTAGAAACGCTCATACTGAGTGAAGCAAGTCAGAAGGAGAAAGACAGATGTCATATGAAATCTCTTATAACTGGTCTAGGACACTGCACAAATGAACATCTCAACAGAAAAGAAAATCACGAACTTGGGGAACAGACTTGTGGTTGCCAAGGGGGTGGGGGAGGGGTGGGGGAGGGGTGGGAGGGAATGGGGATAACTAGTGCTTTAATGATGGAATAGCAAGGAGCTCCAACTGTATTGCACAGGGAACTATATCTAATTACATGTGACAAATCCATATATGTACATGTAACTGGGTCACCACACGGTGAATTTGGAAAATCTGACAGAAATCTGTAAACCAGCTATAATGCAAAAATAAAAAAAAGACAACAAAACCACACATTGTGGGGAGGGAAAATAAGAAAATGTAGACTATTTTTCTTTTTTATTTTGTTTTTGGTATTATTATTATTTTTTAACTTAAAAAAATTTTAAATGATGTGTTTAAACCTATATGGCTATCAGGCCACAGCAAGCAGATATAAGAGGGTGTTAACATACTTAAAAAACAGGGCAACCACAAATCAAAAAGGAACATCACATCCACAAATACTGAAAAGAAAAGCACCCAAGTATAAAAGAAATGGAAACCATCCAACCAAAAAAAGAAAATAAGAAAAGAGAAACATAGAATCAACTGGAAAACAAGGTCTAAAATGGCAATAAATACATATCTATCAATAATCACCTTAAACGTCAGTGGTCTGAATGCCCCACTCAAAAGACACAGAGTGGAAGACTGGACAAAAAAGCAAAAGCCTACAATCTGCTGCCTACAAGAGACACACCTTAGGGCAAAGGACACAGATAGATTGAAAGTGAGGGGATGGGAAAAGATAGTTCATGCCAATGGACAAGAATGAAAAGCAGGAGTGGCAATACTCATATCAGACAAAATAGACTTTAAGCTGAAGGCCCTAGAGAAAGATAAAGAAAGGACACTATTTAATCGTTAAAGGATCCATTCAAGAAAAGGATTTTACAATAGTCAATATATATGCCCCTAATATAGGAGCACCTAAGTACCTACAACAAGTACTATCAGATATAAAAGGAGAAATAGATGGCAATACAATAATTGTAGGAGACTTTAACACTCCACTCACATCAATGAACAGATCCTCTAGGCAGAAAATCAGTAAGGCAACAGAGATCCTAAATGACACAATAGAAAAGTTAGACCTAACTGACATTTTCAGGACATGACATCCAAAAAAATCAGAATATACATTCTTCTCAAGTGCACAAGGAACATTCTCAAGGATAGATCACATACTGGGGCCCAAAGCTAACCTCAACAAATTTAAGAGTATAGAAATTATCTCAAGTATCTTCTCTGACCACAAAGGCAAGAAACTGGAAATCAACCACAGGAAAGGAAATGAGAAAAAACATACTACATGGAGACTGAACAACATGCTACTAAAAAACGAATGGGTCAATGAGGAAATCAAGAAGGAAATTAAAAATACATTGAGACGAATGACAATGAAGACACAACCATTCCAAATCTATGAGCAAAAGCAGTGCTCAGAGGGAGGTTCATAGCATTACAGGCCTTCCTCAAAAAAGAAGAAAAATACCAAATCAGCAACCTAACCCATCACCTAAATGAATTAGAAAAAGAAGAACAAAAACACCCTAAAGTCAGCAGAAGGTAAGAAATCATTAAGATCAGAGAGGAAATCAAAAAAATAGAAATTCAAAAAAACAATAGAAAAAAATCAATAAAACCAAGAGCTGGTTCTTTGAAAAGGTAAACAAAATTGACAAACATCTGGCTAGACTCACCAAGAAGAGATAGAAAAAACCCAAATAAACAAAATAAGAAATGAAAAAGGAGAAGTCAGAACGGATATTACAGAAATATAAAAAACCATGAGAGAATACTATGAATACTTGTATGCCAACAAATTTGACAACCTAGAAGAAATGGACAACTTTTTAGAGACTTACACCCTGCCAAAATTGAATCAAGAAGAAATAGATCAACTGAACAGACAGATCAATAGAAATGAAATTGAGTATGTCATAAAAACACTCCCTACAAATAAAAGTCCCAGACCAGATGGCTTTACAGGTGAATTCTACCAGACATACAAAGAGGAACTCATACCCATCCTCCTTAAACTTTTCCAAAGAGTTGAAGAAGAAGGAACACTCCCCAAAATATTCTATGATGCCAGCATCACCTTAATTCCAAAACCAGACAAAAACACGACAAAGCAAGAGAACTATGGGCCAATATCTTTGATGAATATACATGCAAAAATTCTCAACAAAATTTTAGCCAACCGAATCCAACAACATATCAAACAGATCATACACCATGACCAGGTGGGATTCATCCCAGGTGCACAAGGATGGTTCAACATACACAAATCAAACAACGTCATACACCACATTAACAAAAGAAAAGTCAAAAACCACATGATCATCTCAACAGATGCAGAAAAAGCATTTGACAAAGTCTAACATCCATTCATGATAAAAACTCTTACCAAAGTGGGAATACAGGGAACATTCCTTAATGTAATAAAGGCCATTTATGAAAAACCCACTGCAAATATAATACTCAGTGGAGAAAAGCTGAAAGCCTTCCCACTGAAATCTAGAACAAGACAAGGACGCCCACTCTCACCACTGTTATTCAACATAGTATTGGAAGTCCTAGCTACAGCAATCAGACAAACAAAAGAAATAAAAGGCATCCAAATAGGAAGAGAAGAGGTAAAACTGTCACTGTATGTAGATGACATGATACTATACATAGAAAACCCCAAGGACTCAACCCCAAAATTATTTGAACTGATCAGCGAATTCAGCAAAGTAGGAGGATATAAGGTTAACCTTAATAAATCAATCACATTTCTGTATACTAACAATGAAATGTTAGAAAAAGAATACCAAAACACTTTACCTTGTAAAATAGAACCCCCAAAAATCAAATACCTGGGAATAAACCTGACCAAAGAGGTGAAAGACATATGCAGAGAACTATAAGACATTAATCAAGGAGATCAAAGAAGATACAAAGAAATGGAAAGATATCCCATGCTCATGGGCCGGAAAAATTAATATTGTAAAAATGGCCATACTACCCAATGCAATCTACAAATTCAATGCAATCCCTATCAAATTACCCGTGACATTCTTCACAGAACTAGAACAAACAATCCAAAAATGTATATGGAAAAAGACCCAGAATCACCAAAGCAATTCTAAGGAACAAAAACCAAGCAGGAGGCATAACTCTCCCAGACTTCAGGCAATATCACAGGGCCACAGTAATCAAGACAGTGTGGTACTGGTTCCAAAACAGACATACAGACCAATGGAACAGAGTAGAGAATACAGAAATAAACCCAGATGCCTACGGTCAATTGATCATTGACAAAGGAGGCAAGAACGTAAAATGGGGAAAAGACAGTCTTTTCAGTACGTACTGCTGGGAAACTTGGACAGCTGCATGCAAATCAATGAAACTAGAACACACCATGCACAAAAATAAACTCAAAATGGTTTAAAGACTTAAATAAGACAAGACACCATTAAACTCCTGGAACAAAACATTTGCAAAACATTCTCTGACATCGACCTTACAAATGTTTTCTCAGGTCAGTCTCCCAAAGCAACAGAAATAAAAGCAAAGATAAATCAATGGGACTGAATCAAGCTGACAAGATTTTTCACAGTGAAGGAAACCAAAAAGAAAACTAAAAGACAACTTACAGAATGGGAGAAAATAGTGTCAAATGATGCAATGGGCAGGGGCTTAATCTCTAAAATATACAAACAACTTATGCAGCTCAACAGCAAAAAAGCCAATAACCCCATTAAAAAATGGGCAAAGGACATGAACAGACATTTCTCTGAAGAAGACATGCAGATGGCCAACAAGCACATGAAAAAATGCTCAACATCATTGATCATTAGAGAAATGCAAATCAAAACTACCATGAGATACCAGTCAGAATGGCCATCATTAATAAGTCCACAAACAACAAATGCTGGAGGGGATGTTGAGAAAATGGAACCCTCCTGCACTGTTGGTGGGAATGTAAGCTGGTACAACCACTATGGAAAACAGTATGGAGGTACCTTAGAAAACTATACATAGAACTACCACATGACCCAGCAATCCCACTCTTGGGCATATATCCAGACAAAAATCTCCTTGAAAAAGACACTTGCACATGCACGTTCATTACAGCACTATTCACAATAGCCAAGACATGGAAACAACTCAAGTATCCATTGACAGATTGGATTAGGAAGATATGGTATATATACATGATGGAATACTATTCAGCCATAAAAAAAGAATAAATAATGTAATTTGCAGCAACATGGATGGAATTAGAGACCCTCATACTGAGTGAAGTAAGACGGAGAAAGGCAGATACCATATGATATCACTTATATCTGGAATCTAATATACTGTACAAATGAACCTTTCTACAGAAAAGAAAATCATGAACTTGGAGAACAGATTTATGGTTGCCAGGGGAGTGGGGGAGGGTGTGGGATGGTATGGGAGACTGGGCTTACAGTTGTAGACTACCGCCTCTGGGTTGGAAAAGCAAGGAGATCCAGCTGTATAGCACTGAGAACTATGTCTAATCACTTCTGACGAATCCACATATGTATGTGTAACCGGGTCACCATGCTATGTAGCTGGAAAATTGACAGAAATCTGTAAACCAGCTAAAACAGAAAAATAAAAGGAGAAAAAAAAATAAAGAAGATGCTGAGGCAAGAAGTAAACCAGATACTTGAATGATTGCTAAGTGTCCAGAGAATGTCAAGAATGCCCATTACATCACCATTATCATAGGTATCTGGATAGAGTATCATAATAAAGGCATCTGAAAATATCACAGACAACAAACAGATTCTGGAGATAGCAAAGCTGACCAAGATGATGTCAATCAAGGAAATACCTCTCTTTTTGAGTCAGTCAGTGCAGTTAACCAGTACAATGAATCCATTTCTCCAAATTCCCATAGTCGATTCACCAGTTATCAAGATCATATATATTGTCTGCATTGCACTTGGCATGTCAGCAGAGAATTCTGATTTTGGATACCACTGATGATAAACTGACTTTCAGCTGACCAGTAAAGAATGGTATATATGTCTACCATTTAGATCATGCTTGCAAGTGTCTTTATCTATCTTCTTTGTCAGCTGTGAGCAGGTCAAGAAGATAGTTGTCTGGGTTAGAACTGCCTAAAACTTCACCAGCTGAGGCCAGTAATTCCTTTTATGCGTAGTGGTGTTTGAAAGGCTCTAAAATGCAAATAGGAACAGACCTGATTTCTTGGATTTGCATAGTGTTTCTTATTTTAAGCTCTGACTATTTTGGATTTATCAATTTACTCTGTTGACCAGGAGCTTCAGAAGGAATCAATTACTTGGAAAATATGGCTAAAATTTAATTTTGAGATGTGGCATCATTACCATCTCTAATGATTTGCAAAGTATTCCAAAACAGTGGTCCATTTTGTACAAATGCAGGTGAATTTCAACTGTAGATAGTTAACATTGGTCATGATGTCTTTAGGAATGAAAGAGATGGGTAGCCTGCTAAAATCGTACTTGATCTTTATGGCAAGAGAAGTTATGGATCTGGTGGACCAGAAAACTGACTCAAGCTTCCTCAAGGAAAAGACATGGATCCTATCTCATTTTGAGCCCTAACCCATTTTAAAAATGCAGAGCCCTTTGACTAAAGAAGAGCCCTGCAACACTGCCACAAAATAAGACCATGGATCTTCTTCCAAAACTTCCCTTGTTGCCATTTATTAGAATGACTCTGAAAAACACCCAGATCTTTGAAGGGTTAGTGGATATTAATTCTGAACTGACACTAATTCTCAAGGACTCAAAATACCACTATGGTTAACGGAGGCTTATGTTAGTCTGATATTAAGTGAGAACAAGACCAAGTAGGTCTCATGGGCCTATTCAGTGATTGTTTTCTACATTTCCTTTTTTTTTTAATTATTATAGTTGATTTACAGTGTTCTGTCAATTTATGTTGTACAGCAAAGTGACCCAGTTATACATACATATAAGTTTTTTTTCTCGCGTTATCCTCCATCATGTTCCATCATAAGTGATTGGATATAGTTCTCTGTGCTGTGCAGCAGGATCTCATTGCTTATCTACTGCAAATGCAATAGTTGGCATCTACTAACCACAAGCACCCAGTCCACCCCATTCCCTCCCCCTTCTCCTTGGCAATCACAAGTCTGTCCTCTATGTCCATGAGTTCTTTTCTTTTTTGTAGATAGGTTCATTTGTGCCATATATTAGAGTCCAGATATAAGTGATACCATATGGTACTTGTCTTTCTCTTTCTGACTTCTTCACTTAGTATGAGAGTCTCTAGTTCTGTCTGTGTTGCTGTAAATGGCATTATTTTGTTCTTTTTTATGGCTGAGTTGTATTCCATTGTGTATATGCACCACATCTTTTTTTTCCCTTGCTAAACAAAATTCAGTTTTTTTTATTACTTAATGAATTTTATATTTATAGATGTACTCTAAGAGTATAATTGGAATACACCTGTGAAAATTAGAAAATCACTGTACTCTTCCTCACATTCATAGAATAGCTAAATTATCAAAGGTCCAAGCGGAATCACCTGAATTTCATGCTCTACAAGTATAATACACCAAAGTGACAATTCAGCCTCAGGAGAAGTGCCAACATTGGCTCCATCATCAAAGACTTGAAGCATTCATGGATGGTAAAACTTACCAAATCTCCACTAACCATATTACTAACACACCAATAGATTCCAATTTTATTGGGTAGTGTTATCAGGATAAGTGAAATATCTTTTCATGTTTATGAAAATTGATAATAGATTTTTTCCTTTAGATTTGTAAATCTAGTCAATTATTCAGACAGATTTCTTAATATTGGCTTATTCTTACATTCCTTATATAAACTCTACTTAGTCTTGGTGTATTATTATTTTAGGAAAATTGTTGCTATTTCTGTTTGCTATTACTCTGTGATTTTTATATTGATATTCTTACCACAAAGTGAAGAAGTAAGATTAGATTAGTTTTGTAGAGTCTAGTGAGATTCTAGTATCAATATAAAACTTGCTTCAGAGTTTCCATCGTGGCGCAGCAATTAATGAATCTGACTAGGAACCATGAGATTGTGGGTTCGATCCCTGGCCTTGCTCATTGTGTTAACTATCTGGCCTTGCCATGAGCTGTGGTGTAGTTCGCACACACGGCTCGGATCTGGCATTGCTGTGGCTGTGGCATAGGCCAGCAGCTACCGCTACAGCTCCAATTGGACCCCTAGTCTGGGAACCTGTATATGCCATGTGTGCAGCTCTAAAGAAAAAGCAAAAAGAAAAACTTGCTTCATAAAAATTTTTTAGGTTTTTTCCCCTGTTTTTATACTTTAGAACAGCTCAGATAGTACCAGGATTATCTGTTCTTCAAAGGTTTGGTAGAATTTGCTTTTCATCTAAGTTTAGAGCTATTTTTTCATTGTGATTTCTTTTTGTTTTGTTTGGTTGTTTTTCCTTGTGACTTCTTGACAATTTTATCTTATTCCTTCATGCATATCTGTATGTTCATGTTTTCTCTCTTCTAGAATTTGGTATTAGTTAAGGTATATTTTCCTATCAAGTTTTAAAATTTATTTGAAAAGAATTAAACTTGTATATTTGCACTTCATCCCCCACACCACTTTATTTTCTTGATTAGGTTAATTTCTGACTTATATTAAACTCTCCACATTTATAAGTCAAGAAAACAATGATGCCACACTGATCCCACTTTTAGATAATTCAAATTTAAGTGTTACTGACTTTATCTCACACCCTGCTCTGAACTTACTATGTTCCCTGGAATTCACAGTGAGCCATCAGCAACAATCTTATATTCTCATCCATTTTCCTAACAAACAGCTCACTCTACCTTCTTTGTTTGAACTCAGAGAGTTTCAACTTTTTTGTTTCTCTGAACTACTTTGACAGTCTGGTGAAGATTATGATTTCCTCAGAATAATATTTTATGTATTTATTATTTATTTATTTATTTATTTATTTATTTATTTATTGTCTTTTTGCCTTATCTAGGGCCACACCCGCGGCATATGGAGGTTCCCAGGCTAGGGGTCTAACAGGAGCTGTAGCTGCTGTCCTTCGCCACAGCTACAGCAATGCGGGATCCAAGCCACATCTGCAATGTACCACAGCTCACAGCAACGCTGGATCTTTAACCCACTGAGCAAGGCCAGGGATCAAACCTGCAACCTCATGGTTCTTAGTTGGATTCGTTAACCACTGAGCCACAATGGGAACTCCAGAATATTTTTAAATGAATAAAGTAAAAATTCATGGAATTTCTAAGGAGTCTGATAGTATAAGTGTGTGTGTGTGTGTGTGTGTGTGTATACACACATATATATACACACATATATAGTGATATAGTATATGTGTATGTAAACAGGAGGAATGGTAGAAGTTAAAAGTTAACAAAAATAAAGATATAATTTGGTGTCCAAACAAGTTCATAGACCTCTTGATTCTATCTATTGACTCATTTATTTTAACACCTTACAGATAAATCCCGACTCTCTTCCTAGGACATTGCTTTCCCTGAAGCCTTTCATGCGGCAGCTGTTTTCTTTCAGATCTCACGCCCGTCATCCTACTAGAACCAAAGCTTTAGAAGGTGTTTTTTTTTCTGTTTTTTTTTTTTTTAGGGCCACACCTGCAGCATATGGAAGTTCCCAGGCCAGGAGTCAAATTGGAGCTGCAGCTGCAGGCCTACGCCACAGCCACAACATCAGCAACACCACATCCAAGCTACATCTGCAACCTACACCACAGCTCAGGGCAATGTTGGATCTTTAATCCACTGAGCAAGGCCAAGGATTGAACTCACATCCTCATGGATACTAATCAGGTTCATAACCCACTGAGCCTCAATGGGAAATCCAGAGTGTTTTTCTTATCCTTTCCTGTAACTTTAGATCTTACTTCCTTCTTTCTCAAAAGACACACAATACCTTAGAATATTCTGTCATGGATCTCTATATGATATTGCCTTTCCTTTTTGCAGTCATTCACCAGCTCTCTTTCCTTTATTTTAGGCATCTATCTGTAGATAAATATATTCAGTTTCCTCACCATTCCTTTTGCCAAAGTTCCTCCAAACATCTCTTGGTTAGATTAAGTTATCCTCAGTGTTATTTCTCATGAATGGCAATTTCATTTCCCAAGTTCCTGCATGCTAAAAACATCCTTCTTTCTTCATTTGTGTTGGTCCTCGAAAGACAGTGTAGTTGTATGAAAAAGCTATTGGCTCACACTTTTTTTTTGAGCACATTGATGGTTTTGCACTACTGTTCACGTTGTTGGTGATTAAAGTTGTTGATAACTCTGATACTCATCTTTTTTTCTTTCTTTTTCAAGTAACTTGGCTTTTTTGCCAGTTAACTCAGAGAACTTTAAATGTATCATCAAGTTATGTCTCTGAGCTGACTTTTCTGGAACAATTTCCCATGTATACTGTGTCACTCCAATGTATATATTTAAGTGATTTAGTTTTTAAAAACTTTCTTTTATTTTTATTTATTTATTTTTGGCCATGCCAGCAGCATGTGGAAGTTCCTGGTCTAGGGATTGAGCCCTTGCCACAGCAGCGACCCAGGCTTCTGCAGTGACAACCCTGGATCCTTAACCCTCTGTGCCACAAGCGAACTCCTTCAATCCTCTTTCTAAATATTAGTTAAGTTTCATTACTTTATAACTGATTTTCTTAGCGATAAGTAGCTAATAAGTTGATATGAAAATTTCAGTCATAAGAAAAAGTATTCATACTAATAATGCAAAATGTGTTCTGGGGAAAGGAATTATAATTACATGGAAATGCTTAATAAGAAAACATTTCAATGGAGTTGAAACGCATTTCTATTATCATGAAAAATTTCACATTCTACTTCCAAGAAAAGGAAAGGTATTTTTAGTTACACTTGAAATATAATTTAAGGTTATTGGTTATTCAAATTATAGTCAATGACAAGAATGGAATTTTCATCACAGGAAAAAATAAAAATATTAGTTATATGATATAATCCCCTTGCACAGACAATGACTATTCAGACTTTGAAGAGACTATTATTTAAAGAAGTTTGTTATGATAAATAAGTACTAAGGATGAAATGTACAACATGAGTAACATAACTAACATGGCTGTGTGCTACGTATGAAAATTGTTAAGAGCAAGTCCTAAGATTTCATATAACAGAGAAAAAAATCTTTTTTCTTTTTCTTTTCTTTCATATTTATATGAGATTTTGGATGTTCAGTAAACTTATTATGTAATTATTTTAAATCAAATCATTGATGTAAGTCAAATCATTATGCTATACACCTTAAACTTATACAGTGTTATATGTGAGTTATGGCTTAATAAAACTTGAAGAAAAAGAGTTCCCATTGTGGCGCGGCGGAAATGAATCCGACTGATATCCATGAGGATGTGGGTTTGATCGCTGGCCTCGCTCAGTGGGGTTAAGGATCCAGCACTGCTGTGAGCTGTGGTGCAAGTCACAGATACAGTGGCTCAGATCCTGCACTGCTGTGGCATAAGCCAGCGGTTGTAGCTACAATTCAACCCCAAACCTGGGAACCTCCATATGCTACAGGTGCATCCTTAAAAAGCAAAAAAAAAAAAGAAAGAAAAAAAACTGGAAGAAAAATTATAATAGTTTTAAAGTAAGTACTTGACTATTTATATTTAAAAGTTACACAGGGAAATATTTTAAATCTCTACAAAAAATTTGAAAAGAATATGTTGGAATTTTTACACAAATCCAGTATTTTCCCTAAAATTTTGCATTTCATTTGTATTATGGTCATTGTATGATAAAAAGAAAATGTGTTAATTAAAAAATAAAATCCCACATAGATATTCACCAATCAGAAAGGCATATAACTGTTACAGTTTCTATGTGTGCCAATATATGAATAAGAATGAAAGAATAGAGGATACAATTTTAAAAATTCATACTTTAACTTAAAAATAATCAAAGACAAAAAGTCTAAAAGCTTTTTTTTGTTGTTGTCTTTTTAGGGACACACCTGCCACAGATGGAGGTTCCCAGGTTAGGAGTCGAATTGGAGCTGTAGCCTCTGGCCTATACCACAGCCACAGCAACTCTGGATCCAAGCCATGTCTGTGACCTACACCACAGCTCACAACAATGCCAGATCTTTAACCCACTGAGCAAGGCCAAGGATTGAACCTGCGTCCTCATGGATATTAGTTGGGTTCGTTAACCACTGAGCCACAGTGGTAACTCCCTTTTGTTTATTTGTTGTAAAAGCATTAAGACAGAAAGACAATAATTATAAAGATTCAGGTGGATTTCAAACTTAGCATTCTGTGAGGAAGATAATAATTAGTGGCATCAACATGATGATGAAAAATAAGTTGAACCTCATGAAAACAGAATAACAACATAAAAGCTCTTTTTGAAGAGGGATATCATAAAATCAGAACTACAACTACCTGTTTTAAAAGAGAATCAGACTTAATTAAAAGAAAACTATAGATACAAGCATTCAAACCTAAAATAATTTATTATGAGAGTGTGTTGTAAATGGACTCTGTGTGTATGAAAATTCTGACAGATGAAGAATATTTAGGGCCTGTGGTGACAAATAAAAAACCTACTTGCTAATAAAGTTGAAGAAAAGTTTGAAATAAATTTAATTTGATTTTTGTTTTTTTATTTCATATTACAACTTCAATCTGTTGTCTTTAAAAGGGCTAATCTATATAATGGTTAAGAGTTTCAGCTCTGGTGCCAGGCAGATGAAGTTGAATATTTTCCCCACTCTATTAGTTATGTGATCTAAGTTGAGTTTTACTTTCTTTTTTTTTGTGTGTGGCCACGTCTGAAGCACGTGTAAGTTCCTGGACCAGGGACTGAACCTGAGCCATAGCCCTAACAATGCCAAATCCTTAACCACTAGGTCACCAGGAAAGTCCACGTTTTAGGGTTTTTCTTTTTTTTTTACATATAAAACATTGATAAAAATACTATCTACCTTGTAGAATGGTTATGATTAAATGCAGTTTTACGTTTAAAGTACTTTGAACACAAAGGTGCTTATATACTCAGTAAATGTTAGATACTATTATTATTGAATTTCCTGGCAAGAAAATTTCATTATTCAAGAAATCATAACTGTTATCAACTTGTTTTGCGCTCTTGATGAGTCTTGATAGAGCCTCTTTTGATGCATCTTAATTATAATTTCCTATGTTTGCACAAATTTCAAGGATCATGATAATTACATGAAATCACAAAACATGGCACTTCACATGCTAGAAGTTCAATGCACTATCCATTGTACCACAGAGCCTAACAAACATGGCACTTCAGCAATCAAGACTGCATGGTACTGGCGTAAGGACAGATATGTAGACCGACAGGGTAGAACTAAGAGTCCTGATCTAAGCCTATATACCCATGGCAAATTGATTTTCAACAATAATAGCCAAAAATGCATTAGGAGAAGAGTCTTTTTTAACAAATGGTTGGACAATTGGATATCCACGTGCAAAAGAATGAAGTTAGAACACTATCATGCCATTAAAAAAAAAGATCAACGACCTAAATATAAGAAAACTATAAAACACTTAAAAGAAAATCTAGGGTTAAATCTTCATGACTTTAGATTTTTCAGTGAGTTTTTAGATATTACACAAAAAGTACCAGAAACAAAAGAAAAAATAGATAAATTGAACATCACCAAAAATAAAACCTTTTGTGCATAAAGGATATTATAAGAAAATGCAGGAGTCCCCGTCATGGCTCAGTGGTTAACAAACCAAAAACTAGCATCCATGAGGATGCAGGATCGATCCCTGGCTCCACTCAGTGGGTTAAGGATCCAGCGTTGCCATGAGTTGTGGTATAGGTCACAGACGTGGCTTGGATCCCCAGTTGCTATGGCTCTGGCGTAGGCTGGCAGACACAGATCCAACTGGACCCCTAGCCTGGGAACCTCTATATGCTGTGGGTGCGGCCCTAAAAAGACCAAAAAAAAAAAAGAAAGAAAGAAAGAAAAAAGAAAGTGCAAGGACAGTTTACAGAATGGGATAAAATATTAGCAGATCAAATGTCTGAGAATGGTTTAATAATCTGAATATATAAAGAATACCTATGACTCAACAAAAAAAGAAAAACAGCTCAGTTAAAAAATGGGCAAAGGACAGAATAGATATTTCTCTGAAGATTTACAAATGACCAAGATGCACATGCAAAGATATTCAACATCCATTAGTCATTAGAGAAATACAAATAAGATGGGAATATCACTTCACACTCATAGGATGGTCATAGAAAAAAATCCAGAAAATAAAAAATACTGGAGAGGATGTGGAGAAATTCGAACCCTTGTACATTCCCAGTAGGAATGTGAACTGAGGTAGCCACTGTGGAAAACAGTTTGGTGGTTCCTCAAAAAGCTAAATATAGAAATTGCCATAAGACTCACTAATTCTGCTCTCAGGCATATACTGAAAACAGGGACACAGATAGTTGTACAATAATGTTTGTCGAGCATACTCACAATAGCCAAAGGTAAAAACAACTCAAGTTCATTAACAGATGAATATTTAAACAAAATGTAGTATATACATATACAATGGAATACTATCCAATCATAAAAACGAATGAAGTTCCAACACATGCTACAACCTGATAAAGCTTTGAAAACATTATGCTGAGTAAAATAGAGTTTCCAGCAATTTAGGGGGAGGGGAATTGAAAGTTATTGCACAGGGGGTACAGAGTTATTGTTTGGGGTGATAGAAGTTTTGGAAATACATAGTGGTGGTGCTTGCACAATACTGTAACTGTAATTAATACCACAGAATTTTACACTTAAAATAGTTTTTTTTTTTTTTTGTCTTTTTGCCTTTATCTAGAGCCGCACCCGCGGCATATGGAGGTTCCCAGGCTAGGGGTCTAACAGGAGCTGTAGCCGCCGGCCTTCACCACAGCCACAGCAACGCGGGATCCGAGCCGCGTCTGAAACCTTCACCACAGCTCACGGCAACGCCGGATCCTTAACCCACTGAGCAAGGCCAGGGATCAAACCCGCAACCTCATGGTTCTTAGTCGGATTCGTTAACCACTGAGCCACAAAGGGAACTCCACACTTAAAATAGTTAAAGTAGAAAATTTTACATCATATATGTTTTACCACAATAAGAATACATTTTAAATAAATGCATGTAAAAACTTAAAAACTGGACACCATAAAAATGTGCAGCATGGGAAAGTAGGTAAAGCAAGCTAAACTTATTTTATTTAGGATAAAGGTAATGATATTTTAAAACCAGTATATGAAAATTTGGTATAACTAGAAGATAGGAAAGGAGGTGATAAACGTAGAATAAAGCAGGAGAAATAGAAAAAGAGAAACGAGAAGATAAAAAATTAATATAACTGTGATTAAGATAAGTAAAAACATTTACACAATGATAATTTTCAGATTCTAATATTAAAGTATCAAATATCAGAGATTTGTCTTCTATAGGATCTAATAAAACAAAAATTTAGAAATGTTGAAAACACACAGAGGGAAAATACATATATGAAGCAGAGTAACAACAGAATTGGCCATTTTTAACGTGGACAAAATAAAATTTAATGCAAAAACCTGCATGAGTGACAGGGTTTTTTTACTATCAGTAATAATAATAATAATAAAAGTAATGATCATGGAAACAAACACAACTATTGATATTGTTCCAAGTTAAATGCAGCTACAAATGAAAGAATTATGAGCAGAGACAAATCCATAATTGTAAATGTACATTTATTATCTGTTTCAAATTGATTAATAATAAATATGGATATAGAGAAGCAATTTCATTAACATGGTTCAACTAATGTATATAAATTTGACTTTTACACTATCAAATATCTTTCAAGAAAACATGGACCTTTGACAAAAATACACCATATAGTAGGCCAAATAAATCTTATCCTAGGTCAACTATCATATAAATATGTTGCCTGATTCAACTTCAATAAAATTTCAATATGAAAAATTACCTTTACAAATCTCATATAGCTAGAAAATTATTCTATAAAATAACCCTTGAATTAAGAGAAAATTACAAAGGATGTTTTGAGACTCTTTGAGATGAATGACAATGTAAGAACCATGTGTCAATGCCTTAGAACCTATCAATGCTTTAGAACCTATCTAAATCAATAGGCAGAAAATTGAAGCTTTGAATTAATTTACAAAAAAAGAAAAATTGAAATGAAACTAGAAAATAACAACCAGGAGTTTCCATTTTGGTTCAGTGGAAACGAATCCTACTAATAACCATGAGGTTGCGGGTTCGATCCCTGGCCTTGCTCAGTGGGTTAAGGATCTGGCATTGCCCTGAGCTGTGGTGTAGGTCACAGGCACGTCTCAGATGCTGTGTTGCTGTGGCTGTGGTGTAGGCCGATAGCTGTAGCTCCAATTAGACCCCTAGCCTGGGAACCTCCATATGCTGCAGGGGCGGCCCTAAAAAAAAAAAACAAAAACAAACAAACAAACAAAAAAAGGTAACAACCTACCTTAGTTTTTAAGTATATGCAAACATGTTATGTCAATTATATCTTGATAAAACTAAGGAAAAAAACAGAATATAGCAAACATGACATCTGAAGAAATTCCATCAGTCCAGAATACATAAAAATATGGAAAAACAAGCCTTCAGAATTATTTTAAGTGCATGGTACTGCACTTAAAGCTGTCAGGGAAAAAAATGCCACAGATGTCAAAAATGGTAGGAAAAATGCAAGTTTTGAGAGGAAAAAAAGTGGTGAAAAGAGAGCCTTGGGGCATTTTTAATATTCTTTAAACTAGAGCTTAAGCTTTAAAGTATCTTGTATATGTAGGATAAAATACCTAGCTTGGGCCTCTTCAATGCTGGAAGTGACAATGGATCTTAACAATAAACCAGGACTCCTGAAAGGCAATTTGTTGAAAGGAAAACATGAAATAATACCTACTCAGCAAAAGGTTAAAATTAGGGGTGCTTATCTCTCAACCATGAAACTCAGTTGAAGGGATAATTAGAGGAGATTTGTCATTCTGATAATTTCTAGTAACAGCCTTGCACACATAGATATTTGGTATCATACTGTACTACCCATACAGCCTAAAATGCTGCACACTGAAAATTTAACTTAAAGGAGTTCAAGACTAGCTTTATCTCAAATCACTGGAATGAATATAAAGATTCACTTCATCAGTGTGCTGATCCCCTTTCCCCCATGCTACAACCACTGTTAACTACATCAAACGCTCATCAGTTTCAAAAAGAAAAAGAAAAAGAAAAAAGGATATTAAGTTTCAAACAGTAAAAATAAAAGCAATCTTTTAAAGAATTAAAAACGCACACCCTTGCAGTTCTCGTCGTGGCTCTGTGGTTAACGAATCCGACTAAGAACCATGAGGTTGCGGGTTCGATGCCTGGCCTTGCTCAGTGGGTTAAGGATCGGGCGTTGCCGTGAGCTGTGGTGAAGGTTGCAGACGCGGCTCGGATCCTGCGTTGCTGTGGCTGTGGCGAAGGCCGGCGGCTTCAGCTCCTGTTAGACCCCTAGCCTGGGCAAGTGCAGCCCTAGAAAACGCAAAAAGATGAAAAAAAAAAAAAGGCACACCCCGAAGAAGCACCTGTATTTCTCACTTCTGTGTTCTAAGTGGCAAGACTGATTATAATTTTCCTTATCTTGGTTTCTTCTTTGGGTTTTCCTGGTGAAGGGCTGTCAGTGCTTCAGTGAAGTCAGCACAATGAGAAATTTTGTTTTAAAGACTTATTCCCACCATTAGCATCTTTATAGTGAATAGTCTCCAAGCTGTTTTTCCTCTGGTGCTGGGGAACGTGGGAAGAAGCAAAGGCAAGCAAGGAAAGCTGACTGAGCCACTCGATTTGTATGTGGAATTAAAGTCTCTTTGAAGAGTGAGATCTTCTGAGATATAGTCAGTTATTATGGAAGATTTTAGTGATGTTCAATAACACAGTTAAAAGTGATGCGGGAAAACATGCAAGTGAAATAGATCTTCAGAGATTTCTTCCCTGAATTGTTTTCTTGGACCATCCATTTCTCACCAAGCTAATCACAGAGTTCGGAGACGTTTCTCTTTTTCCGCAGCACTTTAATTGCTTCAGTACCTTCAAAGAGGCTTGCTTTAGCTTCCTGTTTCCTAGAATTAGGATAAATGAATGACCCCAGGGGAAAATGGCTGCCGTTGTCATACCAAAAATAAACAGCAGTTTGTTTTCTGGCTGAGTAACACATGATATTTCTATGGCAATGCCTATAAAATACAAGACAAAGAGGATGATAAAAGATATCAAAACTTTCATTGCTTTGACATGTGCTTCTGTGCTGGGGTCTCCAAATCCAGTAGCACTCAATTGCATCTGCCTGTTGTGCCTCCAAAGGGAAATGATCAATAAGAAACATGTAATCATGCATAGTATAAAGAGAAGAAAGACACCCAGATTGAGCAAAATCTGGTTTGTAAAGTATTCATGTTTACGCATGGTAAGTGGCCAGAATGAACTTCCATTCTTCATTTTACTATCACTAATAATCTTCACAATGTGTGGAAAAGTAAATAACCATGAAACAAGCAAGTATACCATCAGAATAAGAAGAACCCTATTGATTTTACCTTTCAACCAAAGAAAAATGTGGTGGGAAAAATTTGCTATCTTCAGGAAACAGAAGATGCTGAGGCTGGTGGCAAACCAGATACTTGAATGATTGACAATTATCCATGCGTAACTAAAGTATTCAGTTAGGTTACCAGAAATATATATATCTAGAAAGAATATCTTTAAAAATCCATCTATAATTATTAACCATATCAGACAAATTCTAGAAGTAGCTAAGCCCGTGAGAATAAAGCTGATCATAGAGAAGTTCTTGGTCTTCACACAGTCAGTGCAGGTTACAAGTCCAATAAATCCATTCCCTAAAAGCCCCAATATTGACTCACTAACTGATATAAAAATGAAGAGGCCTTCTACTATACTTAGCATTTCTGCCAATCTCTGATATTTTTTTTGTTACATCTATGTAGATTACCTGCTGCAGAATGAGGCATACATTGTTGCTTGATGGAAGAATGATTTTCCTCTCTTTCATTACAGAAAGACTTAAAAGTATCCCTATTAATGCCTTGTGATGGAATCCAAAATATCCTCACAGAGACCCCCTCCAGTTATGCCCCCTCCAGTTATACAATTTAGCTGGTACACAGAATGTAGGTTCATACTGAATGCCTACCTACAATTTGTTAAGATGCAAATGAAAGTTTCTGTTTCACGGATTTTACCTGTTCTCCTGACAACATTTTGCATTTTTTGCATTTGTTAACCTGAGTTGTGCAGTAGGAGGGCCAAACATACACCTACAGAAAACAGAACAAAATAGAAAAAAAACTGGACATCACCTTTTTCAGTGCCAACATTAGCATCATCATTTATAATGTGTTTATAAAAACAGTTTAGATATATAAAGAAGAAATACTTCATAGAAGAGATGAATGAATTTAGTCACTGTAGACACAAGCTTCTTTGAAAAGATCAATCAAAATAATTAGCATTTAGTCAAACCAACTAAGAAAAAAAGAGAGGACACAAATTACTAATATCAGAAATGAAAGAAGTTAGCAGAAGGAAAGAAATCATAAAGATCAGAGCAAAGTTAGGAAAAGGAAAGAAATGATGATCAGAGCAGAAATAAACAGAAATGAAGAAAACCACAGGGAAAAAATCAATGAAACTAAAAGCTGGTTCTTTGAAAAGATCAACAAAATTGATAAACCCTAAACCAGACTCATCATGAAAAAAAGAGAGAGGGCTCAATATAATTAAAAATGAAAAAGAAGTTTCAATGTACATCACAGAAATACAAAGGATAAGAGACTACTACAAGCAAACACATGCCAATAAAATGACAACTTAGAAGAAATGGACAAATTCCTAGAAAAGTACAATCTTCCAAGACTAAACCAAGATGAAATAGAAAAAAATTAATTAACAAGTACTGAAATTGAAACTGTGATTAAAAAACTTCCAAGAAACAAAAATCCAGGACCAGATGCCTTCACAGGCAAATTCTATCAAACATTTAGAAGAGCTAACACCTAACCTTCTGCAAATACTCCAAACAGTTGCAGAGGAAGGAACACTCCCATCTCATTCTATAAGGCCTCCATCAAAAAGAAAATTACAGGCCAATGTCACTGATGAACATAGATGCAAAAATCCTCAACAAAATACTAGCAAACCAAATCCAACAATACATTAAAAGGACTGTACGTCATGATCAAGTGGGATTCAAGGATTCTTCAATATCTGCAAATCAATCATTGTGTTACACCACATTAACAAACTGAAGAATAAAAACCATACGATCCTCTCAATAGATGAAGAAAAAGCTTTTGACAAAATCCAACACCCATTTCCGATAAAAAAAAAAAAGCCCTTCAGAAAGTGGACACAGAATGAACTTACCTCAACATAATAAAGGCCATATATAACAAACCCATAGCTAACATCATTCTCCATGGTGAAAACCCGAAAGAATTCCCACTGGGATCAGGAATAAGACAAGGATGTCCACTCCTGTCACTACTATTCAACATAGTTTTGGAAGTCATAGCCACAACAAGGAGAGGAGAAAAAGAAGTAAAAGGAATCCAAATTGGAAAGCAAGAAGTAAAACTATCACTATTTGCAGATGACATGACACTATACCTAGAAAATCCTGAAGATGCTACCAGAAAAAGAGCTCATCAATGAATCTGGCAAAGTTGCAGGATACAGAAATTGACTGCATTTCTGTATACCAACAACAAAAGATCAGAAAGAGAAATTAGGGAAACAATCCCATTTACCATCACCTCAAAAAGAATAAAATACTTAGGAATAAACCCACCTAAAGAGACAAGAGACTCATACTCTGAAAACTATAAGATGATGAAAGAAATAAAAAATGACACAGATGGAAAGACATACCATGCTCTTGGATTGGAAGGATCAATATTATCAAAATGACTATAATAGTCAAGGCAATCTACAGAATCAATGTAATATCTATCAAATTACCAAGTACATTTTTCACAGAACAAGAACAAAATATTTTAAAGTTTGCTTGGAAGCACAAAAGACCCAGAATAGCCAAAGCCACCCTAAGAAAGAAAAATGGGGCTGGAGGAATCAGGTTCCCTGACTTCATGCTATACTACAAAGATATAATAACCAAAACAGTATGGTACTGACACAAAAACAGAAATATGGATCAGTGGAACAGGATAAAGAGCCCAGAATTAAACTCATGCATCTACAGTTACCTAATGTTTGACAAAGGAGGCAAGAATATACTACGGAGAAAAGACAGTTCCTTCAATAAGTGGTGCTGGGAAAACTGGACAGCTACCTGTAAAGGAATGAAATTAGAACATTTCCTAACACCATACACAAAAATAAACTCAAGATGGATTAAAGACCAAAATATAAGACTGGATACTATAAAACTCTTAGAGGAAAACGCAGGCTGAGTAATCTCTTACATAAACCAATTAGCTTCTTGTCCTTATTTAACTCTTTCTCACCTAAATGCTACATGATATTACTATGTGTATGTTTTACTTTTAACTGAGGATTGCGAACCTCAAACCGTACTTTGTTCAGAAAAGACTACAAGTTCAATTCCAGAATTGGACCCGTTTAATCTATTTAAGCCAATCTAATTATGATATTCTGCCAGGATCTTGTTCCTGATCCAAGTGCAGAATAGGGTCTTGAATGACTTCAATAAACTGAAATTAAGGAATTATTACCCTTGGTTTAAATGAGTTCTCTGTCACCAGCAAGACATGAATAAGAAAACAAGAGTTCCCACTGTGGCTCAGCAGTGACTAACCCAACTAGTATCCATGAGGATGTTGGTTTGATCCCTGGCCAAACTCAGTGGGTTAAGGATCTGGCATTGCCAGACAGCTGTGGTATAGGTCACAGACACAGCTCAGATCCTGCGTTTCTGTGGCTGTGGCATAGGTTGGCAGCTCTGATTTACCTCTAGCCTGGGAATTTCCATATGCCACATGTGAGACCTTAAAAAAAGAAAATAGACTCAGTTGCCATTGGTAATTATCTCATATCGTTAAAGAGAATAGCTCTAAGATAAAGACCCTAAGGTCAGCAGAATAGAGAAGTAAATGACCTGAGTCCTTGGTCATGGACTGGAACCCTCGCTCCTTTAGATGCCTAGATATATGAGGTAATTAATTTCCTTATAGTTTATATCAGTTTGAGACAAGATTTTCTTCTATAGCCAAAAGCTTTCTGACTAATATGTCTCCCTAAAATATTGCTAATATGCACATGTTTCTAGGGACAGGTCCATGCTATAATAAAGCACAATGTTCATATCACCTTATGAGTACTAACAACTGAGTAATTCTCTTTACCTGTGGAAACTTTACTCAGCATATAAGATTAATATAAATGAGAAAACTAATTTTTCCAATCATCTAGAAATATTTATTAAATCCTAAACACACCCCAAAGAGAAAATACATAGGAAAATATTCAAGTCATGTAGCTTTAATAACTATTTCTATAATTTATGTTTATTTGAATATTTCTACTTTTTTCCTGCTTAAAGGAGCACCTTATTTTAGCATCTGTATCAAAGCTCTTAGACTTTCTCTACTCTATTTTCAAAGAAAACTCACTTCCAGTGTTTCCACAAAGATGCAAATGTCATATACTAGCGTAAAGAGAATTTCCATTTCACCAGGAAACAAAATTTCATGCAAAGTAGACAACACTTATGGTGAATAAATCTTAGGCATCAGAAAACTATTTTGGAAAGGAAAAAATTTAAGTAACTATTAAAATTATTCAAGAGAGTCATGATTAATACAGAGACTTGGAAATTGCCTAGAAAGTGTTTTGAAAAGAGCCATTGTTAATATTTTGCTATATTAAGTTTTACGTCTCATGGAAGTACATAGCATATGCTGTTCTGTAATATTTTCCCCACTAAGAAACATACCATTATCATTTTCTTTTAGTAATAATATCCTTCTCTATCATGATTATCCAAGAGAGTCGATTATTTTGATTCCATAGTAATTCTCATCTTGAAGATTAAAATGTGTCTAATTGTGCATTACCAGGTTTTTAACCTTACACATTGACATTTCGGCCTAGATAATTTTTTGTTGTAGGAGGCTGTCCTTCAATTTCAGGATGTCTAGCAGCATCCCTGGCCTCTACCCATAAGATGCTGGTATCACCTCCCCATTGTGACAACCAGACGTTGCCCAATGTCCCTGGCAGAGGAGGCAAAAGTCACCTTAACTAAGAACTGCAGATACACTATTTCAACTACTAAGTTGGTAAACAACTGTCTGTCAGGTTTTGGGGGGTTTTGTTTGTTGTTTTTGTTTTTGTGGAAATACCAAAGCATGCTGAGTAAAAAACCATGACCTAAAAATGTTGGCAACAGATCAAAAACTACGTATATCTTAAGGAAATTCCATCCTCCTATAAAGCAATATATATCCAGCTTACAAAAATGAAGAATACAAAAATGAAAGAACAGTTCCGTACACGTGGAAAGGAAACTAAAACTGAACACGCACTACATCACAAAAAAGTCCTGATAAATTTTTGAAAGATCCACATGCAAATCATATCCTTTATGTTGCTGAACAATTCATAATTACATTAGATAAGTGAGAAAAATCCCTTAGTAAAATCCTGACAAGGTGATATAAAAATAATAATTAACATTATTTTCTTTCTAAATATACAAAGAGAATAATACATAAAAATAGATGCAGATGAATAATTAACCTAGAAATTATCTAATTCAATTAAAAAGATTTAACCAGGAGATAAATGGAAGTTTGGAATAAAAGGACTGAAATAATGAGTTTCTGAATAGGGAAGCAAAAAATTTTAAAAATATAAATATATTCTCAAGTACTTATATGTTTAGTATATTTTTAAATATTGTGAATTATAAGTAGAATTGAAGAAAAGACTATAGTATTCATTCAACAAAATTTTGGTCAGTAAATGTTTTAATCAAGTATTTATTGAAATACATATGTGCTTATATTAAGAATATACACAAAAGTACATATGCATGTTTTTGTTTTTGTTTTTTGTTTGTTTTCTTGCTATGCTCATGGCAGGTGGAAATTCTCAAGCCAGGGATAGAACCTGCACCACAGCAGCGACTCAAACTGCTGCAGTGACAACACTGGATCTTTAACCCATTGTGCCACCAGGGAACTCCACATATCAATTCAATTGATTTCTATAATATTATTATCAGAGAATGTAATATTAATAATTCTAGGTTTGGGAGGGAGCACAAAGGTTAAGGCTTACAGTTTGTTATATAAGCTGGTAACTGATCAGTATTTTTAAAACCTTTGATTTTAATATTTTTAAAACCTTTGATTTTTAAAATCAATATTTTAAAACCTTTGGGTTTTAAAATATTTGGACAAATTTCATAGTGTTAAATTGCAACCCCATGTCTAAAAAATTCCCCTTTATTAATCTTAGATTAAGCTCCTCTATGACTTTATTTTTTGACCTTGATCTGTAATATTAGCAACTGTATATCATATTGTATTGTTTTAAATTTTCTGTTGCCATGTGTTGTTTCATGTATGCTCTCCTATTTGATTCAGTTTCTTTGCTTTTTTGGTTTGCTCCTTTGCAATTTCCCTTTTGATGTCTTTGAAATTTCCCTTTCCCGCAGTGATTCCTTTAAAACTGTTTTTCATTCATCTGTGCACTATATACTGTTTTGGTTTTTTTTTTCTTAAATCTTATTGAAGTATAGTTGATTTACAATGTCATGTTAATTTTTGTTGTACAGCAAAAGTGATTCAGTTATGCATATACACATACACATTCCCATACAAATTATCACAGAATACTGAGTATATTTCCCTTGTGCTACGCAGCAAGTCCCCATTGAACATCTATTCTATATACATAGAGTGCATATGCCAATCCTAAATTCCCAATCCATCCCTCTCCTCCCTGTTTTGTTGTTTTAAGTTTTTTGGTGTTCTTTACATTGATTATTAAAACTTAAGAAGTAAGCCTTCAAACTAGGCCTGCAGTTTCCCCTAGAAATCACTGAGTGTGTTTCAGATTATTTTATTTTTCATTTTTATATGGATTTAGATTATCCATGTGTTATTCACCTAAACAGATAATTAACTAACTTGCTGACCCAGGAAGCTAGGAGATCAGGGCAGATTCGAGTCTACTGGCAATTCCAGTAGGGGAGTTTTCTTCCATGTCATCTGTATTTTAGGAGCTTCTCGGATATACAAACAGGCGAAATGTAACATAGTTATCCTCAGAACATAGAAATAGTTTGGCGGTGTTTTTCACCCTGTGGAATCAATTGCCTCCACATCAAAATGTAGCATTAATTTAGAAAAACGCTGCTTTGGGATAGCACCTCATCCCATTCAAAGCTTCTGTAATGTTCACTATGGAGCCCTCACACAATTTACTCAAACACCCTTGGCTACCTTGATAACCATTTCTTCAAAACCATCTCTGCTGGTTTGCTATTTACTGACACCACCTGAACTCTATACACACACAAAGACCCTACCAATGATGTAGGATTCTTTAACCTATAGCAATAAAAAAGGCCAGCATGAAGCTGCCCCCACCTCCAGCCATCATTCTTCCAAGGCCAGGGCTCCTAGGATGCGATGGTATTGCCAGCAGACACCTGGATTTTTCCACTGTAATTTTCAATATTAATTCTGGCTTTCTTTATTCCCAAAGGGAGTTTTCATATTCCCAAGGATAATTTGATACTCTAAAATATCTCATAGGAGGATTATGGCAGAGGATTTTCCTGGCAGTGGTTATATTTATGGCTACCATATTTCAAGGATTGTGGAGATAAAGGGTAGACCTACATGGGTTGAAGCATAAAGTTACCACTTGCTGAGGTAGAGCACAGGATCAGGTGCCAAGGTTTTGATCATCCATTTGGGCTTTAAATTCTCCAGATGCTAACAGTTTTCTTTTCATATATAGCAAAACATAGTTTTAGTATTTGCCAGATTTTTCAGTTATCTCATAGCTTTTACTTTCATAATAGCAGATTTTGTTTTAGACCAATTAAATGTGCTAAATTCATGACACCACTTCTCCATTGTCATTTTCAGAAACTTTGTAGGTGTTATTAACTAAAAAGGTCAAGAAAATATATCATTCTTATTTTTGCTACATTTAAAAATCATACATTTCTCTAAAATTCTTAGAATTTTCTTTTTAATAAAGCAAAACATTTCCCATTGGTGAAATACATTCATTTAAAATTTATACTTTATATATATTTTTCCTTAAAACCAAACCTTAATAAAAAGTCTCAAAGTGGTAGAGCAGACTATTTAGTCTCAAACTAATTTTGCTGCTGCTATTAAATAATAACAGAATAAAGAGCTAATGAAAATGTTTTAATTAATTCTTTTTCACCCATTCTTCTATTTTTGAGTCAGAAGATTTAAGTTTGAATCCTAATGTAACACCTTACAATGAAGTGACTTACACATGATAAGCCTCAGTACTATCATCACTGAAAATGGTAAAATATAAATATTTGGTACAACTTTGTGAGATTTAAATAAATATGTCAAATTGCCTAGGATAGCTCATGAAATCCAAGGAAATATTTTCTCTTATGTCAATAGCCTATATAGAGATTTTCAAAAAATTCTATCAGACACAACATAAAAGCACTGGTAGCACATAGGGGATCCTCAATGAGCTGTTTTTCCACACAACACTAACAGTTCCCCTCAGATTCTTACATGCTGTGAGGATTACATTCCCTTGAGGCAGGATTCAATTTGCCTTAGCAGACTTGTAGAAGTCTGTCTCAATTTTCGGTTCCCCAGAATCAAAATAAAAGGGTGAATTGAAGGATAGAGAAATGCTACAGTCTGAATAATAATAAAAGTCATTGCACTGTCTGATCTGTAATAGGAGCAGATTAACATGAGAGTGGCCCAGTAGTGGACAACCAAGAAAATGATGAAAGAAATCAAAGTATTTCTAGCTCTCAAAAGAATCACTGTGTTGAGGTTTCCAGATCCTTCAGCATGACGTGTCATTTGCCTGGCATGTCTCCATAAAGATAAGATTAACAGGAAAAATGAAATGAGTGACACAACCAAGGGGATGAGAGATCCCATGTTGAGGAAAATTTGAATGTCATAGTACTGATTTTTATGGGTATGTTTCTTCCAAGTCAAGTTCCTTTCCATTTCTAAACGGTCACTGACCTCAAAAATATCAAAGTTTATGTTCAGAAGATTGAAAAATAAAGAGAAGAAGAACCCCAACAGAGTGGTGAGAACAACTCTATCTCTTCTCCACTTCAACCAGAGAAAGAAGGGGTGGGAAAAATTAGATAGCTTGAGGAAGTAGAAGACGCTGAGGCAGGCAACACACCAAGTACTTAAGGAGTTGCTCAGATTCCAGAAGAAAGCAATTATTACATCTGTTATGTGTTGACTTTCTAGTGTTTCTTGATAAAACACTACTCTAAGGCTATCTAGGAGAAGTATGAATACTATGCCAATCCTGGAGACGGCCAAGCATGCAAAGATGAAATCAAACAAGGAGAGATTCTTTCTTTTGACCAAGTCAACACAAGTTACTAGTACAATGAGTCCATTTCCCCAAATTCCTGCTATGAATTCTAAAATTACAATGATTATTAAAACATTTTCCATTATACTTGACATGCCCGCAGAAGTAAAATCCCAATTACTTTTGTCATGCTGACAGATGGTCTTCCAAATGACTTTTTGAAAATGATACAACAGTTGAGAATGCTCTTCTTCAGGGCTGTATTTTGGAGTCTGTTTCAGACCAGAAAAAGCAATCCAACCATAACGTGAAAAAATGCTCCTGGTAGCTTCATAAAAAGCACTTCCTAACATGAAAACCCTTCAAGCAGCAATCTTCTTATAAATATGAGCTCGGTTGCTAATTATATTTTTGCCACTGCCAGAAGCTGAATTCTTCACTTATGAGGCTGACTGAAGGTGAATTAATATTTGCTAACATGCAAATAAGAAGATTCTATGACACTGTTTTGTGCATTCTTCCTCTTTAAGCAAAATATTTTACATTGATTGGTGTAGGAATTCAAAGTAACAAATTACTACCCCAAATTTATGTGTATCCTTGTAAATTCCGACTTCTGAGATTAACTATAGCCAGGATCCCGAATTCCTAACTGCTACAGCTTTAATTCAGGATCCATAAGGGATATAAACACCAGGCTCAGCATCTAAAATTTCTTTATTAGTAGCTCAGGCCCTCTGGGCTTTTCAATTTAGGGAAAGGCCAGTATTTTCCAATTTGACTAGAATCTTATGTCCAAAATATAAAAGAAGAAAAAATAGGAAGATGGTCTTGTCCCTCAGGGGCCTTTTTCTTTCTTCTATGTCCTATCCGGGTCTTACTGACATTGCAAGCTGAGGAGATCCTCAGGCCTCATTTGAATAGATTAGAATTATTGGAACAAGGGAGTTCCTTCAAGGGAGAAATATTGGCCCCATTTGTTCCTCCCATGTAAAGCTCCAACTCTTGTTAGGATGACATAGTAGTTTGAATTTTGTCCTCTGCTAAAAGATACACCCAAGTGCTAACCCCTGGCATCTATGAATGTGCCCTTATTTGGAAAGGGATCTTTGCAAATGTGGGCTCAGAGTGGAACCTAAATAAAATGACTGATGTCCTTATAAAAGAAGGGAGAAGATGATTTGACAGGCAGAAAGAAGAAGGCCATAGGAAGCTTGAGCTAGGGATTGTAGATGTTATTGCTACCGCCCGAAGAATACCATCCAAAGAAGAAAAGGCTACAAGGATAAACTACAAGAATATATAATACAGCACAGGGAACATAACCAATATTTTATAACTTTAAATGGAGTACAATCTACAAAAAACATTTGAATCACAATGTTGTATACCTGAAACTAATTCAATATTATAAATTAACTTACCTCAATTTAAAAAAAAAATCTGACCTGATTCAGTTCTGTGTGACTGTTTACACATTCTGCCACAGAAATAGATTGCTACTTGCTCTGCCACATGACATCCATCCGTGCGCTGTTATCTCCTTTCTTAAAATGTTGATTTTGGAGCCAGAACCCTCTCCTCCAGGGGTTTATCTACAAGGAGGAGGCACCAGCAGTCACACTTCCTAGTTGGGAAGCTGAGAGATAGGGATATGGCCATGGGTGCACCAGAAGCCAGAAGAGGCAAGAAAGGATTCTTCTGTCTCTCTCTTGAAAGGATTCTCTCTTTTGCCGAGAGACAGGGAGAAAACTAAGCAGGTGTGTGTATGTGTGTATACAACCAAATCTAGGCTTTCAAATACCCTTCTACATGAAAAGAAATCAGGACTTCTTAGAGAAATAGTGAATCCAGGCTTGATGAATGAGAGTACAAAATGAGGCTGAAATATTTTGTCGTGCAAGAATTATGGGAACATATCAAAAGGACATAAGAGCCAGCTCAAAGTGGTTCTTACTTGATAAATCTAAAGCATTCTGAGTATTAAAATAAATATCAATAGCAATAGATAACTCATTGATTAAAATATGAATCTCTAAGTCCATACTGATATAAAAAACAAATAAATAAATAAATAAATAAATAAATAGGTGATTTCCATTAAGCATTCTTTATCAGGCAAAAGAAATGTTCCCTTGTTTATTAAAATTATGTGCCAAAATAGAGAATACATTTGCAGTTATCAAGGGGAAGAGAAGAAGGGGAGAGATGGTTTGGAAGTTTGGGATTAGCAAATGCAAACTATTATATATAGAATGGATAAACAACAAGGTCCTGCTGTATGGGACAGGGAACTGTATTCAATATTCTGTGATAAACCATAATGGAAAAGAATATGAAAAGAATATATATAATATGTGACTGAATCACTTTGTGGTATAGCAGAAATTAACACACTTCAAGAAATCAACTACACTTCAATAAAATAACTTTTTTAATGCTTTTCAGGGCCACACCTGTGGCACATGGAGGTTCCCAGACTAGGGGTTGAATTAGAGCAGCACCTGCCAGCCTGCACCACAGCCACAGCAACCCAGGATCAGAGCTGCATCTGCAACCTACACCACAGCTAACTGCAAGGCCAGATCCTTAACCCACTGAGCAGGGCCAGTGGTTAAACCCGCAACCTCATGGATACTAATTGGGTTCATTATTGCTGAGCCACAACGGGAACTCCTAAAATACCCTTTTTAAAAGAGTAGATGTTGGAGTTCCCGTTGTGGCTCAGTGGTTAACGAATCCAACTGGGAACCATGAGGTTGCGGGTTCGATCCCTGGCATCGCTCAGTGGGTTAAGGATCCGGCATTGCCGTGAGCTGTGGTGTAGGTTGCAGACGTGGCTCGGATCCCGTGTTGCTGTGGCTGTGACATAGGCCGGCGGCTACAGCTCCTGTTAGACCCCTAGCCTGGGAACCTCCATATGTCACGAGTGAGGCCCTAGAAAAGGCAAAAAAGACAAAAAAAAAAAAGAGTAGATGTGAAAAGACTTCCAAATGTAGTAAGTATCTCTTATACATATTTATAGTCATTAATATAATAGGAAGATTTCCACTCTTTACTTAGGAGAATTTACCTGTGAAACAATATGATGCTGGTATATTTTAAGAAATAGTCTTCCCTTACTTTACCCCTGTGCGCTCGCTCGCTCTCTCTCTTTCATTTTCAAAATCTCTAGTAAAAACTCAGCTTTATACAGCTGGTCCTGTTTCCCTTAATGTGGGAAGCCCTAAGTTCTCATGAGACAAGCAGATGCATCCTAGAAAATAAAATCTTCAACATAAAAACTCCAACCAAGTGCTACCTTCTGGACTCAGAGATTTATAGCTCCTTCTGAAACTAATCAGAGAGCTAACCACCTTTCCCATAACATTCTCATCTTGGGTGGATGGCATATGGAAGTGGTAAAGTCCAAATCTGTGTGCATAATACAGTGGTCTTGTCTATACTAGCAACATTGTTCTGATTTTTGTTGGGAGAACTCCCCCTTAGGGTAAACTATAAACTAGAGCTTTGGCTGTGGATATATAAATGTAATAAAAACAAAATAAGACTTTTTTTCAAACTTTTAACTTTCCAGGCATAACTTATAAAACACACATCTCAAAGAAATTAATTGCTTTATTGAATCTTTTCTATATTTTCCTCTTTCAAATCTAAATTTCATGCCAGGAAAAAAAAAACTGAAATCTAGAAAAAGTTCTTTCTTACTAATTTTATGTAATTTTTGTTATGGCAAATATTAAACATACACAAAGAGAGAACAATACAATAAACTGGATGCACCCTTCAACCACTTTCATCAGTTATCAAAGTATGGACAATATATCCATAGCCATCCCACTTCCCTATGGATTATTTTGACATGCACTCCAGATACAAAAGCTTCACATCCCTTAGCTTGTATAATATGCTGTTAGTATAACCAAATTTTCAGCAGTAGTAACTAGCTATAATGAAAGAATTTTAGCAGCTTCAATAAATTCGAAACTATTTGATTTCTGCAGTCACATCAGTAGCAAAAATGTTCGCAAATACAGGAAACCATAAAATATTATCAAAACATGAATTAAATAGCTAAATCTGTACTTTCACAGGGACTAGGTGGTGATCTAAAGGAACTAAATAGTTTTAAGTAAGAGCATATTGATATGAACTGTGAATCCCTGAGTGACGGTTTCCATCATAGATCCATACTGACCTTCTGTCTTCTGTGAATGACTCAGTGTTAATGCTGGTGGTTTTCAGTTAGTCTTTGGATATATTTTTCCTATCTAATTTTTTTTCTCTTTTAGATCTTATTATACCCACCCATTCAATCGTGATTACTTTTGTTTAATTTTTAATATTCTCCCTCTTCTGCAGATCCATGTGAGTGGATTATGACTTTGTCACAGCCCATTCTTTACATGTATATTCACAAAAGTTCTAACAGCTCAAAGAGTGATACTTCCTCTTGACATTTTTTTTTCTCTAGTTACTAGATTAGATGTCTATCCGTGTCTTGGAAGAACTGAAATGATACTCAGTGCCACAGTACATGTGCAAAAGGAAGAAACCCATGAAGCAAGGCAAATTCCATGAAGACTTGCTAATGACTTTTGTTGCAGGCCCATTTGCACAGCTGAGAGCATCTTCCTTTCAGGCCCCACACTTCTGGTGCCAAAGAAACCCCAAGAAGGCTTTCCTCATTTGGCTGTTTCCAAAAATTACAACATATGAGTGGCCCGAAGGACATAGAATTCCTAACATATAACCAAACAACACTACCAGCTTGTTCTGTAGCAGAAAATGCCCCACAAATGTCATGAAAAAGGCAAGTTGATAAAGGGCAAAGAACACAAGAAAGAAAAACACAGTTCTCATGGCTCTGAAATGGGCTTCCATGCTGGCATCTCTGGAATCCCTGACATTGAGCTCAGTGTGCTTCTTGTGTTTCCACAAAGAACAAAGCAACAGGAAAAAGGAAATCAGGGAAAGGGAGAAGGGAGGGATAGCTCCAACAGTAGAGATAATCATAAATTTTAAATTTTGACTTTTGGTCACATTGTGTAACTCAGTTATATTTCTCTCATACATGTTTTGGGCATGATACCGGAAACCATCAAAACTATATCGGAAAGAGAAGCTCATGGACAGGAAGGGCACAGATAACAGCAGAAGTATGAAAACTACCTTTTTAAATCTCTGTTTTAGCCAAAGAAAAGGGGGATTGGAGAAATTGGCGATCTTCAGGAAATAAAAGACAGCGAGGCAAGTAGCAAACCAAGTGCTCAAGTTGCTGGCCAGTATCAAGCTACTAACAAGGATGTAATTTCTTACCACAGTACCAAAGCCTTCTTGATAGAGTAGCACTGAAAACAAATTGGCAACTGTTAGCCACAATTGACTGATTCTGGCAAAGGCCAAACTAGTAAGAAGGAAGTCAACCAAGCATAACTTCTGATTTCTAATCCAGGCAATGAAAATTGTGAGTCCAATAAATCCATTCCCTAAAATTCCTATTATAAGTTCCACACCTGTTACAATCATGAAAACTTTCTCCAAAATATTCAACATGGCTGAAAAGAGAAAACTCTGATCTGTAGATTGTTGATTGACTAATTTCCCGATGACTCACTAGAGGATGGTATAAATTTTATGTTTGACTCTGCAGTATTGTTCTTCTCCTTTTTTATTGTGGCTCTTCTTTTTAGCTATGAAGTTCAGCAATCTAATAAGACTGTGTAATCACTTTCTGTAACACTGATTGGACATTTCCAAACAGCTCTGCTAAGAACTTGCAGTCTTGGTCCAGATGTTAGCTACTAACTATAATATTCTATGTACAGAGATAACTGAAAGACCAAATTCTCATTTGCTACCATGTAAATTAAGGCACAGATTAATTTTCACTTATTTGAATGAAAATTTGTTCTCCTCTCCCAAAGAATGACATCATTTGATTTACAAATTTGAATCATGAAATAGGAACCTCCAACACTGATTTTCATCACATTAAAATATTTCAACATGTAGGTGAAACTAGAAATCCTGCTCTACTGATTAATTATAAAGCATTCATAGTAGAGATCAATGCATTATAGGATACAATATAGAGTTTAAAATTTTCAGGAAACTTGGCAGGTAATATATGAATCTAACCTCAGTATCATGATTCCTCTCCATTATGAAGGACAATTTGCTGAATACTACCACCTACCCCTAAAAAGGGCATGACATTTGATAGGCCTTTGGATTTCAGAGTTAATAAAAAAATCTGTGTGCTACTTTGACATGTTTGTTTGCAGAGTAATCATAATGCTGTCAATTGTGAATGGGGATCTGAACTAGCTAAAGCTGTTCAGAAAATATAGGCTCTTCCACACGGATCCAGAAATCCAATGATATATGAAGTATGGATTAAAAGACACCAAGCAGGAGTTCCCATTGTGGCGCAGCGGAAATGAATCCAAGTAGGAACCATGAGATTGCGGGTTTAATCCCTGTCCTTGCTCAGTGGGTTAACGATCCGGTGTTGCCGTGAGCTGTGGTGTAGGTCTCAGATGCAGCTTGGATCTGGTGTGGCTGTGGCTGTGGTGTAGGCCAGCGGCTACAGCTCCGATTAGACCCCTAGCCTGGGAACCTCCACATGCCGCGGGTGCGGCCCTAAAAAGACAAAAAAAAAAAAAAAAAAGACACCAAGCAATGCAGTTGTAATTGATGTTAACAGGGTCTGCATCACCTGTTCACAATATTTACTTGTGACTTTCAGGCCTGTTCATGTTGACTGTATTCTATACCATTTCTATTTAATAATGGATTGCAGGTGTTCGTGCCCAACTTTACAGCTTGGTGGATCAGATAACATCCAGTTCATGATGATCACATGAATAATGAATATCCCAAGCTTAAAGGTGGTCTTTACCAGAACTTAGTGGGATGATGGTTCTGTATGATATGCTGTAGCATTACAGATCCACTTAGCAGGGCCTGAAAGACATCGGTGAAGGGGAAAATCTATATATATGGTTGTCCATTTTTCTAAATGGAGAGATGGCCAGAAAATATATTTACCCTAATACACGGGTAGTTGTTAGTTGTTTGGCTGATTGGTCAACAACTTGATATGAAAACTATTAGAATACTGTTGCTCTGGAAGACTAGGGAAGAGGTACCTACCTCTTAAAGTAGGTACAAAGTATGAAACACTATGTAAATGCTCACTAATAGATATCCATTGCAGAAGAGGCTTGCAATAATCAGGTAAGCAAAAGAATACATTCTGTGGAAACCAGCCTCTTTCCCTGCTATTTTGATGCCTTACCAATAGGCACATGGTGGTAAAGTGAAGGCTATATATAGGCTAAGCAACAAGTAGCCATCTATGGTCTCAAAACAATGTTTACCTTATCGCACTAAAACTATTCTGACTATTGCTACTGAGGAGTGCCTGACCTGCCAGCAACAGAGAAGAACGCTGAGCCCTAACATGGCATCATTCCTTAGGGGAAGAAGCCAGCCACCTGTGGCACTGTATCACACAGGGAAAAGAAATTTGTCCTTGCTGAAATAGACATGTACTGTGAATATGGATTTGCCTTCCCCAGTTGTGAGACCACACTCTCAAAGAATGGGCTCTTGTCTTACAGGATGCAGTATAAGCTTTGAATCAGAGAACAATGTTGTAATATATTTCATAAGCCAGAAAACACTCACCTAGGAGTCCAGAGGTGCTAGCAGAGAGAAAAGCCTCCCGTGGTTACACCTAATAAACCACTCCAATAATTTTTGCTCCTCATGCCCACTTTCTGAGTTCTGCCCATTTGGAGGTCTTTGTTCCCAAAAGAAGAAGTTTTCTGCCAGAAAACATGGAAGTGAAGATCAGGCTGCCACCCAGTCACTTGGGATCCCCCATTCTGTTGAATCAGTAGGTATAGCCACTTGGGATTCCCCATGTCACCTAACCAGAAGACAAAGTTCACCTGCATATTGGAGGTGATTAGCAAGAGGGAAATTAGATTGCTACTACATGGTAAGAAAAGGACTATACCTAGAACACAGGAGAGTCTCTGAGACATCTCTTATTTCTTCCACACCCAATAGTAAATTTAATGAAAAACTGCAGCAATCACGAACAAGGCAGAATAGCTTAGGATAATGTAATGAAGGTTTGGTTTACCCCACCAGGTAAAGAACCCAGACTCGCTGAGGTCCCGACTGAGAGTAAAGAAGTTATGGAATGGACAGAGAAGGAAGGAAGTTATAAACATCAGTTTGGCTACTTGACAAGTTACAGAAATGAGACTGTAATAGCGAAATGTATTTTCTTCATATATATTCATCACTATTAACTATTTTTATCTTCTTTTTGATCTCATTATTTTAAACACTTTGCTGGAAATTTTCATTACAATTTATTCTTCAGGTAGCAGACTATTTCAAAGGAGCTGTGACAAAATTTGAGGAGTAATTAATATAGCTCAGAAATGGATACAATATGTCTATTTTAGAGGATGACTGAGAACATCTTTGTGTGAGTAGCTGTATCTTGTTAGACAGCCTTACGGATTTGTTTGGTATAGCAAGAAATATACATACGCATAGAAGGATGTCTCTGGATGCTGAGTAGCCAAAAGAATGAATTTTGCCAGCTATTAAATGTTATCTCTCAAGTCCAAACTCACACTTTCTTTTTTTTAATTATTTTTTCTGTTATAGTTGGTTTATGCCATTCTGTCAAATTTCTACTGTACAGCAAAGTGACCCAGTCACACACACATATATACATTCTTTTTCTCACATTATCCTCCTTCTTGCTCCATCATAAGTGACTAGATATAGTTCCCAGTGCTATACAGCAGGATCTCATTGCTTATCCATTCCAAAGGCAATAGTTTGCATCTATTAACACCAGATTCCCAGTCCACCCTACTCCCTCCACCTTGGCAACAACAAGTCTGTTCTCCAAGCCCATGAGTTTCTTTTCTGTGGAAAGGTTTATTGGTGCTGTATATTAGATTCTAGATATAAATGATATCATATGGTATTCATCTTTTTCTTTCTGATTTACCTCACTTTGTATGAGAGTCCCTAGTTCCATCCATGTTGCTGCAAATGGCATTATTTTGTTCTTTTTTTGGCTGAGTACTATTCCATTGTGTATATATACCACATCTTCTTAAGGCATTCATCTGTCAATGAACATTTAGGTTGTTTACATGACTTGGCTAATGTGAATAGTGCTGCAGTGAATATACGGGTGCATGTGTCTTTTTCAAGAAAAGTTTTGCCTGGTCATATGCCCAGAGTGGAATTGCTGCGTCATATGGTAGTTCCATATTTAGTTTTCTAAGGTACATGCATACTGTTTTCCATAGTGGTTGTACCAATTTACATTCCAACCAACAGTGAAGAAGGGTTCTCTTTTCTCCACACCCTCTCCAGGATTTGTTATTTGCAGACTTATGAATGATGGCCATTCTGACTGGTGTGAGGTGGTACCTCATAGTAGTTTTGATTTGCATTTCTCTAATAATCAGTGATGTTGAACATTTTTTCATGTGCTTGTTGGCCATCTGTACATCTTCTTTGGAGAAATGTCTATTCAGGTCTTTTGCCCATTTTCCCATTGGGTTTTGGCTTTTTTGTTGTTGAGTTGTATAAGTTGTTTATATATTTTAGAGATTAAGCCCTTGTCAGTTGTGTCATTTGAAACTATTTTCTACCATTCCGTATGTTGTCTTTTTGTTTGTTTGTTTGTTTGTTTATTATGGTTTCCTTTGATGTGCAAAAGCTTGTCAGTTTGACTAGGTCCCATTGGTTTATTTTTGCTTTTATATCTGTTGCTTTGTGAGACTGACCTAAGAAAACATTTGTAAGGTTGATGTCAGAGACTGTGTTACCTATATTCTTTTCTAGGAGTTTTAGGGTGTCTCGTCTTATGTTTAAGTCTTTAAGCCATTTTGAGTTTATTTTTGTGCATGGTGTGAGGGTGTGTTCCAGTTTCATTGATTTACATGCAGCTGTCCAGTTTTCATAGCAATACTTACTGAAAAGACTGTATTTTTCCCATTTTACATTCTTGCCGCCTTTGTTTAAGATTAACTGACTGTAGGTGTTTGGGTTATTTCTGGGTTCTCTATAGAGTATCTTTTAATTCTTCATATTGTCATTTCTTTTTCTTTCCATGATTTGTCTCTCCAGAAGTTCATAAAATTTATCAATCCATTCAATAAATAAAGTTGTTTTAATGAATCTTTTTAAATATATCATCTTTCATTAATTTATTCGAAGCAGAAAAAGTCTTTGACAAAATCCAACACCCATTTCTGATAAAAAACCCTTCAGAAAGTGGACATAGAAGGAACTTAACATAATAAAGGCCATATATGACAAACCTAGAGCTAATATCATTCTCCATGGTGAAAAGCTGAAAGAATTCCCACTGAGATCAGGAACAAGACAAAGATGTCCACTCTTGTCAATACTATTCAACATAGTTTTGGAAGTCATAGCCACAACAAGGAGAGGAGAAAAAGAAGTAAAAGGAATCCAAATTGGAAAGCAAGAAGTAAAACTATCACTGTCTACAGATGACATGATACTATACCTAGAAATTCCTAAAGATACTACCAGAAAACTGTTAGAGCTCATCAGTGAATTTGGTAAAGTTGCAGGATAAAAAATTAATAAATAGAAATCGACTGCATTTCTATATACTAACAATAGAAGATCAGAAAGAGAAATTAGGGAAACAATCCCATTTACCATCACATCAAAAAGAATAAAATACTTAGGAATAAACCTACCTAAAGAGACAAAAAACCTGTACCCTGAAAACTATAAGACATTGATAAAAGAAATCAAAGATGACACAAACAGATGTAAAGACATACCATGCTCTTAGATTGTAAGAATCAAATTATCAAAATGACTATACTGAGGAAGGCAATCTACAGATTCAATGCAATCCCTATCAAAGTACCAAGGACATTTTTCACAGAACTAGAACAAAATATTTTAAAGTTTGTTTGGAAACACAAAAGACCCAGAATAGCCAAAGCCATACTGAGAAAGAAAAGTGGAACTGGAGGAATCAGGCTCCTTGACTTCAGACTATACTACAAAGTTACAGTCATCAAAACCGTATGGTACTGGCACAAAGACAAAAATGTAGATCAGTGGAACAGGATAGAAAACCCAGAATTAAACCCACACACCTACAGTCAATTAATCTATGACAAAGGAGGCAAAAATACACAATGGAGAAAAGACAGTCCCTTCAATAAGTGGTGAGGGGAAAACCAGACAGCCGCATGTAAAAGAATGAAATTAGAACACTTCCTAACACCATGCACAAAAATAAACTCAAAATGGATTAAAGCCATAAATATAAGATCAGACACTAAAAAACTCAGAGGAAAACATAGGCCACACACTCTCTGACACAAGCCACAGCAGTATCTTCTCAGATCCATCTCCTAGAGTAATGACAATAAAAAGAAAAATAAACAAATGGGGCTTAATTAAACAAACATTTCTGCACAGCAAAGGAAACACTAAGCAAAACAAAAAGGCAACCCACAGAATGGGAGAAAATATTTGAAGTGAATGACAATGGATTAATCTCTAAAATTCATAAACATTTCCTGCATCTCAATACCAAAAAAACAAACAATCCTACCAAAAAATTGAGTAGAAGATTAAACAGACAGTTCTCCAAAGAAGACATACAGATGGCCAAAAAAACACATGAAAAGATGTTCAGCATCACTAATTATTACAGAAAGGCAAATCAAACCCACTATGAGATATTACTTTACACTGACCAGAATGGCCATCATCAAAAAGTCTACAAACAATAAATGCTGGAGAAGGTGTAGCGAAAAGAGAACCCTATTACACTGTTGGTGGGAATGTAAAATGGTGCAACCACTGTGGAAAGCAGTATGGAGATTCCTCAGAAAACTAAAAAGGGAATTACCATTTGATCAAACAATCCCAATCCTGGGCATCTATCCAGAGAAAACCATGACTTGAAAAGATACCTGTATCCCAATGTTTATTGCAGCACTATATACAATAGCCAAGACATGGAAAAAACCTAAATATCCATAGACAGAGGAGTAGATAAAGAAGATGTGCTACATATACACAATGGAATATTACTCAGCCATTGAAAGGAAAGAAATAACAACATTTGCAGCAACATGGATGGACTTAGAAATTATCACACTAAGTGAAGTTAGTCAGACAGTGAGACACCAACATCACATGCTATCACTTACAAGTGGAATCTTAAAAAAAAAAAAAAAAAGGACACTAAAGTAGGAGTTTTAACCATGGGGCACAATGCCCCCCCCCCGAAAGGGCAGCTGCCTGCCTTTTCAGCTGTGCTCCTCACTGTACCACGATTCTTGTAATTATGTAGCGACTATAGGTCCTATGTCCAAGCCAGCAGCCCTACTAATGGTGTTCCCAGTGTTACTTACCAGTTTTGCTTCTGTAACCTTGCTTGCTCAGCTTCTTAGAAGAAACACTGCTTGGGAAAGGGGGAGGTCTGGGGATGGTTACAAGACCCTGTATTGTATAAAAGTTGCTGAGAACAAAGACCTGGTGCTCAGACTTTGGAGGTGACTCCTCTGAGCCCGCACCGGTGCTGAATAAACCTTGCTATTCCACATCTCCGAG
>PVHT021183648.1:5802716-5893101 GCA_004024745.2 Catagonus wagneri
TTTTGCTTCTGTAACCTTGCTTGCTCAGCTTCTTAGAAGAAACACTGCTTGGGAAAGGGGGAGGTCTGGGGATGGTTACAAGACCCTGTATTGTATAAAAGTTGCTGAGAACAAAGACCTGGTGCTCAGACTTTGGAGGTGACTCCTCTGAGCCCGCACCGGTGCTGAATAAACCTTGCTATTCCACATCTCCGAGTGCCGTTTGTCTCCTTCCACTGCCACGGTTTCTGCAGTTTCTGCAACAACACAATGAACTTTTTGCAGAACAGATACTGACTCAGAGACTTTGAAAAACATGGTTTCAAAGGAGACAGGTTGGGGGGTGGGGGATGGGCTGGGGGTTTGGGATGGGAATGCTGTAAAATCAGGTCATGATGATCATTGTACAACTATAAATGTAATAAAATTCATTGAGAAAAAAGGAAATATATTCTGGAGTTTAGGTAACCTAGTCTTTGAAGTCATTCATTCTGTTCTTTCCCCAATGAAGGCATTGATAAAGTCCACAATTAATACTACCATAAAAATGCCTTTTTCTTCAGAGAGAAAAACTCCAGATTTTACAGTCACTTCTCATGAAGTAAGGTATCAATAGTCAACATTTATTGTTTTAGTAGTTCTCTATTAATATTTCATTTGATCCATAAAAAAAAAATCTGTTCTACTGTGGGATAGGGTCACATCTGTCAATGAAATCATAACACTCATTTTTCAAATGACTCAGCTGGGAATTTCCATTCTAGCAAATCTTCTATTTTCTTTTATGAGTGATAGGTTATAATTTTCCATATTCAAAAAATATCCAAACAATGTAGCACAGTATTCTCATATACAAATATGGGCCCAGATTTCCATTCACTGTTCTCACTATTTAGTTCCCTTTAAAATGCAGTTTATGAACACATGGAGGCAAACAGCAAATTGATAATAGATCTGACAGATTTCTGAATTTAGAGATCACAATGTGGCATCACCATCATTATCAGCATATTTATTTTTTTTGGAGCATTTAGTGTAGAAGTGAATTCAAAATGAGGATTTTGGATTCAAAATCAGATCCCTCATTGCATTAGTCATAACTACCTTTGTAAAAATCAAATTTTGAATACTATAGAGATACTGTATTTACATGCTAAAAAATATTGATAGGTAAGACAAAAATAAAAACCAGGAATTTTTTTCATTGTTTGGTCCCTGTAATGTATTCTATTTCATCTAAACAAAGCTTGACTGCACATTCATGTGTGTTATCATGCACAAACAACCATGAATATGTTATAAAAGCTCTATCATTCCATGTAAAGAAATCAAAACCTTTGTCTTTCCAGTTGTTTCACAGGGGAAAAGAAGATTTCAATGATTAAAAAAGTTTGGGGATGTTCCCGTGGTGGCTCAGCAGTAACAAACCCAACTAGTATCCATGAGGACACAGGTTCAGCCCTTGGCCTTGTTCAGTGGGTTAAGGATCTGGTGTTGCCATGAGCTGTGGTATAGGCTGCAGATGCAGCTTGGATCCCCATGCTTTGGTTGTGGTGTAGGCCAGCAGCTGCAGCTCTTATTTGGCCCCTAGGCTGGGAACTTCCATATGCCTCAGGTGTGGCCCTAAAAAATGCACACACACAAAAAGTTTGAAAACACTATATACTACATCCTTCTACTGGATTTTAACAAAACACCTTAGCATATTAAGGACTCTGAGAAGTTCTACAGCACAGAAAACTGTTTAACTTTGCTTAACCTAGTATTTCTCAAATTCTTTTTGAAAAGGAGAAGTGTTTTCATGCTAAGCATCAATATCATGCTATCAAAGTGATCCTGAGCATACCCATTGGGTAGCACTGCTTTACAATATTCCTTTAAACATTCTGTAGTTTGCCATATACTTTAAATAGCATAGCCTTTTTAAAAGCAGTGTTTTGGGGAGTTCCTGTCGTGGCTCTGTGGTTAACGAATCCGACTGGGAACCGTGAGGTTGCAGGTTCGATCCCTGGCCTTGCTCAGTGGGTTAAGGATCCGGCATTGCCGTGAGCTGTGGTGTAGGTCGCAGAGGCGGCTTGGATCCCGTGTTGCTGTGGCTGTGGCGAAGGCCGGCGGCTACAGCTCCTGTTAGACCCCTAGCCTGGGAACCTCCATATGCCATGGGTGTGGCGCTAGATAAGGCAAAAAAAAAAGGAAAAAAAAGCAGTGTTTTGGTGCTTCACAATATTTCATATGACAAACCCTATGATGAAATCTGTTTGTAGGAAGAAGTCCTAGAAGAAGTTTAAATACCAGAAGTGGGTTAAAATCTACGTAAATATTTACTATTTCTATTAATGCTCCTACAAAATGGATACATCAGGATAAGCTCTCACCAACAGTGAATGACTCTCCATAGCTTTGCACCCATGGTAACTGTGTAATAATTAACAAAAGGTAAATGTTAGAAATTTGAAATTCAAAAAGAGAATATCTATTATTTATTTCACAGTAGTACTGCATTTACTTTTTTGTTTAAATGTGAGGCTGAATTTTTTTCATGTATTGACTTTTTTTCTAATTTTGAACACTGGTTTTGATCTTTACCTAATTTATATATCAACTGACATTTTATTATTAGTTTTTATCATACATATTGCAAATATTTTGAAAGTTTATTGTTTATCTTTTATAACATAGATTTGCTTCAGGCATTCAGAAGTTAATATAACTAAGTTATAAAACACAATTTTTTTCTTTTTGGCCACACCCACAGAATGTGGAAGTTCCTGGGCTAGGGATTGAACGCTCACCAGAGCTGCAACCTGAGCTGCAGCAGTGACAATGCCATATCCTTAACCCACTGAGCCACAAGGGAACTCCTAAAAAACACTTATTTTTAATGTGTTCTGCCTTTAATGCCATGCTTAAAGATGTCCTCCCAATTTTCAAGATTATAAGCTATTTGTGACATTTCCCATGTGTTTGATTATATTTGTATTTCTTATATTGAATATTTAATCTCCTTGCTATTTATTTTGATGAAAGACATGTATTACAGATTTGTTTTATTCCAAATTGCAATATTGGTGTCACAACATTAATTATTCCAGGGTTAGTTTTTCCTCACTTCTTGAAGACGTTGTATTTATAACACACAATGTATTTGTAGATAAACAAAAGAATTTTTCTGAACTCCATTCTCTCTTGTTTCTCTGTTGTTTCCTTATCCTCACATGTTCTTTTATAATCTTTAAAATGGCATGCTATGTCACCCCCTTCAGAGAAGTCTCAGAGGACATGAGAGACGAGAGCTTAAACATAGAATTCCAATTATTTTTTGGACACTTGGCTTAGGATGGACCAATTACATTACGTTGATCAGCAAATGTAAACAATCTTTTTCCTTATAGTTTGGGCTTCCCTAAATTGAAGACAAAGGTCTTATCTGGATTTTCTTTAAGGGACTTCTAAATGTTTTCAAATGTAAAATGATAACATACCTAATATAGTTTTTCTTAATATTGTGAGTGAGAAACAAAATTTTTATTCCTATATTGAATGCCAGTGGTCTCAATATCATTTGTTGAATAGTCAACTTTTTTCACTGATTTCTGTTGCTGTCTCTATCACATGAAATCCCTTTATAAGAAATCTCTTTGGGATTCTCGTTAGAACTGCATTGAATATATATTAACTTGGGCAGAATTGAAATCTTAGGAAATTGATATTCACCTGTCTCTATTCAGATCTTTTAAGTTCTTCATTAAAGTATTCAATATATACATCTCTTTCAATGCTTTTGTGAGACTTGATCATAGTCAATTTATGGTTCCTGTTACTAATATGAAAGAGATTATTTTAAAATTACTCATTTGTTTTAGTCCCATTGGGCTATTATAACAGAATACCTATACTTGGTGGCTTATAAAAAACAAAAATGTATGTCTTATAGTCCTGGAGGCTGGGAAGTCCAAGATCAGTGCATTCAAGTTTCAAAGCCTGGTGAGAGCCCCCTTCCTGATTCATACATAGGCCACCAACTTTTAGCTGTTCTTCACATGGCAGAAGGAGGGAGGGAGCTTCCTGCAGTTTCTTTTATAAGGTCACTAATCCCATTCACGCTGCCTTCATGACCTGATCATTTCCCAAAGGCCCACCTCCAAACACTATTTTATTGGGAATTAAGCTTTCACCATACAACTGGAGATAGGGGAGAGCACAAACATTCAGCCTATCATGTTGTTCTAAACAGACTACTGTTTATGAACAGGTGAACTCTGGCTTATACACATTGATATTGAATCCCACAAACTGTCAAATTTTCTTATTTTAAAAGTTCTCCTGATGAGTATCTTGGGTTATCTAGCATACTATCATCAGCATATAATAAAATTTTTTCCACTCAATTTTTATATATTATTATTTTTTCTTATCCTAATGTATTGGTTAAATTTTCCAGTAAAATGATTACCAATTATCTTTCTTTTAAATCTTGATTGAATAGAAATATTTCTTTATTACATTATCAGCTGTAAACTGTCTACATTTGCTTAATAGACATTTTTTTAAGTTATTAAGGTTTACTTCCACTTAAAGTTGGTTTGGGCATTTATCTTGATTCAGAGTTAAATTAGGTCAAACAGTTAATAGCCTGTATTGAAATGGCCTCATGTACATTAAAATTATCAGTTTTATAGTTTTATATTATCTTCACATTCTTGGGGGAAAAATCTTCTCATTTATGATATATTTTAAAAATATTTTATGAGGTTGATTTTTTTTGACTTTTTAAAGCTTTTATGGAACTATGTTTATGAAACTGCCTTAAAATTATTTACTTTCCTGTATTGTTTTTGTTCATGTTGAGCATAATTTTTTGGTGTTTTAAATGAGTGGAAATGGAAATTTTAGGTTCACTGTAGCAGTTTTTAGAGGAGGTAAGAATTATGACTTATTTTTAAACTTAGTAAAAGTTTTCCACGAATCCACCTGAGTTTGATTTTTCAAGTATATTTTGATAATAGATTCAAGATCTTTAAAATAATTAATCTCAAAGATTTTTTATTATTAATATAAATTTTTTAATGATCTTTACTATACTAAAACTTGGACTTTTTCATTGAGTTTTCCAAATTGGAGGATAAAATTATTCACAATGTTGATTAGATCAATGCAGCTCTTTGTGTAGCTGAATGTATACTACTTGAATGAACTGATCAAAAGTTATTACCATTTTTGTCTTAAAGTTGATTTTTCTGCTATCTATATTTATTAGTGTTGTTAGACTTTTGAGTTTATCTTTAAAAAATATATATATTTTTTTGTCTTTTTGCCTTTATCTAGAGCCGCACTCGCGGCATATGGACGTTCCCAGGCTAGGGGTCTAACAGGAGCTGTAGCCGCCGGCCTTCGCCACAGCCACAGCCACAGCCACAGCCACACGGGATCTGAGCCGCGTCTGCAACCTACACCACAGCTCACGGCAATGCCGGATCCTTAACCCACTGAGCAAGTCCAGGGATCGAACCTGCAACCTCATGGTTCTTAGTCGGATTCGGTAACCACTGAGCCACGAGGGGAACTCCCCCTTTAAAATATTTTTGTTGTGCTATTATTTTCTGTTATACTTTAGTTCTAATTACTTAATTTCTACTTTTATTTTCATTGACATCGAAAAATAAAATCACTAGTTTCAGATTAGTGTGTCCAAACTCTGACTTCCATTTTCCAACTGTGTGACTTTGGGAAGTTAATTAACCTTTCTATGCCTAAGATTTTACATCAGCGAAAGGAGAAAGTTGCTTTCAGAATTAAATTGAATAGCACATGTATAGCACCTATGATAATACCATGAATAAAATAAACATTAGCTCTTTCTTAACTACATTATGTATATATTTTTCCGTTTTCTTAGTTCTTGATCTGTGTGACTCATTCATTTCAAAAACTTTTTTCTAATATATGAAGTAATGAATGTAAATTTGTTTTTGGTCGCCCCTGTGATATGCAGAAATTCCTGGGTCACAGATCCAAACCAGTACTACAGCTGCAACCTGAGCCACAGCAGTGATAATGCCAGATCCTTAACCTGCTGAGCCACCAAGGAACCCCTGGATGTGAATTTTTTAGCTATAACTGATCTCAAATTTGATTATACAGAGCTTTTTGTTGTTGCTGAGTTCTAAATGTTTATTTATTGCTTGGAAACTTAACTAATACAGAGTAGATAAATTTCCAAATTTATTTTTTAATTGATTTAACATTTTATTGCAATATAATTTATGTAATATCCACCCTATAGAATCTGTTGAGATATTCTCTGTTAAGAGTAGTATACATAGCCCTCGTGTGTAAATGTTTCGTGTATATTTTAAATGACTGTGTACAGATTTCTATCAAGTACAGATTTCACATGAAAGTATTTGATCAATTTTGCTGTGTTCTTTGAATTTTTCACACTCAAATTGATTCTGCTTGATATATTAGTTTATAAAATATGTATTAAATTCCATTTTGTGTACTCAAGTTTCTCTTTGTGATGCTTTAATTTTACTTTATCGTATTTAGGTAATGCATGGTTAAGTGTGTTTAAACTCATGATTATTGCATCTTTTCCATGGATATTTTCTATCACTATTACTAAATAATCCTTCTTTACTTACTGGTGCTGTTTTGTTGGATACTTTGTTTGGATGGCATGTTAGTTTTAATTCAGCTGGATATGAGAAATATAAACAAATAAACAAGCAACTGAATGCTAGTAACTTAACCATATAGAAGAATACCTGTCTCTCTTTTAACTAGAGATACACAGATAAGCATTTGTGGCAGAAATATGTCCAAAAGAATAGTGAGATTCTAACACCAAAAAAGGGTAGGACAACAAATATTGGTAGATAAGCAGCAGTCACTATGATTATTAAAATGATACATTTTTATCCATTTATTTTCGATCACTATGCTTTTCTGCTTTGGGTATACCTTTGTAAGCAGAATATAGTTGTGTTTTATTTTCTTATTTATTATTAAATTCTCTTTTGATGTGAAATAAATTTATTTAAATTCCTGTCAACTTCTAATAACAGTGGACTTTTTACAATTTTATTAGAGTTCTGCTAGTTATCACTCTTTCTCTTTCTTTGTTCTCTTTTCTTGCTTTTGGATTAGATTGATGGGATTCCCTTTAGTCCTTCCTCCATCTACTGTATCTATTTCTACATCATGAAACATTCTAAAAATTACCAGATGACAATTTATTTTTTCATTCAGATGGCAGATTATCTTTTCTCATGGTTCTGTTGATTGTTTGGGCATGACAAGACAGTCCTAAATTCTGATCTTTCATTTAATTTCCATCACATGATGACTGGGACCAGTCATCTGAAGGTGCAAATGGGCTGGAACTCTAACACAGTCTGTAGAATGGCGGAAAGTTGATGCACGTTGTCAGCAAGGAGCTCAGCAGGGACTGTTCGTTGAGCCTGCAATGGTTTCTCCTCATGGCTTGGCTTCTTCTCACAGTGTGGTGACTGGGTTCCATATGTGGATGTTCCTAAGTCAGGGAGTGAACAATGCCAGCATCATAAACTGGCACAGCATCACTCAAGTCATATTCTACTGACCAGAGCAGTTACAGAGATCATTCAGATTCAAGGAGAGGGGAAGTAGACACCCCCTTCATGGAGGGAAGAGTGTCAAACAGATTGTGGCCATTTATAACCCTCCATATCATCTATAATTTTCAGAATTATACCTTCCTTTTCTATTTACTCAAGCCATTTACACTTGTTAGAATACAAACTTTTTAGTTTTTTAAATAATCAAAATATATCTCCATTCTTCTATTTTCCTCCAATCAAGACCAATTCCTTAATATCCAGTTGTATTAATCTTTCCCTATATTTTTAAATATCCTACAATTGTTCCAATGTTGTGAAAAATACCATTGGTAATTTGAAAAGTATTGCAGTGAATCTGTGGATTGCATTGGATAGTATATTCATTTTCATAATACTGATTTTTCCAATCCAAGAACATGTTATATCTTTTGATATGCTTGTATCATCTCCAATTTCTTTCATCGATGTCTTACAGTTTTTGGAGTACAGGTCTTTTGCTTTCTTAGGTAGGTTTATTCCTATATATTTTATTCTTTTTGATGTGATAGTAAATTACCAATGACAATTTTCTAGAACTAGAACAAAAAAAAATTAAATGTATGAAAACACAAAAGACCCCAAATAACCAAAGCAATCTTGAGAAAGAAAAACAGAGCTGGAGGAATCAGCCTCCCTGACTATACCACAAAGTAATCAAAACAGTAGGGTACAATCACAAAAACAGAAATACAGATCAATGGAATAGCAGAGAAAACCCAGAAATAAACCCACACACCTATGGTCAATTAATCCATGACAAAGAAGACAAGAATATGCAATGGAGAAAAGACTTCAATGAGTGGTGTTAGGAAAACTGGACAGCTACATGTAAAAGAATAAAATTAGAAATAAATTATTTAGGAGTTCCCATCATGGTGCAGCAGAAATGAATCTGACTAGGAACCCTGAGGTCATGGGTTCGATCCCTGGCCTTGCTCAGTGGGTTAAGGATCCAGTGTTGCTGTGAGCTGTGGTGTAGGTTGCAGACACAACTCAGATATGGCTTTGCTGTGGCTGTGGTGTACGCCAGTGGCTACATCTCCAATTATACCCCTAGCCTGGAAACCTCCATATGCCGCGGGTGCAGACCTAAAAAAAGATTTTAAAAAAGACAAAAAAAAGTAGAAATAAATTCTTTAACATCAAACACAAAAATAAATTCAGAATGGATTAAAGACCTAAATGTAAGACTGGATATTATAAAACTCTTAGAGGAAAATATAGGCAGAACATACTTTGTCATAAATCACAGCAATATATTTTTGGAACTGTCTCCTAGATTTATAGAAATAAAATCAAAAATAAACAAACAGGACCAAATTAAACTTAAATGCTTTTGTACAGCAAAAGAAACCATAAACAAAATGAAATGACAACATACAGAATGGGAAAAAATATTTGCAAACAATGCAACCAATAAGGGATGAATCTCCAAAATATACAAACAGCTCATATAGTTCAATATTAGAAAAACAAAAATTCAATCAAAAAAATGGTCAGATGATCCAAATAGACACATCTCCAAAGAAGACATACAGATGGCCAACGGGCACATGAAAAGATAGTCAATGTCATTAATTATTAGAGAAAAGCAAATCAAAACTTCAATGAGGTATCATCTCGCACCAGTTAGAATGATCATCATCATAAAGGCTACAAATAAATGCTGGAGAGGGTGTGGAAAAAAGTGAACCCTCCTACATTATTAGTTATAATGCAAATTGGGTACAGACCTATAGGGAACAGCATGGAGATTCCTTTTAAACTAAAAATAGAACTACCATATGATCTAGCAATCCCACTCCTGGGCATATATATATATCTGGAGAAAACCATAATTCAAAAAGATACATGCACCCCAGTCTTCACAGCAACACTATTTATAATAGCCAAGACATGGAAGCAACCTAAATGCCCATTGACAGTTGGATGGATAAAGATGGGGTATATTTATACAATGGAATATTACTCAGCCATAAAAAGAATGAAATAATGCCATAGATCCACCTAGCAATAACAATAGTAATATGGATGGACCTAGAGATTATCAACTAAATGAAGTAAGCCTGGCAAAGACAAATATCACATGATATCACTTATATATGGAATCTTAAAAAAAATGTACAATGAACTTATACACTAAACAGAAATAGACCCACAGACATAGAAAACAAACTATGGTTACCAAAGCAGAAGGTGGCAGTTGGGGGGGGAGGATAAATTAGGAGTTTGACATTATAATCAACACACTACTATATATAAAATAGATAACCAACAAGGACCTACTGTATAGCAAAAGGAACTATATTCAATGATTTGTAATAACCTATATGAGAAAAGATAATTTCGTATTTTCTAATGAAATTTATTTAAAGAAAACAAAGTAAAGAAAATTTAATGGAAATATACAGTGTATTGTTGTAAATCAGATTTCTATAACTCTACAAAATATTTAAAAATAGAAATAAAATACAAATCAAACCACCTATAGTATTGAAATATTTATACAATGTAAACACCTGATTAAACAGAAAACTGAAATTTGTAACAAGTTAATATCTGGTTAACATTGCAACAAGTTAATACCTGGTTACTGATTCAACTTTTTAAATCTTTGTGATTACATAATAACTAGCTAACAGTATTATAAGAAAGTAACCACTCATAAAGGAACCAAAAGATGTACCATTCGTATCTATATACATACTATTTTGATGGCAACCATCTGATTTTTTTAAATTCTGATTTATTTACTCTTTAGAACATAAATCTAGCTTCTTTCCTGGTGATGTGTTCCTCTGGTGATGTATTTTCTGCACCACAGGAGTCCACTGTCCCAGCTGCTGGAAATGCTTCTCTTGGAGTATAAGAATAAGTTTACAAATTGAGTCTGGGAAATCTCTGCAATATGCAGTCTTCATGTTTGGTAGGATAAGATCAAACTTGCTTTTCCAGTCCTAGCATATGCAGTTCATTCAATCATTCATTCACTTACTAATTGATCAAATATTTATCCAACTATTTTGTATGCCAAGATCTCTTGTAGGTCTTCAGGCTATAATAATGAACAAGATGACCAAGTCTGTTGGTCTTAGAGATAAAATATTTTACTGTGGAGATAGAGAGTAACATATTCATAAGTTAACAACATTGCCCATTGAGCAAGTTTATCCTTTATTTCTCTTTGAATTTGATTTTAAGTTAATTTTGACATGTTACAGTAAGTTCAATCTTCTTTCCACAATTAATCTTATAAAAGTCATATGTATCTTAAGCTTATGTTTTTTTCTCAAACTTTTCTCTTTAATCTTTCCTTAATATTGATTCTGTTTTCACTCACCAGTGACTCAGAAGTGCATAATCAGATAAAATATATATTAAAAAAACCCAAAAATAAAGATTTCAAACTCAATGACAGTTATAAGCAAAAAGGTTGGAAATTTATACATCATAGCCTAAATTGTGTATGTATTTAAAGATTATAATGAGAAATATAAAACAACGAATTCCCAAGAATACTTCTAATTTCCTCATAATCTGTAAATATATCATGAATCTTTGAGTGAAAAGATAGTAATGTGGAACAGGTAAGTGAAATACAAGTTGCTTCTGGATTCTGAGGAAAATCTAACAAATATTTGTAAATTGATTCTTACAACTAGAAAACCATTATGCATTAAAAAGTATAACTTTCACATTTTAGTAAATATATGTCTACCATGTGTATTTTTGCCATTTTAATTGAAATTTTCCAAAGAAATAAAAACTGAAATACTATTTATATCATTTGTTGCTGACAAAAGTTCTTATAATTAGACAATGCATTTAATATTTCATTTGTACGAATATGTTAAACAGGTATACATATAAGTACATTTAATAAGCACAGGAAAGAGCCTTTTCCAAGTAAATATTAAAAAATAATTAATTATCATACATTACAAAAGAATGCTGAAGAAGGGTGAAATATGGTACAAAAATTCCTTAATTTTTTTCTAGATGATATATGATGCCTCTGCTTTCCCTCTCTCCATTAGTAACCACTAGTTTGTTCCCTATGTCTGTGAGTCTGTTCCTCTTTTGTTATATTCACTGGTTTACTACGTTTTTTAAGAGTCCACATATAGCTGATAACACAGAGCATTTATCTTTCTCTATCTGACTTGTTTCACTAAGCATAATACCCCCCATGTCCATCCATGTTGTTGCAAATGACAAAATTTGGGGTATTAGGTTATGACTGTGGAGTTTTCATGAACGGGATTAGTGCCCTTGTAAACTGTAATGTTACTCAGTCATAAAAAAGTGAGGCAAGATAAGGGCAGGGGATTAAGAGGTACAAACTGCTATGGGTCTTTTGGTTTGGGTTTTTTTTTCTTTTTTGGCCACTCCACAGAATATGGAGTTACAATCCAGGGAATTCTAAGCTGCAGTTGGGTCATATGCCACAGCAGCAGTAACATCAGATCCTTAACCACACTGTTCAGAGCCAGGGATAAAACCTGATTCCCAGAGCTCCAGAGACACTGCTGATCCCATTATGTCACAATAGGAACTCCCAAATTACTCTGTATGAAATTAATAAACTACAAGGATATATTGAACAGGATAGGGAATATAGCCAATATTTACAGCAATTATAAAGGGAGTATAACCTATAAAAATATTTGTACTACTATGCTGCATACCTGAAACTAATAATATTGAAAATCAACTGTACCGCAATTTTTAAAAAGTCATCTCAGGAGGTTCCCTTCCTCTTCTTTCACAGAAAGACACAGCAAGACAGCATCCATGAAGGAAGTGGGCACTCATCAGACACCAAAACTGCCAGTTCATTGAGCTTGGACTTCCCAGTCTCCAGAACTGCAAGAAATTGATTTCTAAGAAATTGATTTCTATTGTTTATAAGCCACTCAGTCTATCGGTCTTTTTTGTTACAGCAGCCCAAATGGAATACGACACTAAAAATCTCATCTTTCACAGGGAACTGGATAGAATAAACAGAAAAGCCTTTCCTCAACGGACAACAATTAGCTGCTGTTAACTCTGCTCTGGTCCTGTCTAACAAATCTTAAAAGGAAGACCCAAAGGGATTAATCTAATTCTCAGTAATTCAACTGCATCCCAGAACAAATCTCATGAATATCTGTAGGAATACAAAAATATCCAGCACTCAACAAGGTAAAATTCATAATTCCTGATTGCCAATCAAAGATTATCAGATCTGCAAAGAAGTAGTAAAATATGACCCAAAACAAGAAAAACCAAACAAAGCCAACCTGACGCTGGAACAGATATTAAACTTAGTAGACAAGGACATTAAGAGAGTTATTGTAACTATATTCCAGGGATCCAAAAAGTTAAGATTCAAGAAAGCTATTAAAAAAAAAGAATTTGAGAGAATAAACTGCAATATCTGAGATGAAAAAGACACCACATGGGATTAACAGTTTTGACACTGTAGAAAAAAATTAGTGAACTTGATGACATAGCAGTAGAAATTATCCAAAACCAAACACAAGTAAAAGAATTTAAAAAAATTAAAAGGCATCACTGATCTTTGGAGAAAACCAAGGTGCCTAATGGATATGTATCTAGGGTGGTCTAAAAAGTGAAATGAAGCTGGGTAGAAGGAATTATGGCCAAAATTTCTCCAAATATAATGAAAACTATAAACCTCTAGGTCCAGGAATCTCAGTATACCCCAAGCACACGAAACAAAACAAAAATACACCCAGACATATCATTATCAAATTTCTCAAAAGTAGTTTTAAAGAGAGAATATTAACAATAGCCAGAAGAAATGTTGCTCTGTCCAGAGGAACAAATAAGGATGATATATTTCCCTTTAGAAATAGTGTAAACAAGAATTTGCTGTAGCAACATCTTTAATATATAGAAAAGGAAGAAAAATATAACCTCTCAACATAGAATACCCAGACAAAATATTTTTTAAAACCAAAGGAGAAATTAAGAATTTTTTCAGACATTAAAAGCAAAAAGAATGCACACCAGCATAGCCACACAACCAGAAATCTTCAAGGACATCCTCTAGGTAGAAAGAAAATACCAGATTGAAATAAGAATCTACACAAAGGCATAAATAGCATTATATACATAAATTACCTGGAAAAGTATGTAAGATTCTTCTCTTTTTTAAAAATCTTTTTGAAAGATGCTTGTTTTAAAATAATAACAATGGACGGTGGGGGTTTTAATACATGCAAAAGTAAAATATAACACACTTTTTTTGAATGAAGTAGCTAATAATAATGACAAAACTTTTAAAATAGGATGTGATAGGGAGGAAGAAAAGGTATAGCTCAATAAATTCTACATTGGACAATGATGTTAGTATCAGCCAGGATTAAAGAAACTAAGAAAGAAATTTACCATATGCCTCTTCCTGATCACACCACAAGTTTTACTTCCAATCCTTTGTGGAAGTAATTTCCATAATTTTCTTTGTCGTTTTACTGTTTAAATATGATTTCTAGATACCTCAGCATACCTTGGGATACTGCAGGTTCCATTCCAGATCACCTCAATAAAGTGAATATTGCAAAAAAAGTGAGTCACGCAGATTTTTTGGTTTTCCAGTGCATATAAATGTTATGCTTACACTATACTGTAATCTATTAAGTGTGCAATAATATTGTCTAAAAATGTGCATACATTAACTTAAAACACTTTGCTGCAAAAAAAAAAAACACCATAATCTGAGCCTACAGTAAGTAGTAACATCAAAGATCACACAAATACCAATAAAAAATACTATGAAAATGAAAAAGTTTGAAGTATTTTGAGAATCATCCAAGTGTGACACAGCAACATGAGGCAAGCAAGTACTCTTGGAAAAAATGATGCTGATAGACTTGCTTGGTATAGTTGCCATGACCTTCAATTTGTAAAATAAATAAATAAATAAATTGCAATAAAGTAAGGTATGCCTGTGTTTAGTTTTGCCAACAATTATTTTAGGAAATTGGAATTTTTTTTTAGGGGAGCACATGGTGAAGGTTGAGTTCCTTTTACTTAAAATTATATTTTATGTGAAACAATGATCCATATGGTGGTATGTGATTGCAGTTTTTGTTCTTGAATAATATTCACCTGTATGAATTCACCACATTTTATTTATCCATTATTATTGATGGAATATACTTTTATAATAAAGCTATTATGATTATCCTTATACATGGACCCTTGTGAGTATATAACTATCATTTTTAATATTAAAAAGTATTTCATGTACACCTGAAATTAACACAACATGTTAAGTCAATTACACTTCAATATATTTAAAAAATTAAAATAAAAAAATGTTTAAAGTTTTTAAAAAATAAAATTTCTTGCAATTGTCTAGAAAAAGTATTTCATAATCTTAGGATTATTTAGTATGAATTCATGATATCTATTCTTGATTACACTCAATAAAAGTCCATTATGCCAATTTAATCAAGGTAATCAGTAAATTATACCCAAGTAGGAGGTTAACATCTGATTTACATTAGTAAAGATGAGTATATCAATAAGGTATCTTAATATGCATGAGAGTATTAAGTATGTATAGTATTTGTCAAAAAAATGGTAAATTTTCTGCTTAGTAATAAATCTTACATAAATATGTGTATGTTATTTCATATTTTAAATGTTTCTTATTTTAATTTTTCTAAATAAATGAATCTGAATGGAAGTAAGTCTGGAAAAGCAAATTAAGTCACAACAAAGAAAAAGACTTTGAGTTTTAGAAATTTTTCTAGGAAGCCTTAAACAAATAACTCTTCACTTTTGTGTGTATTTACCTAATAAGAATCTCATCATAAAGAAATGTGCAACACCATTAACCACAGGTAATGGCTACAATCATCATGTTATTTTTCCTCTTCATCCTTTTATACAATTTGAATTTCCCAAGTGTTTTACCTACTTACATTAAGTTTAATCTTTTTATTTATTTATTTATTTATGTTTTGGCTGCCCCCATGGTATACATATGTTCCTGGAACAGGTATCAAACCCAAGCCACAGCTGTGACCTGAGACACAACAGTGACAACACTAGATCTTTAGCCTGCTGCAGCACCAAGGAACTCAAATTTAATATTCCCTATTTGTATCAAGTCAGTATCAGAGCCACACACACACAAAGTTTACAAAGACTCATAGTTTGTTTTCTCCTAGAAGACACATGATGCCTCTTAATTCCTTTCTTTTATCCAGTATCTCAGCTACTGGAAAATGATACAAAGGCCTGTTTTAGTGTTTTCTTCTACAAATCAGGGTAAGTGAGTGCCTTGAAGGATATATGATTCCAAATGCCTGGAAAGCCATGATAACTTGTTTGTTCTGCTGCCTATTTTTGCTCCCAAATGAGAGCCAGGAAGTAGATGGCAAATAGCAAAAGAAAGAAGATCACAGTTCGCACAGCTTTTATATGGACCTTAGGCTGGGATCTTGGGATCTTTTGCCATTGAGCTTCATCTTCTTAATATGTTCCCACAGGGAAAAGATTAACAGCAGAAAAGATATGAGACATAGTAAAGGTTTACTAGTGTGAATGGAGTCATATTTGAAAGATGTCCCTCAGTTTGGTCTTCTGAGTGAAGGTTCCTTCATGTTCATCTGTCTGGATAGTCTCATCTATGCTTACCACCACAAACTGAAAAGCCAAAAAGAAAAAGGCCCCAACATTACCACAGGAAGTATATCACCTCACTCTCTTCTTTTGTAACCACACCTGTGGCATATGGAAGTTCCCATGTTAGGGGCTGAACTGGAGCTGCAACTGCAGGCCTTTGCCACAGCCATGGCAACACCAGATCCTAGCCACATCTACAACCTATGCCACAGCTTGCAGCAATGCTGGATCCTTAATCTACTGACCGAAGCCAGGGTTTGAACCTGTATCCTCACGGATGCTATGTCAGGTTCTTAACCTGCTGAGCCACAGTGGGAACTCCTCACCCCACTCTCTTTTGATCCGAACAAATAAAATATGCTGAAGCTAGTAGCAAGTCAGATGCTATAATGGCTGCTTATTATCCAGGCAGTAATAACAATTTCATCTAAAGCTGGATTAAACACATTTATATGCCAATATTCCCTCAAGCAAACCAATTCTGGAGACTGCCAGAGCAGTGAGAATTCTGTAAGCTGAGATCTTTTGTCTCTTGGCCCAATCAATGCAGTTTACCAGTGCTATGAAACTACTGGCAAAATTTCCTAAAATAAATTGTGCTATTACTAGGATGGAAAAAATACTCGTTAGTAAAATTATCATGTCTGAGGGGAAAAAAAAGACAAGCCAAATATCACTTCTAGTGGTTCCTTAATGTCCTAAAGTTCTACCAGTAAGTGCCCAGTTTCTGAGTGTGCAGTAAAGCCTTTGTTTTCTTTTAAATTCTGGGATTAATGTCAAGTAGGGAAACATCATGGGGAGCTACTGCATGTGCATATATTCAAAGCTGTCTTTATGAAAAACATTTCCAAATAATTCAAATGATTTCTTGTTTATACACGTATGTCCTTGCCATAGTCTGGAATATTTTATAGCTGATGTTGAAATGAGAGCTGAATTCTCATTTGCTAACATGCAAATAAAGACATATTCTCTTTCATTGTTTTGCAATTGTTTGCCTTGTCTAGCCTCTTCACAATTTCAATTCCTCAAACTTATATGTTAGCTAGTAAAATTTTACAATATGATACATAGAATGTCTAAATTTGTAAATGGAATTTAGTGACCTACTCATGATGTAATAGGTCTTTATTGCTGAATATTCATTTTAATGAAAACATTAGATCCACACAGAAAATCTTAAAGGAATTTATCTATATGTTTTCCAAGTTTTTACCACCAAAAACTCCTCACATTCCCTGGGGCCCTAAGCAAGTTTAATACTTCCTAAAATTGGGTGCTGCTAATTAGTATTTATATACAGCTTTATTCTTTATTCTTTATTTTACTTTATTCTTTATTCTTTCCAGGCCTGTGGCAACTCCACACCCCCCCTTCTTTTTCCTTGCTGCCACTGCACCTGGCTTGCTCCACAATGTGCCACTGCCACCATGCTCCAACTGACCTAATTTTTAATATTTATTAATCATATCTCTCATACTTAGTTATGTCATAAGTTTCTCTCTTAAATATATTAAAATTTTAAATATTAATTTTTAATTAAAATTTTTAGCGATTTTATAAAGGTTCTTGAAACCCCATTGTGATTTTGATTGCAATTGCATTGAGCACAAGGATTTGGATACAATTGCTATCTTAAGAAACTGATTGCATCTACTCAAGAACATGGTATACGTGTACTTTGGTTCAGATCTGTTTTTATGTTCTTCAATACAATTTAAGAAACATCTTATTAAAATATAATACATAGTTGCTACCATGAAAAGACATACATGAATGCCTTGGTGACAATTTTGCTAAACTTAGTTATTTTGTTTGATAAACTTATTACTTATTTCTTTGTGAATTGCTTTATGGAATATCTGTGATAAACCTGTCGTCTGCAAGGAAAAAAAAAACCCTGTTTTGTCGCTTTTGTTTCAATTCTCATATGAGTTGTCTTTTCTCATTGTATTGACTAATACATCTAATACAAAGATTTTCTTAATCCATTGATGTAAAAGAATTTACATTTTACTACTATGCTTAATGTTCCTGCATTTTTTTAGTATACACCATTTATCAGGTTTGAGAGGCAACTGGGTTCTCACATCAGGCTAACTGATAAGGTTCATCTCCTCCATGAGGCAAGTTTGTCAAGACGAGGAGAGGTGATTTTATCTAATGTGTAAAATCCAACACAGTCAAGGAAAATGAAGAAATAGGGGAATACATTTCAAATTAAAGAACAATATAAATCTCTAGAAACCAAACTTAATGAAAAGGAGATCAGTGGTTTAATAGATACAAAATTCAAAATAATGATCATAAAGATGCTCATTGAAGTCAGGAGAGAAAGACATAAACAAAATAAAAATTTCAACAAAAATATAGAATAATATTTTTAAACTACCAAGCAGAAATTATAGAGCCAAGGAATAAAATAACTAAAATTTAATAGAAGGGTTTAACAGAAGACTAATTAAAAGGAAGGAAGGATCAGTGAACTCAAAGACAGGGCAGTAAAAATCATCCAATCAGAGGAGCAAAAATAAAGAATGAAAGGAGTGAAGATAACTTAGACTTGTGGGTCACCATCAAGCAGACCAACTATATGCATTACAGATGTCCCAGAAGCAGAAGGGTAAATGCAGAAAGCTTACTTAAGGAAATAATGAATGAAAACTTTCAAACCTGGAGAAGAAACAGATATACAGATTGAGGAAGTCCAAAAAGTTCCAAAACAGAAAAATTCAAAAACACACTGAAACACATAATTCAATTGTCAAAAGTTAAAGACAAAGAGAAGATCTTAAAAGTAGCAAGAGGGAGTTCCCATGATGGCTCAGCAGAAATGAATCTGACTAGCAGCCATGAGTACACAGGTTCGATCTCTGGCCTCACTCAGTGGATTAAGTATCCAGCATTGCCATGAACTGTGGTGTAGGTTGCAGATGCTGCTCAGATTCCACATTGCTGAGGCTATGGTGTAGGCCAGTAGTTACAGCTCCGACTCAACCCCTAGATGGAAACCTCCATATGCTGTGGGTACAGCCCTAAAAAATTCAAAAAAAAGAAAAAAAAAGACAGCAAGAGAAATGAGACAATGAGACTTAAGTAGAGGGGAACCTATATATGATTATCAGAGCATTTTTCAGCAGAAACCTTTCAGATCTGAAGAGAGTGGGGTGAGGAGTTCCCATTGTGGCTCAGCAGGTTAAGAACCTGACATAGCATTCATGAGGATACAGGTTCAAACCCTGGCCTCAGTCAGTAGATTAAGGATCAGCATTGCTGCAAGCTGTGGCATAGGTTGTAGATGTGGCTAGGATCTGGTGTTGCCATGGCAAAGGCCTGCAGTTGCAGCTCCAGTTCAGCCCCTAACATGGGAACTTCCATATGCCACAGGTGTGGTTACAAAAGGAAAAAAAAAAGAGTGGGGTGATATAAAAATAAAGTACTAAAAGAAAACAACTGCCAACCTATAATACTTAACTCAGCAGAATTTTCCTTTAGAACTGAAGAAGAGATAAAGATTTTCCCAGATAAACAAAAGCTGAAGGAGTTCAAGATCAACAAACTGCCCTTAAAAGAAATGAACAGTATATCACAAAACTACAGTCTTCAAAACAGTGTGGTACTGACACAAAAACAGACATCTAGATCAGTGGGACAGGAGAGAATTTTCCAGGAGTCCTTATACTCCACCTCTAATGTTTGAAACAGGGCTCTGTGTCTTAATTCTGTAATTTTAAGATCCCCTCTAAATAATGTGTTCGATAAATATACTTAAACTAAAGAACACTCAAATGTGTTTAACTTGACTTGAATTTTGTTATTCACTAAGGTAAGTTGTGCACAAAGATCTTTAGAAAAATTATTTAGAAACTTTCAACTTACATATGCAAACATTTCAAATATAAATCATATATGTGATGATGATGGCAGCTAAATTTGGAGAACTCTAACTGATAGGTGTGTATTCATGAAGTTTTCTAACTATCAGAGTTCACGGTTATGGGAGAACACTGTCAGATCTCAGGATACTTAATATCATTTTCAGCATCATGGATCATTTGAAAGAATACCTTTACTTACTACTTCATCAAGAATATATTTTTTCAAAAAACAGAAATTTATTTACTCACAGTTCTGGAGGTCAGATGTCTGAAATCAAGGTGTTGACAGGGCCCAGCTCCCCCCCAGACACTCTAGAGGAGATTTCATTCCTTGCTTCATCCTGCTTCTGGTAGCTGCTGGCATCCCCAGGCTGGTGGCTACATCACTCCCACCCTGCCTCAGTCTCCGTAAGACCATCAGCTCAAGAATATTAAAATCAACATATTTATGAGGGTATACTTGCTACTTTTTCTTTACTTCATTCTCAAAATTATGGCAGACAGACAGTACTTTGCTCTTATTGCATTTTCATATGGATATGCCTTACAGTCTATTTGATAATACAGTACATAATCCTTCTTTCATGTTTTTTGGGGTTTTTTTTTTTGTCTTTTTGCCTTATCTAGGGCCGCACCCACGGCATATGGAGGTTCCCAGGCTAGGGGTCTAACAGGAGCTGTAGCTGCCGGCCTTCGCCATAGCCACAGCAACGTGGGATCCGAGCCGTGTCTGCAACCTGCACCATAGCTCACAGCAACGCCGGATCCTTAACCCACTGAGCAAGGCCAGGGATCGAACCCACAACCTCATGGTTCCTAGTCGGATTCGTTAACCACTGAGCCACGACGGGAACTCCTTCTTTCATGTTTTAATAGCATCATTAGCAAGCAAAATTGTCCCACCTGCTTATTTGCATTCCCATTTACTATAAATGATTCTGAGTTATTACATCAAAGTAGCCATACATATGCAAAAATATATCCAAAATTATATTAAATATGTACTATGCTTTATAAATTTACCTTTCTATGTCTATGACTTTTTTCCTCCAACAGAGAACTGAAAAACTTTATGGATCTAATTTTTACATTTTCTTTGTTGTATAATATTCTATTGTATTAGTATGCCAAAATTTATCTGTCTTTTTTCTCACTGACGGGGATTTGTAGAATGTCTCAGTTATTAAGAAAAAGAGTAACATGCACATTTTGCATATATATCCTGGTCCAAAAGTGCCAAATATTCCCACGTGTACACTGGTAGGAGTGCAAATTAATGTCTTAAGCATCTTCACCTTAATTACATAATACTATACTGTTGCACAAAGCTGTTTTACCAGTTTATAATTCTATGAATAGTGTCTGAAAAATTCAGTTGTTTCAGATCCTTTCCAAAATTAGTAACATCAGACTAATATTTACAATTTCATATTTATATAAAGATTTATTACATTTATATTATACAAAAAATTTTATAAATCCTTTTACTATTCCTTTTTTTTCTTCTTCTTCTTTTTAGGGCAGCACCCACACCACATGGAAATTCCCAGACTAGGGGTTGAATCAGAGCCACAGCTGCTGGCCTACACCACAGCCACAGCAACGTGGGATCCAAGCCACACCTGCAACCTATACCACAGCTCAGGGCAACACCAGATCCCTGACCCACTGAGCAAGGCCAAGGATTGAACCCGCATCCTCATGGATACTAGTCAAATTTTTTTCTGCTGTACCACAACGGGAACTCCCAATCCCTTTATTATTCTAAATTTTTTTTAGGGCCAAATGTAGCATATGCAAGTTCCCAGAGCTAGGGGTTGAATCAGAGCTGTAGCTGCCAGCCATAGCAAAACCAGATCCAAGCACCTGTGCCGCAGCTTGCAGGAACACTGGATCCTTAACCCACTGAGTGAGGCCAGGGATCAAATCCACATCTTCATGGATACTAGCTGGGTTCTTAACCTGCTGAGCTGCAATTGGAACTCCCTTACTAGTATAATTTTAAATTTACCTTTAGTTTGAAAAATTACATTACTGTTTTCCCTTTCTATGACAGAGATTTCATATATGTTTATTCATTTTGCACTGTACACTTGTATATACACTTATTAATATTCCTTATATACTTTTATAAACTTTCATGTCCCAAGTAATCTGCTGTTAACAGAAAATGCTATAGTAGAAGAGATATTTCCTTTAATTGAACTAAGTCAGATGACTAAGAAATATTAGGATTAAGAAGATGTGGTATGGAATACTACTCAGCCATAAAAAGAAAAAATAATGCCATTTGCAGCAACATGGATGGAACTAGAGACTCATAGTAAGTGGAGTAAGTCAGAAAGAGAAAGACAAATACCATATGATATCACTTATATATGGAATCTAATCTATGGCACAAATGAACCTTTCCACAGAAAAGAAACTCATGGACTTGGAGAACAGACTTGTGTTTGCCAAGGAGGGGAGAAGGAGGGTGTGGGATGGATTGGGAGTCTGGGGTTAGTAGATGCAAACTATTGCATTTGGAGTTGTTGGGCCTTATTAGGTCCCACTGTACAGCACAGGGAACTATATTCAGTCACCTGTGGAGGATAATATGAGAAAAAGAATGTATGTATATATGTATGACTGGGTCACTTTGCTGTACAGTAGAAATTGACAGAACACTGAAATTCAACTATAACAGAAAAAATAAAAATCATTAAAAAAATTTTACGAGTTCCCATCGTGGCTCAGTAGTTAACTAACCCAACTAGCATCCATGAGGACGCAGGTTCAGTCCCTATCCTTGCACAGTGGGTTAAGAATCTGGCATTGCTGTGAACTGTGGTGTAGATTGCAGACGTGACTTGGATCCTGAGTTGCTATGGCTGTGGTGTAGGCCGACAGCTGCAGCTCTAGTTCAGCCCCTAGCCTGGGAGCCTCCATGTGCCATGGGTGTGGCCCTAAATAGGCAAAAGACAAAAAAAAAAATTTTAAATGGTTTAGCTAGTTGGGAAAAAAAAGAAATATTAGGTAACAGAATGTTGTAAGCGAAACTTCAGTGCTACTTAACTGTACCCATGAAACTATCCATGAAAGCAGTGTTGAAATTGAAAACTGACTTGTAAGGTCTTCTACTAAGCTATTTCATCATAGAACACAAAATTTTTTCAAAGTGTGTAGTAAGCTAAACAGTTTTGACTTTCTTTTAGAGAATTTAAGATACCACAATAGTCCCCAGATGATCTGTCTCAGCTTGCTCTTTCCCAATTTATAACTACTTGTAGCCTGAGGGAAAGACATTTGAAATCACTATGACAAAAGTCATGGACTGATACCACAGTACCTTAGGGAAGATTCAACTTCCTATCAGAGTAGAAAGAAAATAAATGATGAACAATATACGGTCTCCTGGGATAGAACATGATGGAAGATAACATAAGAAAAAGAATATGTGTGTGTGTGTGTGTGTGTGTGTGTGTGTGTGTATGACTGGATCATTTTGCTGTACAGCAGAAATTGGCACATTGTAAATCAAGTATATTTAAACAAAAAATTTTTAAATCAGTGGACTCAAGATAAAGCATATTACCCTCCATAATGTAGGTGGGCCTCACACAATCAGTTGAAGGGTGATATAGAATATAAGAAAAGACGGCCCTCTCCCAAGCAAGAGGGAATTCTGCCAGAGCATAGCCTTCAGATTTCAATGGCAACATCAGCACTTCCTGTGTCTCCAGACTAATGGTCCCTCTTGTAGATTTTGAACTTTCCAGTTTCCATAGCGGCATGAGCCAGTTCCTTAAAATAAATATCTTTCTAAATACACATCCTATTTGTTCTGTTCCTTCAAAGAACCCTAACATAATACATAAGTCTCCGTCTCAGGCTCTTCTTTCTACAGAGTCCAATTTAAGATAGGGGAATGAAGTTGCCCTTGAGATTACTGAGGGAAAAGGAGGTAAAGAGGGATATCCAGCTGATTGCCCACAAGAGAAATGTGAATTTAGGAATCACCCACATGAAAGTGGTACTTGAAGCCAAGAAGATGGACAGAGGGAAAAGAGAGATGACACAGACCTGTGAAAGACTTAAAATATGTTAAATGTCCTGTCTTCACCCAAAATGAATTAATTCAGCTGCTTTGCACACACTCAAATGTTTTGAGAGGAGGATTTTTTAAAAAGACTAAATCTCATTAAAATAAATAAAAGTATCATTGTACCCATAAAAAAAGAAAATAATGATGACGAGGAGGAAGAAATTTGTCATCATTTGCATAGCTCTTTTATGAGACTGTGCGGGAGTCTCTCAAGCTATTCAGGTTGAGCTGCAGATTCTTGGTGTGTCTCACCAAGGAAACAAATAAAAGCAACAGAGACATCAGGCAGAGAAGAAAGGGGAAAACATACATAGGTCAAGATAACAATAAAATTTGTAAGATAGAACCGTTTACATCTGACCAAATGCAACATTGTATTTCTTTCACGTTTTTACAGCAATTCATCCACAGCTCACCAAGAGCACCCTCCATTAAAAAGGTTAACAGGAAGACAGTAAGAACAAAAAGCCCTGAAAAAGCACAAGAACCACTCTGCTCATTCTCCACTTCAGCCAATGAAAGAAGAACTAGAAGAAACTGGATATCTTAAGGAAGCAGAAAATGCTTAGGCAGGTGGCAAACCAGTTAAGTGATCTGTTTGTGCCCCCAAAAGAGTAAACTACTTTTGCTAGTTTGAAGGTGGCATACAGATGTGGAACTGTCTCTATTATAATTGAATCTATAGTGTCACCCACAGTGCATGGTTCTGGCCACAGCCAAGCTTGGTAAGGATAAAATCAGCTAATAAGACCCTTCCAGTCTTGACCCATTCCATGCAGTTTACCAGTCCAATGAACCCATTTCCCAGCATTCCTAAAATGACTTCTGTTGCCACTACCAGAAAGGAAACCATCATGCTAGTTGACATTTCAATGAAAAAAATCTGATGTTGTACTTCACTGACAGCTTTAGAGTTAGAGAGTTGTAGGCTGACATACATTTATGAGGCTTTCTGTAAGTGTTTTCATCGCAATTCCAGAAAGTACAGCCAAAATTTTGCTTTGGAAGTTTCAGAGATCCTCACTAAAACAGTGATTTATATTATATTCCAATGCTACACCAAATAGTTCTGTTATCAGGTACAAAGCTTCACTGAATACCTTTCTTATGACTCACACTCAGTTATAATATAATCTCCAGAGTAAATGCTAAAAATGCCCGCTTATCCTTGACACCAGCAGCAGTTTCCCATTTGTGCTAATGACTAAAAGAATGAAGTCAGGCATGTAAGCATGCAAATATGCGAGAGATTCTTTTCCACTAATTTGTACTTCCATCTTTTCTGAGCCATACATTTGAATGCACATACTCTAAATTTTGAATAGGAATGGCTAGGAAATATTACATAATTCAGGCTTCATTTGCATTCATCAAAAATGACCCTTCTGCCTATCAATGATCCTTTTGTTGCATCAATATGATTTATAAAAATAACCAAGTCCTAGGACAAATAGCTAGAAATATGAATACAGAATATTGTAGTTGTTAAGTCAGAAATTAGAAGCAAAATAGACTGGCAATACACATGAGGAGGCCACAAACACTACAGTGCACACTCAGAGTTTATGAAGATATCCACGTGTAGGGTGAATTTGAAGTCTGAAATTTGTCAACAAATAGAAAAAGAACTCAGGATTGATGGAAAGACATGCACATAAGACCCAAATAATGTGAACAAGCTACACCATGCTTCTAAGTGGAGGAGCTTCTTTTGTTTTACATAACTTGTTAGCTCTTTCCATTGAAATGTCATCAGGTGCCCTCCAACTTCTGTGTCCTAAATTCCGTGCTCTTCTCTTCTTTCCTCACTCTAAAGTGACTCTATTTCCCAGCCTCTTTTACAGCTGCTTGTGGCAAACAGACTGAAATCCAAACAGTGTCATATAAGTGAAAATTATGTGCATTGTTTTTAGGCCCATCCCCAAAAGTCTCCCCATGCACACTCCTCCCTATGCCTTTTTCTCCCAGCTGTCTTGAATGGAGTTGATTCCAAGCAATTTTGAAAGCCATATGTTGAAAATGGTACCCTTTTGATCAGCCCGATTCCCTGGATAACTGCATGCAGAAGGCTCCTCGGACATATCAGTACTTTCCCATGAGCTATATTACATGTACATAGTGTTTGTGTCACTTTACGCTTTGGAGCCTATTTGTCACAGCAGTTTGTTGGAGCCTATTTGTCACAGCAGTTTGTCCAGTATAATGCAGAAATTGGAACTGAGACTGTGTAGATTTGTGTAGAGACATTTGAATGGTAAAGAAACAGAAGGACGGAATCCATGTCACCTGCAGAGATTGTGATGAGTTGCAATATCATTGGTTTCCGGCCCTCATACGGTTTTTTCGTCCACTTAGTATTCAGAATATCATTTGGACCAACTCTTCCACTGACTGGCATTTATGCTCTGCAAAGTCAGCAGGAAGCAGGATGAACATGACCCCCTCATTATGGTAATCAAACTGTGCTGGGGCAGACAAATGACTGAAAACAATGAATAAATCATATGTGGAAATGATTCCTTTTCAGGTTTAGATAATGTTGTTACAATTTCACAGTACTATGGATTAATATAGACATGTAAGTTGAGTTCTGAACAAAGTTGTACATTTCTTTCTTATAGTGAAAACTGTCATCAATAATATGTCCACACACTTTCTATTTCATCATTTTCCACAAGATTTTTTTTTTTGTCTTTTTGCCTTTTCCTAGGGCTGCACTTGCTGCATATAGAGCTTCCCAGGCTAGGGGTCTAATCGGAACTGTAGCCACCAGCCTATGCCAGAGCCACAGCAATGCAGGATCCAAGCCACGTCTGCAACCTATACCACAGCTCACGGCAACGCCGGATCCTTAACCCACTGAGCAAGGCCAGGGATCAAATCCACAACCTCAATGGTTCCTAGTCGGATTCGTTAACCACTGAGCCACGACGGGAACTCCTCCACGAGATTATAATAAAAGAGTTCTTAAAGACATCTTTATAATTATTACATAGACATCACCGATGGCACTTTAATACATGCAGAAAGGTCACTGAGTTATACACTGTAAAACGTTTTACTATTTTTGCATTAGATGAATTTTTAAGATAGTGAAGACTTTTGTCTGAAGTTTAAAAAGAAATTTCTAGATATCAAGATGGAAGAGATGAATCGGAATTCAGAGGTCCAAATTTGATGTCAAATAACACATTTTTTCCAGTTAGGGGAAAACTGAGTTATTTGACATCAGATCTCAATCTCAGATTAGGTCCCCTTATTCCAAAACTGTAAGAAATTATTTTCCTGACTGCATATGGAAATACAGCAACATTGGAAACAAATCATGACTATTTTTTCTTCTTCATCTCCATCATAGAACTTGATTTTTTCTACTCCTTTTGCTTACTTATAAAAATCTGCTAGTCCTCAGTACAGTTGACTACACATATGTAAATATTTATTCTAAACATGATTGTTACTCAAATTTCATTTTGGGCATGTTTTCCTAACAACAGCTCTAATTACTCTATTAACCGTGGCATAGAAATCATGAAGGGACAACAGCTATCCCAAACATACTTCCTCAGTGTGTGATTTAGAATTGAATATCATTACCATCCAAAAGACTGGCATCTCCACAATAAAATCTAAACATGCTGTGGTACTCATTAGAGTGAGAAATGATTTCCTGAGATAGCCTATCATTTCTTTAAAAGACATATAGATCATAAACTCTTCATTTGGAAGATGATAACAGAATATCTATGTGAAACAGACATTGCTTCATAATCCCAATGAATTTCACGCAATATTTTGTAAAATTAGATTGCTTACCTGAAAAATATTGGTTAATGGTTTAGTGATCTTATCATCTTTAATTTTTCATAAACACACATGTACACTTATTTCACGATAAGCTTAGGTTCAAGACTTTTCTCAGTAAACTTTTGGAAATTACTCAATTACAAGCATATTATAAAATCAGTAGAAAGTATAAATGTTAAAATCACCATCAGTTTATTATTCACCAGAAGACACACAATGGCCACTTATTTCCTTTCTTTCAGCCAGCACCTCAGCAGCCACAGAACTGACAGAAAGGCCTTTGTTAACTTCCTGTTTCCCCAAATCAGTATAAACGAGTGAACTGAAGGATGGAGGATTCCAAAGGCCTGGAAAAGCAAGAGGACTTGTTTGTTCTGCTGTCTCTTAGAACTCCAAACGGAACCAACTAAAGTCAGGAAGTAAATGGTAAATAGCAAGAGAAAGGAGATCACAGTTTGCATGGCTTTTATATGGACCTGGTGCTGGGACCTTGGGATCCTTTGCCATTGCGCTTCATCTTCTTGAGATGTTTCCACAGGGAAAAGATTAACAGCAGAAAAGATATCAAGGACATGGTAAAGGGTATGAGATTTGCTAGAGTGATCACAGTCACATGTGAAAGCTGTAAAATGTCCCTCAATTTAGTCTTCTGAGTGATGTTTCCTCCATATTCATTTCTCTGGGTATTCTCTTTTAAGCTTACCACTGCAACTTGAACAGACAAGAAGAACAAAGATCCCAGAAGTATCACGAGAAGTACCCACTTAACTTTCCACTTTAGATGAAGAAAAATTAGGCTGGAGAAATTGGCTATCTTGAACAAATAATATATGCTGAGGATAGTAGCAAGCCAGATGCTAAAATGGTTGCTTATTGCCCAGGCAATATAAACAATAACCCTTACTTGTAAACTACATAAAGCTGGATTAAGCACAGTTAAATACCAATTTATTAATATTATCCAGAGCAAACAAATTCTGGAGACCACCAGAGCAGTGAGAATTCCATCAGCTGAAGAGATCTTTTTTCTCTTGGCCCAGTCGAAGCAGTTCACCAGTGCTACGAAACCATTGGCAAAATTTCCTACAACAAACTCTGCCATTACAATGATGGAAAAACTCAGTGTTAAAGTTACCATGTTAAAAAAAAAAAAAATCCAAGTCTGATATCACTGTTGTGATTCCTTTAGTACTCTGACTTTAAATTCTTTGTACAGCTGATTTCAGAATATACCTGAAGTCCTTGTTTCTTTTAAATTCTATGATTGATGTCAAGCAGGAAAGCACCAGGATACACTAATGGAAGAGTTCCATGCTGCCTTTATGAAAAACACTGTTATTCCCTAATAGCTCAGACTGATTCCTCTTTGGACACTGTGTCCTGGCCAAGGAATGGATTACTTCATGACTGATGTTGAAGCAAAAGATGAATTCTCTTTTGCCAGCATGCAAATAAGGACATATTGTTTTGCAAATTTACCCCTGTTGGAGCTGCATTTGAGATAATGCCACAGCCTGTGGCAACTTGTAGCAACAAAGGATCCTTAACCCACTGAGAGAGGCCAGGGATTGAACCCTCATCCTCATGGACATTATGTGGGTTTTTAACCCACTGAGCCACAACCAGAACTCCAACAGATATTTTTTAGGTTTTTTTTTTCCTATTTTAACACCAGAATATAGAAATAATATAAAAAACAGCATAAAGTAATTTTGATTATAAAATAAATTCACATATAGTTTAAATAACCTAATTCTGGAGATAAATGTTGTAGGATAAAGTCACTCAAGGCAATCTGATATTTGTGCCAACCAATGCAGTTTATGAGCACAGTCAAACAATTCCCCAAGATTCCTATCATGAATTCTCCTAATTCTATCATCAAGAACAGATTCCCCAAATAAACTGAAATACCTGGAAAGAGATAGCCTAATCTCTAAGGATACAGTTAATAATTTGTTCCACTTTCTTCAGTATCTCACTTGAGGCAAAACCAGAGAAAGGTACTGAAACCTAGAAAAGTGATCGTATGTCTTTTCTAGAGGATTTTAAAGCAATTAAATTTTTAAAAATCAAAGCTAGAATTCACTGTGAAATGTAAAAAACTCTAGAAGAGATAAGCAATTTCAGAACAAATGCACAAAGGTGAAGAGTTATTGCTTAGTACAATTGTTGGTGCTGATGTCTTGTTTTTAGGGGAAGGATTTTGTATCTATGATTTAAATATAAATTTTGGGAGATCCCTGGTGGTCTAGTGGTTAGGACTTGGTGCTTTCACCACTGTGGCCTAGGTTCAAGCCCTGCCCTGTGGTCTGAGATCCCACATAAAGCCACTGAAAAAAGAGAAAGAAAGGAGGGAGAGAGAAAAGGAAGGAAGGAAGGAAGGGAAGAAATATTATAAATGTTCATTAGGAGAAGAGAAAACACAATCTAAATTAGTTATTCTTGGAGTTCCCATAGTGGCACAGGAGAAACATATCCGATTAGGAACCATGAGGTTGCAGGTTCAATCCCTGGCCTCGCTCAGTGGGCTAAGGAGCTGGCATTGCCATGAGCTGTGGTATGGTTTGCAGACGTGGCTCGGATCCCATGTTGCTGTGGCTGTGGTGTAGGCCGGCAGCTGTAGCTCTGATTTGACCCCTAGCCTGGGGAACCTCCATATGCCACGAGTGTGGCCCTAAAAAGCAAAAATAAATAAATAAAATAAATAAATAAATAGTTATTCTTTCCCACTCTACCTTTCTCCTCTGGTTGACCTAGTTAAAATTCCTGGTGACTCCTACTACCTTCTTGAGGTAGGACAAAGTCCTTGTGATAGTTTTTCTTGATTTTTTCCTCTCCATGGACTATGTATTTGATGTGGCCTTGTTCCAATATTTGGAATAGGTGTCCAATATTTCTTTCACACTATTTGGGTTAGTGTAATTGAAGGTAGAGTTTTCATGGTTGGCAAGAGAATAAATCAGTGGAAAACGGAGGTGGATCTCTGAATTTTAGAGCGTCTAAAGTTGGAAAGTTTGGGGTTGATAACTTCTGTGATCCTGAATGGCCAAGTTCATTATTCTTCTAGTTATCTGAAGGGATAGATGTTGTCTCTGTATTTGAAATTGAGTCACTCTCCAATTCTCAGAAATATTTTGCTCATAATTCTCACAGCTGGTTACCTATCTTCACCTTTACCGCTCCTTGCACAGTTCCCTTAGAAGCTGGATTACCAGTTGTTGAATTTCTTGGTGTTGACTGGATGTTAGCATGGTAGAGGGGCCACAAGTAGCGAGATTAGCGATTCTGTAATAGGTTGTTTGGAACTGAAGAGTATAACCAAATATTCATATAAATTTCAGTACATAGCAGTACAGTCAATTCGTATACCAGTCATACAGTTGGTTCAATGTATAGAACTAAAGAAACTCATAAACATGGTAAATACACTCAGTCTGACTGAATTGATCTGCCAAGCAACTGTAGTAGATGAACGGGTAAGTATTGTGAAATTTAATCTGTCCTTTTCAGAAAAAGTTTACACTAAGAATAGAAAACAAATGTTTAGATAATGCATAAATATGATTTAGCTTGGATAGATATAATAACGTATAATGGTGATTCAGTGTATTTTGTGTAAAAACATATTAATTTCCTATTGCTGCTCTAATAAGGTATCACAAACTTAGCAGTTTAAAATAACACAAATTTCTGTTATATAGTTCTAGATGTCAGAAGCCTGAAGCCTGAAGCCCACTGGTCTAAAATCAAAGGTCACCTTGCTATACAGCAGAAATGGGACCAAGATTGTAAATCAACTATACTTTAATAAAAAAAATAGTTTTTTTAAAATAAGTTTAACTTGAATTTCATACTACCATAATCTTGCATTCCTCTTTATTCAGTAAGAAACCTAATTACAGTGGTATCTATTTTAATATGTGTGGTTCCAGCTTAATATTATTTTTTATTAATTGTCTTTCTTTTTTCTGCTCTCCGAACATTTTCATTATTGTTAAACATAACACATACAGAATATAAGAAAACACAATATATCAATCCAAAAATTTGTAACTAACATTTTTATAATTATCACTTTACATTTTAGTCAAAAACAGAATTTTGCCAGTATCTATATACTCCCCATGTATTCCTTTCTATTGGTACCATTTCTCTTCCCTATCCACTCTTCCTACTACCCCAATTGTTACAATAATCACTAATTTGTTTCACTTCCAAGTTTTGCCACTAATACAATGAATTTCAAAAACTACATAGTTTACCTATTTTTTAACCTTATAGGATGTGAATGTTACTGAATTTTTTTTTTCTTTTTAAGCCACACCTACCGCATATGGAAGTTCCCAGGCCAGGGGTCAAATCAGAGCTATGGTTGTGTCCTAACACCACAGCTGTGGCAACACTGGATCCAAGCTGGATCTGCAACCTACAATGCAGCTTGTAGCAACACCGGATACTTAACACACTGCGTGAAGCCAGCGATCAAACCCACATCCTCACAGGGACAATATCAGGTTCTTAACCCACTGAGCCACACAGAAACTCCTACTGAATTTTTTTAATCTTGATATTTCCTCTAAAATTTTTACTGCATTATTATCTATATAGCTAGAGTTTGTTGACTTTGTTATATAGATTCTATTGAAATCATGCAGCTCTAGTTTATTCATTTTCATTGCTGTATAGTATTATATTATACCAGTATTCTATTATATTTATTTTATTGGTGATGGAAATTCAGGTGACATACCATTTCCAGCTATTAGGAACAATAGTGATATGAACATTCTTACATACAAATCCTGGTGCACAGATGCAAAGATTCTCTAAGGTATAAAATCAATAGGTCTTAGAATATAATATTCATCTTCACCTTAAATAAACAGTGTTATATTATTGGCCAAAGTAGTTGTACTACTTTATTTTTTGTTTTGTTTTTTGTTTGCTTGATTGGTTTTTTTGGTGGCTTAGAACAACAGGCATTTATTTTTTTATAGTTCTTGGGTAGAGTCTGAGATCAAGGTGTTGGCAGGGCTCTGCTCCCTCTGAAGGTCCCGGGGAAAGATCTATCCAGGCATCTCCCAGCTTCTGGGGCCCCAGAGCGTCTTTGGCTTGTGGCAGTGTAACTCCAGTTTTCATATAGTGTTTCCCCTCATCTTCTCACACAGCTATTCCTCTGCATGTGTCTGTGCTCAAATTTCCCTTTTTTGTATGGACACCAATCATATTGAATTAGGGTCCATTCTCACGATTCCATTTTAACTTGATTACCTCTGTGAAGAAAGGGATCTCCTAATAAAGTCACATTCTGAGGTACTGAGATGTCTTAGTCTATTTGGACAGCTATAGCAGAATACCATTGATTGGGTGGCTTCTCACTATCTGGAGGCTAAGTCCAAAATCAAGGTGCCAGCTTATCCTGTGTCTGGTGAGGTCCTCATTCCTGCTTCACAGACAGTGCCTTCTAACTGTGTCCTCATGTGGTAGAAGAGGAAATAGTGTTCTCTGGGGTCTTTTTTTTTTTAATATTCATTCATTTCTTTGGTCATGCTAATAGCACACAAAAGTTTCCAGATCAGAGATCAAACTCATGCTACAGAAGTGACCTAAGCCACAGCAATAACACCACCAAAGCCTTAAATGCTAGGCCACCAGGGATCTCCTGGTGGTTGTTTTATAAGGGCACTAATTCCACTTATGAGAGATCCGCCCTCATACCTAAATTGTCTCCTAAAGGCCCCACCTTCCAATACAATCACATTGAGGGTTAGGATTTCAACATATGAATTTTGGGCAGACACAGATATTAAGTCTATAGTGGAGACTGTAGGCTTCAACATATCTGTTTTAGGAACACAATCCAATCTCTAATGGCCCAAAAGACTATTCAGGGTCTTTTCTTTCTTTACTTTTTTTTTCATTTTTTAAAGTCTTATTGAAGTATAGTTGACTTATAATGTGATAATTTCTGCTTTACAACAAACTGATTCAGTTATACACATCTACATATCCATTATTTTTCAGATACTTTCCCCATATAGGTTATCATAGAATATTGAGTAGACTTCCCTATGCTATACAGCAAGTCCCTACTGACCATCCATTCCATATACACTAATCCTAGGAGTGGTGTGGGAAATTCCCATTGCTGCATAGTTTTTCCAAAATTTGTAATGTCACACTAATTTTTATACTTTGATATTTATATAAAAATCATCAGACATAACATTTTATAATCCTTTTCCTATTCTAATTTCAAATTCAACTTTAGTTTAAAATCACTTTTTTCTTTCTATGAATATGATTTTATATACGTTCATATTGCATTATATAGTACCTATATTAATATCCCATTATATATTCTTATAATCTTTCTTCTTCAGCTCTCAAATACTCCTGGTTACCTGTAAGTGTTATTATAGCCGGAATATTTCCTTTAATCAAACAATATGTCAGAATACTTTGAGAAAATATATTAGTTCATGGCATACTGTAAAGGAAATTTCAGTGCTATTTAACAACACCTAAAAGGACCTGATGAAAGAAATGCTGAAATTGAAAAGGAACCTATAAATTCTTCTGTGGGTATTTTCCCATTGAATACAGAAACTTAAAAGAACTTTAAAGAATTCTATATATGAAACTAAAGATTTTGCTTTTCTCAGAGAGAATACATTAAGATTCAACAGTAGTCTCAGGGCAATATGTCTCAGATTGCTGTTTCCCAAAATCATAATATACAAGTGGCCTGAGGTAAAGACAGTTGAAATCACCTGAAAAACATCATAACCTGATACCTCCGTACCTTAAGAAAGATCCAACATACCATTCGAGTAGAAAAAATAAATAAATTATGAAGAGAAGGAGAAGGTTATCATCATTTCCATGGCCCTTGTATGGGCCTCTGTGCCAGAGTCCTTCAGGTCATTCAGATTGAGTTGCAAATTCAACTGGTGTGTCTCACCAAAGAAACAAATAAAAGCAGCCAAGAGGCCGAAGAGAGAAAAAGGGGATTATATAGGTCAAGCCAAGAAAAATATGGCTTTTGGGATCTCCCATTTTGGCATAGCGGAAACGAATCTGACTAGTATTTACGAGGATACAGGTTCAATCCCTGGCCCCCCTCAATGGGCCAGGGATCTGGCATTGCCGTGAGCTATGGTATAGGTCGCAGACATGACTCAGATCCCATGTTGTTGTAGCTGTGGTGTAGGCCAGCAGCTGCAGCTCTGATTCCACACCTAGCCTGGGGTCTTCCATATGCTGTGGATGCAGCCCTAAAAAAGGAAGAAAAGGCTTTTAAGACAGATAATTTTACTTCCATCTAAATGCAAAGTCATGTTTCTTTCAAGGTATTCCTCTACAACTCACCAAAAGCATCTTTCATTAAGAAGTTAACAGGCATAAGAACAAAAGCCCAGGAAAATCACAAGCTCATTCTGCTCATTCTCCACTTCAGCCAGATGAAAAAAATGAGTGAAATTGGCAATCTTAAAGAAGCAGAAAATGCTTAGGCAGGTGGCAAACCAGGTAGTTAAGAGACTCACCAGTACCCCAAAGTAGTTACTACTTTTGCTAGTTTGCCAGGGGCATGTAGATATGGAGATAACCCCATTACAAATGAATCCAAGAGTGTTACCTACAGTTGAATAATTCTGGCCATAGCCAAGCTGGTAAGGATGAAATCAGCTGATGCGACCGCCCCAGTCTTGATCCATTCCATACAGTTTACCAGTCCAGTGAATCCATTTCCTAGCACTCCTAAGATGACTTCTCCTGTTGCCACTACTAGAAAGGAGACCTGCGTTCCAATTACATTTGTATGAAAGTATCTCTGATGTACCTCACTGACAGCTCTATACTTAGAGTTGCAGATTGACATTCACTTCTGATGCTTTCTATAAGCGTTTTTGTCATAACTTCAGAAAGTACAGCCAAAATTCTTCTATGTGATAGTTGCAGAGATCTTCACAAAAAGAACAGTTTATTGTGTTTAAATTAAATTCTAAACTAAACAGTTTAGAATTTAAATTGCTAAAGTAAACGGTACTGTTAACAGATACAAAGCTTCATAAATACCTTTCTTATTACTTAGAGTCAGTTGCTATCTAATTTCCTGGGTAAATGCTAACAATGTCTGCGTTCCCTTGGCACCAGCTGCAGTTTCTCATTTATGCTAATTACTAAAAGGATGAAGTCAGTTATGTAAATATGCAAATATTAGAGAGACTTGTTTCCACTATTATGTGTTTTCAAATGTATGTTCCCTGAGCCATACATGTCAATGCAAATATTTTAGATTTTAAGTAAGAATTGCTGAAAAAATTTATATAATTCATTTATTATTTGTCACTCAATGATAAGATCCTTCTGTCTATCAAGTATTTTTGGTGATGCAACATGATTTATCAGAACAATTTAAGGAAATTATTTATAGTTCAAATTGCACAACTAAGTCCTAGAACAAAAAACTATAAATATTAGTATGTAATATTGTGGGAGCTAAATCAGAAGTTATAAGCAAAACTGGAGTTCCTGCTGTGGCACAACAGGGTTGATGTCATCTCTGTAGTGCCAGGATGCAGGTTCAACTCCCGACCCAGCACAGTGGGTTAAAGAATCCAGCATTGCCGCAGCTATGGCATAGTTTGCAACTATGGCTGGGATCTTATCCCTGACCAGTCAACTCTATATGCTGTGGGGCAGCCAAAAAGGAAAAAGAAAAAAAAAAATGCTTCCATAATAGATTTTCCTTTTAAAAAAAAAAGATATAAGCAAAATATACTGTGAATATGCATGAAGAGGCTACAAATGCTACAAAGCATAATCACTTTCAGTTTTATGGAGATTTAATGTGAACTTGATTTTTTTAACATTTGTGAAAAAACAGAACAGAATTCAAGACTGATGGAAGGACCTGTACTGTACAACTTATCAAAGTGACAGGTAGAAGCTACACCATGCTTCAAAATGGAAGAACTTTTGTCTTACAGTAGCTTGTTGGCTATTTCAATGAAATGTGACTAAGTGCCCTCCACCTTCCATGTCCTAAATTCCTTGTTCCCCTCTTCTTTCTGGGCTTCGGAGTGACAGTATTTCCCAGCCTACCTTACAGATGGTTGTGGCAACATGACTGAAATCTGAACAATGTCATGTGAGTGTAAATTATGTGCATCGTTAATGGGTCCGCCCCACCCCACAAAATTTCCCCAGGCACATTCCTTCATATGCCTTTCTACCCTTGACTGACTAGAAAGGAGATAATTCCAAGTCACTCTTGGAAGCCATATGTTAAAGATGGCAAATTTTGATCAATATGAATTCTGCATAACTTTGTAGAAAAGGATTTTAGATACATCAGTACTCTTCATAGAGCAATATTAAATATAAAACTTATGAGTCACTTTACGTTTTCAAGTCTATTTGTGACAGACGTTTGTCCACACAGTCTAAGGCAAAAAGTGGGCAGATTTGTTTACAGGCATTTGAACAGTGGATAAACAGATTCTGGAGGAGGGAGACATGTAGGCCCCCATGATGCAGTGGCAAACTCTTTTAAGACGTTACATACAGGCTGGAGCAGGATCAAGATGGTGGAGGTATAAGATGTGCCACTTACCTTTTCCCAAAAACACATCAAAAAAAAGAAAAATCTACATGTAAAATGATTCACACAGAACATCTAGTGAACGCTGACAAAAGACTTCAGACTTCCATAGAAGAGCAAGAAAACCTACACATAACTGAGTAGAACAGGAAGGGGAACAAAGAGAGAAAGATAAAAGAGAAAAAAAGGAATTAGGACAGGACCAGCATTTCTGAGAGGGAGCTGTTAAAGAGGAAAGGAATCCACGCCCTAGGAGGCCACCTAACTGACTGCAGATTAGCAGGGATGGAGGGGAATGTCAAAGCTTCAGAGAAAAGCACAGCAGGCAATCAGAGGTGGGCCAAGCAAAGACAGACCCACATAGACCATCAGTACTACCATCCAGAAAACCACAGCCTGAGACTCGGGCTAAGGAGATCAGTACCCAGGAGAGTACTAGGGTTGGCTGGGTGGAGACAGCCTGAGGGGGCTAGGGAATGGTTGGCCAAGGGCTGGGAAGTGGTGCACCGCAGCTTAGGGAGCTCAGGAGGAACCCTCGGTCTGCCAGAGAAGAAAGGTGCCATTGTATTCGGGATGGTAGAGGAGAAAGGGCAGGGCTCCCATAGAAACATCCTTTTCTGTGCACATGGGGGCTCTCAGGTGGCAGAGGGTGTCTTGACAACCAAGTGGGATGCATCCCAAGTTCACAAGGTTGGCTTAACATATGCAAATCAATCAATGCCATACAACACATTACCAAAAGTCAAAAATCACATGATCATCTCAATAGATGCAGAAAAAGCATTGGACAAAATCCATAACCTTTCGTGATAAAAACTTACAAAAGTGGGCTTAGAGAAAACATATCTCAACATAATAAGAGCTATTTATGACAAACCACAGCCAATATTATACTCACTGGAGAAAAGTGGAAAGCCTTCCTGTTAAAAACTGGACGAAGACAAGGATGCTCATTCTCACCATTTCAACAACATAGTATTAGAAGTCCTAGTCACAGCAATCAAACAAAAGAAATATAAGGCATCCAAATTGGAAGAGAAGAAGTAAAAATTGTCACTATATACAGATGACATGATACTATATATAGAAAACTCTAAGGACTCCACACAAAAACTACTCAAACTAACCAACAAATTCAGCAAAGTAGCAGGACACAAGATTAATATTCAGAAATTAGATGCATTTCTGTATACTAACAATGAAATATTAGAAATATTAGAAATATTAGAAAAGGAATTTTTTTCACATGGAAAAAAATTAAATACCTAGGAATAAACCTAACCAAGGAGGTGAAAGACTTATATCCTGAGAACTATAAAATATTAATCAAGGAAATTAAAGAGGATCAAAAGAAATGGAAAGATATCCCATGTTCCTGGATTGGAATAATTAATATTGTTAAAATGGTCACACTACCCAAAGCCATCTACAGATTTAATACAAACTCTATCAAATTACCCACAACATTTTTCACAGAACTGGAACAAATAATCTAAAATTTATATGGAACCATAAAAGACCCAGAATTGCCAAAGCATTCCTGAGGGGAAAAATACCAGCAGGAAGCATAACTCTCCTAGACTTCAGACAATACTACAAAGCTACAGTAATCAAGACAGTGTTGTACTGGCACAAAAATAGACTGATCAGTGGAACAGAACACAAAGCCCAGAAATAAACCTAGACATCCATGTTCAATTAACCTTTGACAAAGGAGGCAAGAATATAAAATGGGAAAAAGACAGTCTCTTCAGCAAGTGATGCTAGTAAAACTGGACAGCTGCAACTATATCAATGAAACAAGAACAGACTCTCACACCATGCACAACAATTAACTCAAAATGATTTAAAGACTTAAACGTAAGATAGGTCACCATAAGACTCCTAGAACAGAATACAGGCAAAACATTCTCTGACACCAACCACACAAGTGTTTTCTTAGGTCAGCCTCCTAAGACAAGAGAAATAAAAATAAACAAATGGGACTTAATCAAACTTACAAGTTTTTGCACAGCAAAGGAAACCATAAAAACACCTGAAAAGACAACCTACAGAATGGGAGAAAATAGATGCAAACAATGCAATTAACAAGGGCTTAATCTCCAAAATACACAAACAACTCATACAACAGCAAAAAAACAAACAATCCAATTGAAAAATGAGAACACCTAAATAGACATTTCTCCAAAGAAGATATATAGATGTACAGTAGGCACGTGAAAAAATGCTCAACACAACTAAGTATTAGAGTTACGCAAATCAAAACTACCACCTCACACCAGTCAGAATGGCCATCATTAATAAGTCTACAAATAACAAATGCTGAAGAGCATGTGGATAAAAGGGAACTATCTTTCACTGTTAGTGAGAATGTAAATTGGTACAACCACTATGGAAAACAGTATTCCTCAGAAAACTAAATAGAGAACTACCATATGATCTAGCAATCCAACTCCTTGGCATATATCTGTAGAAAACTGCAATTCCAAAAGTTACACGCATCCCTATGTTCATAGGAGCACTATTCACAAAGCCAAGAGCCAAGACATGGTAACCACCTAAATCTCTATCAAGAGATGAACGGATTAAGAAGATGTGGTACATATATACAATGGAATACTACTCAGTCATAAAAAGAACAAAATAATGCCATTTGCATTATTTCAGTATTCTGTGACAACCTATATGGGAATGGATACAGCAGAAATTGGCACAACACTGTACATCAACAGTACTTTACTTAAAAAATTTTTTGTCAAGATTATATATATGTATGTGTGACTGGGTCACCTTGCTGTGTAGTAGAAATTTGGCAGAACACTGTAAACCAGCTATAATGGAAAAAATAAAAATCATTATAAATTTTTGTCAAAATGAAAAATAAATTAATAAAATGTCACCTTCAATAACTCTGAGTCAGGTCATGTTATCAAATTCATGACCTTACTGGAAGTGGTTGATAAGAACAAAAAACGGAATGCAGGGTTGTTATCCCAAGCATTTATGGAGGTATTATATGACCAAAAGAGAAATAAATGAACTCATTGACTGGCAAATACAAAAGGAAGAAAGAGTTCATAATCTGGTTTTCATAGAGTTGTAAAATCTCATAGCTCTTAGGTCTGAAATAGTAATAAATGAAATCGAAGAAAAATCCCTAACAAAGGCCTATTGAGACTTTTCAGATAAATACAGTGACTATTCCTTATAGCAAAGACCAGACCAGGGGGTAAGCTTCTAATGTAAGCCCATTGATTCAGATTCCTTCTAGGTCGCTGCCATTCAAATGTGTGAGTCATGAGATAAGTAGCTAATTGATTAGTTATTCAGTTAATTAATTAAGGAAGACATTTACTTTTGGATAAGACAAATTTTTGTGGACATCTTTATATGTGGAATGTGGAACTGAATGGAAGCAGATTTTTGCAGTAATTGTGCTTGTCAAATAAACTATGAGTATGACTTAATAAAATCTGTGATATTTAAATGACTCTCTGGTTTCCAAATGTGTATTATCAGGATATAGCTTGAAATCTGTACCGTCTTCAGTAGAGCATCCTCTTCAACAGCCACTTCAGATGTAGCCAAGAAGGATAATAATGAGGAACATCCAGAAGGTGGAGCCAGGAACCAGAGAATGATGGATTTTCTCTGAAAAGCCAATGCAAGGAATTGCACAGTGCCTACCCAGGAGGGTTTTTCATTGCAATGGACAATTGACAGCTGCGTATATCCTAGTCTTCTCTTTGCCAAATGAGAGGAGTTTATTTTTTCCAGGATTCTGCCCTAATCACCCATTTTATATATGGAGGTGGCGAATGGAGAAGGGCATCTTTCGTTTTTTTGTGTTCCTTTGTCACCAGACTATGAGAAACTGCAAACAAGGAATGAAGGGAATTACCGATCACACCAAAATCCTCAATTTTAGGCTGATATAACTTAAGTATAGAACTTTGGATTCTGTCCCCAGGAAGGTGTATGAGTATGTTGGCTGAGGGTGTATTTTAAGAACAGAAATGAAAACTGTGGCATATATAGTGATATACCAAATCTTTATTCCCCTCTTCTTCCTAAGCATAAATGAGGCCTGTCCCAGCCTCCTTTGCAGTTAGGTGTGATCAAATGACTGAGCTCTAGCCACTGCAGTGTGAGAAAAAGTGATGTGTGTAAACCTCATGCCTAGCCCATAAATACTTTTCCACCCCAAACACACACACACACACACCTGTAATGGAGAACAACTCCTGGGCAACCCAGCAAAAAGTGTTGGGATGTCACCAAGATGGTGACATGGAGGCTCCTGCATTTCCCTTCTCCCACAAACACACCAAATATATGAATCGATTCCCTCTATTAGAAATCCAGACTAATTAACTCCTACATATCAGAAGACTGAGAAAATGCCCACATTGAAACAGGTAGGTAAGTCTGAGATACTCTTACCATAAATCCCACCCCTCGTACAGCACCTTACAGTCGGGAAGGAACCTCCAACCCCTAGTTTCTCCCTGAGGAGCAAAAGGTTATACCACACATACAATGTCTAAACTGTTAAGGCTTCCACCTAACAATTAAGCCCCAAGTCACCTGTCTCTGAGAGCCAATGTGGCTTGCACTGATTCCCACAGGACTACAGCAGACAAGAAGCAGTTGTTAACAGGCATGCGAAGACTCCCTGTGGCAATCCCTCCCCTCCCCTGGGCTCAGTGCAGAAAGAGCAGGCAAAAACACCCACTTTCAAATTTCTCCCTAGAAGAAATCTGACTGCATATTTTCCCAGCTGGTACCTAAGGGTTTGGTTTCTAATCAGCCTGCATGTTGTGGCTGCCTGGGATCATCCTGGGAACCTCATGGAGTTGCTGAGCATATCACCCACACCCAAATCGTTTCAACAATAAAACCAAACCTCCAGCTTTTCACTAGAAGTAACATATCTACACAGATAGCACTCAAACTATCAAGGTTGTCACCGAAGCGACTGGCTCCCAAGTCACCCAGTTCTGATGCTAACAGGATTTGGCACTCACAACTCCTAGCAACCACACAAAACAAAGAGGAGGGACAGTTCCATCTAGTACACAAGCACTCTCAGAAACTATCCTCCCCACTTAACCACAGAGCGAGTAAGCAAAAACAAGTACCTTACTAGGGGCTAGAGGGCATACCTAATGTCTTGAATTTCCCAGCTACTGCCTAAAGGTAAGTCTTCCAATTACTCTGCATCAGAGAGTTGAAAGGGGAAGTATTTAGTGGTGTTCTGGGAGCCTGAACAGGTGTATAGGCATTTCCTATACCATTGGGACACTCATACCCTCATCTAGTAGGAGCCACTAAAAGCAAAGACATGAGCATAGACAATCGCAATGGTTTGAATGGAAACCAGAAACTTGGGCTGGGTTGATTGATGAGGTTCCTTACCAAGTATGCATTAAAAGAGTCTCTGAAGGAAATGAGATAGACAGGGAGAGAAAGTCTATCCAAAGAAATAAAGGTTGAAAACATCCCTAACCTGGGGGAAGTAACAGACATCCAGATACAGGAAGTCTAAGAAAGTGCCAAATGAGTCTATAAGAAACTCACACTGAAACACGTTATAATTAAATTGTGTAAAGTTAAAGACAAGGAAATAATCTTAAAAGCAGCAAGAGAGAAACAACTCATGAACAAGGGAACCCCCACAAGACTGTCAGTAGATTTATCAGCAGAAACTGCAGATGGAAGGGAATGGCATGAGGCATGAAACACTCAGAGTGCTAGAACAAAGAAAAACCCTGCCAACCAAAACACTCTACTGAGGAAAAAAAAAAAAAATCTGTAACCATGTATGGTATAGATGTTAACTAGACTTATTGTAATGATTACTTCATATTATATATACATATCAATCAAATAGTTACATTGTATACCTGAAATTAATATAAAGTTATATATCGATTATATCTCAATTTTTAAAATTTTTAATAAAAAAGAATACTCTACCTGGCAAAGCTGTCCTTGATGGAGAGATAAAGAGGTCTCTAGACAAGCAAAAGCTGAAGGACTTCATCTGCACTAGTTCAGCCTTACAAGAAATGTCAAAAGGGCATCTTTAAGCTGGAACAAAAGGAAGCTAATTGGTAACAGGAATATAAATGAAAATATGTCTCATTGGTAAAGGTCTGTCTTTCTCTTTCTCTCTCTCATGTGTGTGCATGCGCGTGTGTGTGTGTGTGCACATGTGTGTGTGTGTGTGTGTGTGTGTGTGTTTGTGTATGGTCAAATTCAGAATATTCTAATGTTATGATGGTGGTAGGTAAATCACTTATAAATTCAGTATTAATGTTAAAAGACAAAAGTGTTAAATGTAACTATAAATACAATAATTTGTTAATGGATACACAAACTAAAAAGATGTAACTTGTGGCATCAAAAACATAAAACATGGGGAGTGGAAAGTAAAACTGTAGAATTTAAGTATGATTTTAAAGTTAATTATTATCACCTTAAAATAGGCTGTTAAAAATGTGTTTCATGTAAGCCTGGCAACCACAAAGCAGTACGTTATCTATAGATAATCTGTATAATAGTAGGGGAGGGACTTCAACACCCAATTTTAACAATGGACAGATTATGCCAATATAAAATCAGTAAGGACACAATGGATTTATACTACATGTTGGTCAGATGGACTTAGCAGACATTTATAGAACATTCCACCCAACAAGAGCAGAAAACATATCCTTCTCAAGTACACATGGAACATTCTCTGTGATAGATCATGTTAGGCCACAAAACAATTCTTAACAATAAAAGGAAAACTGGAAAATTCACAAATGAATGAAGATTAAACAACATACTCCTGAACAATCAATGGATCAAAAATTAAATCAAAAGGGAAATCAAAAAATATCTTAAGACAAATAAAAATAGAAACACAATATATCAGAACTTGATGCAACAAAAACAGTTCTAAAAGGGAAGTTCATAGCAATAAATGCCTACATAAAGAAAAAAAAGTTACTGGCGTTCCCATCGTGGCTCAGCAGTTAGCAAACCCAACTAGTATCCATGAAGACACGGGTTCGATCCCTGGCCTCTCTCAGTGGGTTAAGGATCCAGCGTTGCTGTTAGCTGTGGTGTAGGTTGCAGTCATGGCTCAGATCCAGCATTGCTGTGTCTCTGGTGTAGTCCAGTGGTTATAGTTCCGACTGGACCCCTAGCCTGGGACCTCCATGTGCTGCAGGTACGGCCCTAAAAGACAAAACAACCAAAAAAAGAAAAAAGTTATCAAACAAACCAATATACCTTAAGGAACTAGGAAAATGAAAACAAACTAAATCCAGATGAAGTAGATGAAGGGAAACAATAAAGATAAAAACAGAAATTAAAATAGAAATTATAAAGAAAATAGAAAAGCTCAATAAAATTAATACTTGATTTTTAGAAAAGATAAAGTTGACAAATCCTTAGACTAAGAAAAAAAAGAGAGACTCAAATAAGTAAAACTATAAATGAAAAAGGAAACATTACCCCTGAAACACAAAAATACCAAGGATCATAATTGTGAACAATTATATGCCAACAAATTAGATGACCTTGAAGAAATCAATAAATTCATGGAAATATACACTGTATCAAAGACTGAATTGGAGTTTCCACTGTGGCTCAGTAGGTTAAGAACCCAAAAGACTGTCCATGAGAATGTGTGTTGGATCCCTGGCCTCGCTCAATGGGCTAAGGATCTGGTGTTGCCACAGCTATGGCATAGGCCTATAGTTGCAGCTTCAATTTGACCCCTAGCTTGGAAACTTCTGTATGGCACAGGTGTAGCCCTAAAAAGCAAAAAAAAAAAAAAAACTGAATCATGAATAAATAGAACATCTAAACAAACCAATTACTAGTAAAATTGAATCTGTAATCAAAAACCTCAAAACAAACAAAAATGTAGGTCCAGATGGTTCACGGGTGAATTATACCGAGAATTCAAAAAAGAATTAATACCAATCCTTCTCAAACCCTTCCAAAACACAGAAGAGGAGGAAACACTTCCAATATTCATTTTAAGAGATGACCATTACCTTGATAGCAAAGTTAGAAAAGAACACTACTGGAAAAGAAAATTGCAGGTCAATGTCCCTGTCTACAGGTCAATGAACATGAATGAAAAAAATCCTCAACAAAACATTAGCAAACTAAATTCAACAGCACATTAAAAGGATCATACATCATGATTAAGTGTGATTTATTCCTCAGATGAAAGGATGGCTCAGTGATACACTGAATTAATAGAATGAAAGGTAAAAAAAAATCATATGATCATCTCAATAGATGCAGAAAGTGATCTGACAAAATCCAACATCCATTCATGATAAACTCTCAACAAACTGGGTATAGAGGTAATATATCTCAACTTCATATGACAAGCCCACAGTTTTTCAATGGTGAAAAGCTAAAAGTTTTTCTTCTAAGATCAGAAACAAAACAATGATGCCCAATCTCACCACTTTTATTCAGCACAGTAATGAAAGTCATAACCATAGCAATTAGGCAAAATAAAAAATAAAAAGCATCCAAATTGAAAAGGAAAAAGTAAAACTGTCTTTATTTACAGACAGCATGATATTAAATGTAAAAAAAAAAACTTTACAAACCTCACCAAAAAAAGCCCTACTAGAAATAAACAAATTCAGTAAACTTGTAAGATACAAAATTAATATCCAAAAATCAGTTGCATTTCTACAATAAACAATGAACTATCAGAAAACAAAATTAAGAAAATAATATTTATCACTGCATCAAAAAGAATAAAAAACCTAGGAATATATTTAATGAGTTAAAAAATCTGTACACTGAAAACTGCAAAACATTGATAAAAGAAATTGAACAAGACATTGATAAAAGAAATTGAACATGAAGACACATGTAAGTTGAAAGCTATTCCATACTCACAGATTGGAAGAATTATATTGTTAAAATGTCTGTATCACTACAAGAGATCTACAGATTGTATGCAATCTTAAATTGGAATTTTTCACATAAATAGAAAAAAATCTTAAAGTTTCTTGGAACCACAAAAGGCCCTGAACAAAGCAATCTTGAGAAAGAAGAACAAAGCTGGGAGCATCACAAATCATGATTTCAAACTATAGTAAAAGCTGCAGTCATCAGAGCAAATGGTATTGTCATAAAAATAGACACATAGTTCAATGGAACAGAACAGAGAGTCTAGAAATAAACATATACACTAAACTAATTTTCAACCAAGAGCATACAATGGAGAAAGATAAACAGTGTTAGGAGTTCATGCTGTGGCGCAGCAGGTTAAGGATCCAGCATTGCCACAGGCAGCTCCAGCTCAGATTCAATCCCTGGCTTGAGAACTTACATATGCCATGTTTACATAAATAAACAAATAAATAAATAAAACCAGTGTTAGAAAACCTGAGTATCCAAAGGCAAAAGAATAACCTACCTTACACCATACACCAAAACCAATTCAGAATGAATTAAAGACAAATTCAAAACCTGAAACTATAAAACTCCTAGGAAAATTATAGAGAAAATATTCCTTGACATTGGTTTGGCAATGATGTTTTAGATTTGACACCAAAAACAAAGGCAACAACAACAAAATGAAATATGTGGGACTGCATCTAACTAAAAAGCTCCTACACAGCAAAGGATTTCACCAACAAAATGAAAAGGCAATGTGTGGGCTGGGGGCAAATATTAGCAAATTATATACTGAGAAGGGGTTAATATCCAAAATATACAAGGCATACATCTCAATAGCAAACAAAAACTAAGAATATGATTTGTAAATGGGTTAAAAGGACCTGAATAGTTATTTTTCCAAAGGAAACATCAAAATGGCCAATAGGTTTAATGAAAAAGTGCTCAGAATCACTAATGATAAGGTAAATGCAAGTCAAAGCCATAACAGTTTGCTTCAGTATGACACATACCTGATGCTTGAATATAGTCTTGATCCAGAAATTGTGCAGTGTCACTATGGGATCTAATTATTGGTTTCACCTCTTACTGCTTAGTTTCTATCCAGTGAGTTTCACCTCACATCTGTTAGGATGTCTTTTATCAAAAAAAGTAAGATACAGAGTTCCTATTGCAGCTCCGCAGGTTATGAGGATGCAGGTTCGATCCTTAGCCTCGCTCAGTGTGTTAAGGATCCAGAGTTGCCATGAGCTATGGTATAGGTCACAGACGCAGCTTGGATCTGGGCACTGCTGTGGCTGCGATATAGGCCAGCAGCTGCAGCTCCAATCTGACCCCTAGTTGAGAATTTCCTTATGCAGCAGGTGTGGTCCTAAAACAGCAAAAAGAAAAAAAAAAAGCAAGATTCAATAAATGCTAGCAAGAATGTAGAGAAAAGGGAACACTGGTGGGAACGTAAACTGTTACAGCCACTACAGAAAACAGTATGAACTTTCCTCAAGAAATAAACAATAAAACTGCCATATGATTCAGCAATCCCACTTTGGGGTACGTACATCCAGTGAAAACAAAATTATTACCTTAAAGTTATCTGTACTCTCATGTTCATTGCAGCATTATTCACAATAGTCAAGTATAGAAACAACCTAAATGTCCATAGAAGGATGAATGGATAAAGCAAATGTGAAATAAATAAATATATATCTCACAAATATTATTCACACACACACAAAGGAAATCCTGCCCTTTGCAATAACATGAGCAAAAATGGAAGGCATTTTGCTTAGTGAACTAACCCAAACAAAGTTATTATACTTAATGATACTACTTATATATGAAATCTTTAAAAAAAAGTCAAATTTACATAAAGAGATAGCAAAATGGTTGTTGCCAGAGGCTAGAGAAAAAGAGAAGAGGTTAGTATAAGGGTACAGACTTTCAATTATAACAGAAATAAGGTCCGAGAATCTAATGTATATGGTGACTATAGTTGATAATACTGAGAGCTGAACTTAAGTGATCTCACAAAGGGGGGGGAAGGGTGAAATATTTGAGGCAATATGTGTGTTAATTAACTTGATTGTGGGAATCTTTTAACAATGTATACACATATCATTACATCATATACCTTAAATATAATTTTGTCAATTATATTTCAATAAAGCTGAAAAAAGAAATTATGTCGAAAGAGTTAAGACTTCTTCAGCCCGGGTCTATGAATAACTGCAGAGAAGGGGTAAATGGAGTGTAAAAAGGAATGAGCAAGATGCCACAGAGAGCCACAGAGCCATCTCTAGTTATATTTCTAAATGAAAAACAGCAAGATGCAGAACAATGTATAGTGTGTTATGTATTGCCTAAGAAAGAGTAGAAGGCCTTCTAACTAAAAACTAATTTTTAAAAAGTTTATCTATTTGGAAGGTAGCAGAGATGAGAGGACAGGAAAGAACCTAGACTTCTTTAAATAAACTTTATTTTGAAATTTTGACACTGGTACCATGAATCTATATTACATAATAATAAACAAAATTAAATAAAAATGAAAGAATTATCAATCAGTAAATTCAGGAAGCGCAAAGAGTACCATATAAAATAAATCCAAGGAGGAACACCCCAAGACACATATTAATCAAAATGACCAAAATTAAAGACAAAGAGAAAATTTGGAAAACAGCTAGGGAAAAGACACAAATGACATACAAGGGAACCCCAATAAGGCTGTCAGCAGATTTTTCAGCTGAAATTCTGCAGGCCAGAAGGGAGTGGCATGATATACTTAATGTGATGAAAGGGAAAAACTTCCAACCAAGATTGCTTTACCCTGCAAGGCTCTCATTCAGATTTGAAAGACAGATCAAAACCTTCACAGATAAGCAAAAGCTAAGAGATTTCTGACACACTAAACCAGCTTTACAACAAATCTTAAAGGAACTTCTCTAGTCAGAAAAGAAAAGGCCACAACCAAAAATAAGAACACCACAAATGACAAGGCTCACCAGGAAAGGCATATATACAGTAAAGATACTAAATCATCCACGCACAATTATGCTACCAAAATCAGAAATCATGAGAAGAGAGCACAAATGCAGCTCTCTGGAGACGCACGTGCAATTAAGAAACCAACAACTTAAAACAATCTCATTTGTATATAGACTCCTATATCAAAACTTCAGGGTAAAAAAAAAAGAGCAACAAAAACCCCAAACAGTTAATACAATGGCAATAAGAACATATATATCAGTAATTACCTTAAATGTTAATGGACTGAATGCTCCAACCAAAAGACATAGACTAGCCACATGGATACAAAAACAAGACCCATATATATGCTGTCCCCAAGACACCCACTTCACTTCTAGAGACACATACAAATTGAAAGTGAGAGGATGGAAGAAAATATTCCATGCAAACGGGTATCAAAAGAAAGCCATAGTAGTAATACACTGGCCAGAATGGCCATCATCAAAAAATCTGCAATCAATAAGTGCTGGAGAGGGTGTGGAGAAAAAGGATCCCTATTACACTGTTGGTAGGAATGCAAATTGGTGCAACCACTGTGGAAAACAGTATGGAGATTCCTCAGAAAACTCAAAATAGAATGACCATTTGATCCAGCAATCCCACTCCTGGGCATCTATCCAGAGAAATCCATGACTCGAAAAGACACATGTACTCCAGTGTTCATTGCAGCACTATATGCAATAGCCAGGTCATGGAAACAACCCAAATGCCCATTGACAGAGGAGTGGATAGGGAAGATATGGTACATACATGCAATGGAATATTACTCAGCCATTAAAAGGAACGATTGACCAACATTTATAGCAACATGGATGGACCTAGAAATTATCATGCGAAGTGCAACCAGTCAGACAATTAGACAGCAACACCCAATGCTACCACTTACATGTGGAAACTAAAAAGATACCATGAACTTCTTTGCAGAACAGAGAATGACTCACAGACTTTGGAAAACCTTCGTTTTTCAAATAAGACAACCTGGGGGGTGGGGGGATGCACTGTGGGTTTGGGATACAAAATCCATCAAATTGACTTGTGATGATTTATGTACACCTATAATTGAAATAAAATCCACTATGAATGTTTTAAAAAAAAAGAATTATCAATCAGTAAAAATACAAAAAAAAAGCAAAGACACTTGTTTGTATAATTCATGGCTTAAAGAACTGTTTCAAATGATGCTAAGATATGGATAATTTCACTTTTTGTCTACATTAGGATATACTCTTTAAGAGAAATCTTACGTTGTTTTAATACTTATATTGCTAGAATAATCTAAGTATTGTTAAATTCAAACTATTATACACAGAGATGCACACAAACAATTATGCTACTTTTTGTTGTAAGGTACCAAAATTTTCAACTTTAGAAGAAAGAAACAAACATATACAAAATTTGAGTCAGAAAGATCAGCATGAACTCACTGAAAATCTTCTATAAAGAATCTACTCTGGTAGTTTAAGCATAAAGACAAGAAAGAATACCACCAGAGCTGAAAGGGGCATTACAAAGTCTGCAGAAGGGGATTCATAGGATTCAAAGGTAAGTATCCAGAAACAATGCCTGTGTCAGATATTTTTCTAAATACTTGAAGAGAGAAAAATCTTAATCTGATGCTGTAGCTAATGGTTTAATGGTCTGCTTCACTATGACACATACCTGATGCTTGAATGTAGTCTCGATCCAGAAATTGTGTAGTGTTACTATGGGATCTAATTATTGGTATCATCTCTTACAGCTTAGTTTCTGTCCAGTGAGTTTCACTAAACCTACATAAAAGTTTACACTAAACTTCAAACAGTTCCTGATTTCATGGCTAATGAAAGGCTAAAGTCAATTTGTTAGTATGCAAATGTGGGACTCTTTCACTGATTTGTCTCCTATGTTTAGGCTTGGATCATTTGGATCCAATCTTTGCATTCTGAAAGCATTTCTTATATTTATTAGAACACTGATATTGGCAAATTCTTTTTAAAAAGGAGTTGATAATTTGCTAGTACGGTACTCTGAAGATCTGCTGCAGCTCACTTTAAAACTTTTTCAAAGCATCATTAAACTAAAGCCAATAGTACTAAATTGGGAATACTGGGTTAACAACAGAGGGTTAAGAAAGACTAGGAGGAGTTCCCTTCGTGGCTCAGTGGTTAACGGATCTGACTAAGAACCAGGAGGTTGTGGGTTCGATCCCTGGCCTTGCTGAGCGGGTTAAGGATCCGGCGTTGCCGTGAGCTGTGGTGTAGGTCGCAGACGCGGCTTGGATCCTGCGTTGCTGTGGCTGTGGCGAAGGCCGGCAGCTACAGCTCCTGTTAGACCCCCAGCCTGGGAACCTCCATATGCCACGGGTGCAGGTCCAGATAAAGGCAAAAAGACCAAAAAAAGAAAAAAGAAAGACTAGGAAAGGAAGGTCAAGTTAAAGGGTTAATGAAGTACCATCTAGAGAAATAGTTTAAGACATGTTCCTGTTGAAAGCTTGGCAAAAAGTGTGGATAGGTCATTTAGGTCTTAAGATCACTGGACAAAATGAAAACCACAACCATGTAAAATATTGGTCCTGTCCCACACTCCCCTGCCAGCTTCGCTTGATATCTTTCATCAACTCTACAGCATTAATGAGTAGGAGCTGGAGATTTAGGACTGCTCTTCTTTGAGTATTCCTTTCCAAATGGAACAGGACATCAACCTAGCCATGTTGGAAGTAAAGGGCTGCTAAATAAAGTTCCAAACTAGAAAACAGGGTCTTCATGGAGCTAACCAGAGCTGAAAGAGGCAAGGGAGTGTGCAGAAAAACAGTGGAAAAGAATGAGTCCATGGTTTTATGGAGTTAGAAATGGAAGACCCAAGGACTTAATGACTTCTGGGACACAATACCTCTAATAATCTTTCAATTTTCAGAAAGGGTAAATTGTACTTCTACATTGAAACTATCATCTCCTGGTTCTCAGAGTTGTCATTCGTTTTACACTACTCTTAAGTCTCTACAACAGTATTTTAGAAGTTGTCTTAGGTGACAGGTAATCAACTCCTCTAAGTGGTATCTAGTTGTTGAGTTAGTTTTGGTACAGCAAAGTAGCAAAAGAAATTCCAGGTGTGGATACATAATTGAGTTTTACAAATCACACAATGCATGTTATTTGTATCAATCTTATTAGTACGATGTATAGAAATAGAGGTCTTCTGGAACACATTAATTGTGCTTTGAATACTTACTACAATTATTCAATGCAGGGTGAGATGTGGCATATTTCAACAGTGCTTTTCAGAACTAGACTGTAAGCTGAAGGTTATGATCAGTGTCACATGTCTGAATAACTCATGAAAGTAGAGGGTGTTTATAATGAAAATATACAGTGCTTACTAGTTAAAATAAGAGATTACAGAAGATAATGAAGTGGGTATTATTTGAACACCAGAAAAGTATGTGGTTAAGAACCATCCAGTATGATGTTACCCTAAGGCTATACAGGATTTGGGAGCAAAGGTAAGTAGTATTCCAAGCATTAGGGCCTAGCCACATATTTTACAGGTGCCATTTTCATACAGAAATGCTACAAGCCTCCATACCTAATAAGGACTCTTCAGGGGCTTACACGGGTAGGAGTTTGATGTTGTATATTATACAATATGTACCGAAAAAAGTATATACGTGTATATGTGTGTTTGCTTAAATATGTAATTTCTGACACTTGCAATTGAAATAGTCCTAATATATAGTAAATCCACTGTCCGATATTGTGATCCTTTTCCGTTATAGTATGTTCTAAATACGGAAACTTTGTACCCAAACTGTCTTCTATAAGACCATCTTGCCCTAATATTACAGTTAATGTTATTAAATCAAAAGGGTAAGATTTCTGGTTAGCAGCCCAAATCACAAAGCAGACAAACCAGAGTTTTAATGTAGGCTTTGGACTGTACCCTAGGGCAAATTACTGAACTTTACTTCATTTTTTTCATTTTAAAGTGAAAATAGTATCTTTAAGGCTGTTAGTATTTGCTATACAAAATAACTATATGGTTATATGAATAACCCCCTCCGGACCTACCAAGAGTTAAATTCTAAATGCGGAGTATCATCTTAAGCAGAAGACAGGAAGGGGCGGAGCGCCAGCGACTGCCCCGGCCGCCTCCGAGGCATTCGGGAAGTAGCAGCGGCTGCGTGAGGCGCGATAGTGAGTCCAGCTGCCGCTTAGCCCCTGGCGCCTCGTGATCAAGGCCGTCAGTCGGGGGTCCGCGGGGTCGGCCATCACCCTCGGCTCCAGGCACTGCACCAGGCGAGCGGCGACAACCGGTCCATGGCTACTACGGCGGCGCCGTCATCCTTGGCCCTGAGGGGCCCGACCCAGGCCGCGGCCCCCGGCTCGTACGGAGTCTTCTGCAAGGGGCTCTCCCGCACCCTGCTCGCCTTCTTTGAGCTGGCCTGGCAGCTGCGCATGAACTTCCCCTACTTCTACATCGCGGGCTCCGTGGTCCTCAACATCCGCTTGCAGGTACACTTCTAGAGCCTTCAGTAAGCAGCCGGCACTACGGGCCTGCATGATGGCCGACTCCCAGGCGGCCCCGCGGCGGAGCGGAGCTGAGGGTGAGGAGCCCCGCTGTCTCGCGAGAGTGCCTGGCCTCGGTCTGGGCTGCGCTCTCCTCTCTCAGCCTATCTCCCTAACTGCGTCTGCCTCCGAAGTGCTGGTGAAACGAGGAAGAAGAGATACGCGACTCCCGAAACAAAGAACTTCAGTTAAGACCCACGACAGTATTTAAGAAGCTGTGCGTCTTTAAAACAACGAGATGAGCAAGATGCGCGTTATAAAAAGGGAAGGCTATTAAGAGACTGGATTATAAGCAGGACTTGAACGATTTAGAAGCTTAAGATCTAAGACTATGCCATGGAAGGCATAGATTGTCTTTATCCCACAAAAGAAAACAATCAGAAACTTTCAGTGAGGGAGTTACCTGGTTGGCTAGTGGTTAGGATTTGCTGCTTTCACCACTCCTGTGGCTGGAGTTCAATCCCTGGTCCTAGAACTGAGATCCTACATCAAGCCCCACATGCTGTGGCCAAAAAGAAAAGATGCTTTTATTAAAACAAAACAAAAAACTATAATAGGAAATGCATCCTTCAGATACCAAACAATGTAAAGTGCTGCAAGATTTGGATCGGAGGGTTGGAGTAAGAAAGTGGACTCCATTTCACTGTCCTTATAAGTACCATGCAGTTCAAAGACCTTGGAGCCAAAGAGAAGGAAATCCAGTCATAGCACAAAACTTGGCGATTTACTGAATAGCATTTAAGCAATGTAAATGCTGTTTATGGTCTTCATCTTTTTAAAAGGATACTTAATTATAGTTACAAAGTTGAATGCAAGTGTTTATCAGACTTGATGGTGTAAAGTAGTTGCCAGTGAGGATGGAGGCGGGGAGGTACATGGAATGGTAGTGGAGTCTTTATAAAATGGGAGGTTGGGAGGTACAGTCTGTTGTTGATGGGGAAGAGGGCATTTTATTAATTAAAGAGTAGCCATAAAGTTGCTAAAATACAACTATGAAAGAGGGAGGAGAGGAGAGGAAAACAGCATGAGGTCAACAAGAAATGCTTAAAGATGACAGTTCTGGTGGAACATCTCAAAAAGAAAACATACATTACCTGATGTGTTTGAATATAGAGTCAAGAGATTTTTGGTATTTTTAGAGTCTGGAGATAATTTAGTCGTCTGCAAATTTTTTAAGGCACCGAAGCTGAGTAATTATGAACCCTAAGAAAAATAAGACGTTTAAAACTTATGAATTCAACTGTGACTAATATTAGTTATATAACATCAGTCATAATTATGTAAGCGCTGAAGACAATATAACAGATTATTAGGTGACACTGGGGAGATTAGAGAGGAGATGTATGCATAATGGGGGAGAATCAATCAAGATCTAATATAGAAAAGTGGATGAAACAGCAATATAAACACGTTACTTAGAAAAAAGTACAAGAAACAAAGAGTTAAAAGTGATTGTGGAGAAAAAATCAGGGATGGGCAGAGAAAAGGTGGAGGATTGCTGTTTTCCACTACCAGTCTAACAGTATTATTTGATTTTTCTTATACATGTATATATTTTCTTTGATTAAAAAATAATTAAATTTCATTTTTAAAAGTCCTCCGGGTAATTGAAATGTACCATCGGTTAGGCACCAGAGTAAAAGTTTTTAAATCAGGCAGACCTCTGATAAAATACCGACAAATTTTGTGGAGGCCATTGATCTTGTCTAAACTCCAGTTTCCTCAGTTCTGTTAAATGAGAGTAAAAATACTCATCTTGAAAGATCAGCCTGAGAATTAAAAATAAGCCTTAGTGCTCAATGTATACACGATAAACAGTGTTTGTCATTACAGAATATCTCATTAACATGTGAATAAAACTAAAAATCCTCATTTGGAGTGCCTGCTTTTCCAGTGGAGGGTTTTAGTCCTGAAGGAAATTTGTAGGGTCCTGACCTCGTCTTTGTGGGAAAGATCCTCCAGAAAGATTTTGGGTGAGACATTTGAGCTGAAAGGGGCAATTATTTGCTAGGGTAGAGATTTAAACTGTAGTGTTCTATATTCCACTAATTGTGTCCAACAAACAAGTATACTTTAAGGTTGTAAAATAAGTGCCCCCTCTAGTACCATGTCTGGCTTTGGATATTGTTCTTCCTGCCCTTCTTGCCTTGTCTCCAGCCAAACTAGAGAACTTTTTACTTCCTTCTGCCTTTTTTCTTTTTCTTTTTCTTTTTCTTTCCTTTTTTTGGGGGGGGTATTCTACCTGTGTTTTAAGGTAAACTTAGACATTAATTTTTCATGAAGTTTTTCCCAATGCTCCTGACAAGATTAAAGATTAGACTTCATTTTTAATCTAGGGGCTGTGTTATTATCAACCTATGCTATTTTCAGAGGCTGCCTTATTTGTGCCTAATTGTGCATTAACTATCAGATATGTTAAAAAATAAATAAATCCAAGAAGACAGGTTTCCTAGACTATAATCTCTCCCCTTGGTAATTAAATATAGCTGTGAAAGTGCAGGAACGAAAACATTTTAGTCTAAAATATTAGAGGAGTTCCCGTCGTGGCTCAGCAGAAACGAATCTGACTAGTATCCATAAGGACGCAGGTTCTATCCCTGGCCTCGCTCAGTGGGTTAAAGATCCAGCGTTGCCACGAGCTGTGGCATAGGTCGCAGACTTGGCTTGGATCTGGTGATGCTGGGGCTGTGGCATAGGCCAGATGCTACAGCTCTGATTGAACCCCTAACCTGGGAAGCTCCATATGCCACATGTGGGGCCCTAAAAAGACAAAAAAAAAAAAAGGTAAAATATCAGAAATATAATTTGATCAATGAAATCACTGTTGCTAACGGGCTGACTATTGGTGGGCATCACTATTTCTTAGAGGCCCTGATGTTCCAATTTGTAACACAGAAGAATGGCTGCCATTAGCCCTGGAACAGTGACATCCACAGATGCTCCGTTTGGGTGACTATATGAACTTGTACCTTCTTCAACTTTTTTCTTCATATTAGTCTTCTGAGGGAATTAAGGTACTTGAGTAGATTTATCATTATATCCCACAACTTGATTAGAAGCTTTGTGAGGGAAGATATTCCATCCTATCAAATTGTATAGCCTCTAATAGCTAGTATATACAGTAGGAACTGAATGAAAGCTCCATGATTTACCATTTATTCCTCACATTTTAAAACTAGATATGTACCTTTTTTCCTACAATATATAACTTAATGAAGTTTTCCATGGGAGAAAAGACTTTTGCCCTGCCCACTTATTATCAACCACTTACCATTCTAATTTACAAGTAATTTTATTCCTCTTGGAATCCTTTCAGCTCACATCTATGAAGCCAAAGATTTTGTTTTTTCCTTGCTCTGTCCCTAGCCTAGTATATTGCCTGATGCAAATAAATAAATATTGCTGAATGAATGCCAAATTAGTTGATTTTTCTACAAGTAATCATCAGTTAATAAAGATATATTTGCCCCAATATTAAAGTCATCTACTTTATTGCCCATAAATTGAGCTTTTTCAGGGCATGATGAATATTGATTGATCCAGAGGTATCTAAACTTGAAGAAACAAAGAGGTGGCATAATTCTGAGGAAAAAAGAAAAACTTGTTTATGTGGTATAACTGACAAAAAAAAATTGCTGGGGAATGGTAACTGTTATAGTTTAAAGAGAAATAGTGATCATAGTGACATATAACCTAAGCATAAGGGAACAAGATTTTTTAAAGAATTTTTTAATTGAGGGTAAAAAAGCATGTGGTTGCTTAGCTAAAAGCATATCATCACTATTAGCATATTTTTGAAATTTTATTGAGCTTTTAATACCAGGAACTATAAACATTTATGATGATTTCCATTTATATGATCTCCATTAATTCTAACAAATACCCTATGAGGAAGATATTTTCATCACTTTTCAGATAAGGAAACTAAGATTTAGCGAGGTTAAGTAACTTCCCCAAAGTCATAGTAACTGGCAACCACAAGTGATTCTCAGGTTTATCTCTAAAAGTACAATTGATGAGGGATTTGATTTTTTTAAATGATAGGTAATTTTTAATAAACCCATTGCCTTAAGTTCTCAAACAAAAGTATTACTTGATATCTTTTTAAAAAGTATAATTATTGAGAGCCTTTTGTATTAGAATATAAATATTTAATATGATATGATATGTAAATGCAAGTAGTGTATACTCTGATGCCTAAAGTCAGTTGGCCTACTTGCGGGGAAAAGGGTGAAGGGTATAGAGGAGAGATAGGAAAGGACATTTCTACTAAGATTAAAAAAAAAAAAAAAAACACTCCTTTCTGTGACAGAATAGAAATCAGATACAATCATGAAGTTTAAAGCTAAGTCAGCAGTGTCCTGAGGAGGCCTAACTAGTTTTTTCTGTTACAAAATTTTACAGTCTTGTTTTAATGGGGACTTTTCCTGGTGAGTATCAGTAGCATTTGACAGAGTCAAGAAAGAAAATAGGATTTCCACATGGAGTCATAACGGGATGGGAATAAAAAGTTTAGGCAAGTTTAGCTTTTTAATTGATAAAATCCCTGGCCTGGGAACTTTGACATGCTGCAGGTACAACCAAAAAGAAGAAAAATTATCTCAAACTGAAGTCAAAGAGGACTGTAATTAACAGAAGCCTTAAAATTTAGACGTTAGGTTAGATCTATATAGAAGGTCATTTTTCAAACTAACTCATTCAAATATGGGGCAAAGGATAGAAGTACCAATATATAAGTTAAGACAGTAACTTTGCTGAAGTTGTATTTTCATTGGTGCCCCTACCCCATTACTGAAATTGAAAATAACCCATCTGTCACCTGCACTTTTTTTCTGCAAATAATCCCCCTCCAAAAAGGATAACTTTTTTGAATTGATCAAACTTTTTTAAATGAGAGTTTATTTTGGGCAATCCAGCATAAGGCATAGATCTCCGCAGAGAGGATTAACCAGCGTCACAGGTGAGTGGACTGTGAAGGAATGGACTTTGTAGATGGCCCCTTTGTTTCTGTATTTCAGTTATGACAGGCACTGGCTTACAGGACATGAGGTTTAATCAAGAGCAGCAGACAATATGTGAGCCATCAGACATTCAGCATTGTCCCTTTCTTTGCTATCTATATTGATCCATGCGTATTTCCACTGGGAACTTTTCTTTCAGTAAAGTTTAAGACATAGTTGGAACACTAAAATATCTTCCCAGTGTAAGTTCTAGGCCCAAGGCAGAGCTCAGGTACATGCGATCTTTTAACATTAACATGTTATTTTCTGACAAACACTCGGTCTTAGGTGTGGGTAAACTGTAAAAAAAAAAAAAAAAGTGTGTATAACTCATTCCATGAAGACTAGAAGAAGTTTATTTTGGAGGGAAGCCATCAGCAAGAAAGCATTGACATTATTTTACTTTCCCCATAATCTGGTTGCAGAATAGGATTCAGTTCTCTCCAGAATGCATGGGACTAACTATGGATGTGGTCGTTTTTCTCAGATCATGGCTGGAGTCTCTAACACAGGTTCTTGTTATGGAAAACGGAAGCACAAAAGCTTAATCTGTAAATGCCATTTTGATAGAGTACAATAAACACATCCATAGGCCTGGCCCAGCCTGTAACCCAGGCCTCATCTTTTAATATTCGTTTTCTGTTCTTCTATTACTAGGAATAGGCCACTATTTCTTATAGCTTCATCTGTCCAAGATTAGTACATGAGTAGGGAGGACTTAATCCCAAAGAGACATCTACTGCTAAATCCCACTCATAAGAACCAAAGGCTATGCAGAGTTGTTTAAATCTTTTTTATCTTTGTCATTAAAGAAGAGTTTAGTCACAGTGACATGTACATCTAAACACTAAAATTGTGCTTACTTCTAATACGTACAAGATGATTTTTAACTTTTTTACTGAAAGGGATACATTATAAATCGACTTATCCTTGGAATTAAAGATTTCTTTACACTGATTTGTACTTTCTTTTCAATAGAAACTCAATACCATTCATATTCAGGTTTCTTAATTTTAATAGAATTCTTTAAAAAGAATCTCTATAATACAGGCATTATTCATTAATTTTACTTAATAAAATCCATAACCTTTCAGATACTGTTACAGATGAAACAAGTGTAATAAAGAGAAGCAACATCAAGGAGCTCACAGAGTAGACGAAAAAGCAACATTAAATCAATCACTACTACTGAAAATGATAAAAGTTTGACCAAAATGCCTTTACAACACTGAGAAGGCTGTTACAAAATCTATAGTCAATAGTTAATTCTAGTGTCCTAAGGATAGTGACAACCGGCTTAGGTGTTAAAGCTTTTAAGGAGTTCCTGTCATGGCTCAGCAGTTAAAGAATCTGACTAGCATCCATGAGGACACAGGTTCAATCACTGGCCTTGCTCAGTGGGTTAAGGATCTGGCATTCCTATGGCTGTGGCATAGGCCCCCAGCTACAGCTCCGCACTCTAATTTGACCCCTAGCCTGGGAACCTCCATACACCATGGGTGCGACCCTGAAAAGCAAAAAAATAAAAATAAATTTAAAAAAATAAAAGGAAAAAGCTTTTTAAAATTTCTTGAAGAAATAGATAAGAGAAATGATTTTTCAGGACAATGTAAAAGCATGTGCAAAGATCCCAAAATCATACCTCTATCTGAGCTATTACTCTGAATGTTTGAGCTTTGTTTCCAATAAGTGGCTACCTGTTTGATTCTGAATAAGCTATTGTCAGCTGAGAGAAAAAAAAATAATAAGAAAAACTAGAAAAAACAAAAATAGGAAGTGAACGGGTAGGAGGGAATTTCTCCTTTTCATCAATTCTGCTTTTTATAAAAGCCTTTGTCTCATAAAAATTAATTTACAGTTTAGCTTGTTTTTTTTTTTCCCTGCAATGAACAGGTAGCTCTAATATAATGGTTTTCAACTTTGACTGCATATGGGAGTTGCCTAAATAACTTTATTTTTATTCTTTTATATTTCATTGGAGTATAGTTGATTTACAGCAAAGTGAATCAGTTATACATATACATATATCCATTCCTTTTCAGATTCATTTCCCATATAGGTTACTACATAGCATTGAGTAGATTTACCCAAGATATACAATAGGTCCTAGTTACTTATCTATTTTATATACAGTAGTGTATATGTGTTAATCCCAACTGCCCAACCCATCCTTCCACCTGATGGGTTCCCTTTGGTAGTCATAAATTTGGTTTCTAAATCTTTATGTCTGTTTCTATTTTGTGAATAAGTCCTTTTGTGTCATTTTTAATTAAATTCCACATATAAGCGATATCATTTGTAACTTTAAATATATAAATATTATTTTATATATATTATTAATATGTAATATATATTAACGCCTTTGAACTGCCCTTAGGGATTCTACTTAATTGATTAACGGTATATTGTTAGCATCCATTGAGAGCTCCTTCATGTGTGCTTTACAGTGCCTACCAAACCCAGGCAAAAATCTCTCTACCCACGAGCTGAATCTGTATGAAGTTTCTCTAGAAACAAGACAGCATTTTGCCCACCATCCTCTGACAGTGAATTCCCATTCAGCCAGTTTTCACTCTGGTTGACAAGTAACCTGTTTTGTGTCGGTCTCAGCCTCTCCGTTGGCTAGGAATGCCTGAACCACTAACCTGGTCCCAAACTACTAGTGGGAGCTCCCACAGGTATTTCCCCACCAGAGCCAGTGTGAGCCAGTGTTATTATGATTGCAAGACCCATCTCAGCAACAACTGTCAGGGAACTTCAAAAAAAATAAGGTTTATTACTCACAGATCCTCTAGGGTACACAGCATACCCAGGGCCACACAGGGAAATCATGGGGAGAAAGGGAAAGTAAGCACAGACCTGGGGCTCTGCTTTTACTGGGGTTGAGGGTAGGGTTTTGCAACTTCGTTCTTTATTGGTGAATTTAAAATTTAAGAGAAGGAATTAGGGCTTGAGAAGGGAAGAGTGGGGTCACTGAGCAAACTTTCAATTATCTTCCTCGAGGGAGAACCTCACAGGTTGGGGCAACCCAGTTTCTGATCTAGGTGTTTTACTAGTAGCTGTGTCATTCAGCTGGCAATATGTCTGCGCAGGATGGGTGTCCCTAAATGAATGTTCAGCAATCAAAAGCTTATTGTCAGGTACTTACACTACACAACTTTAGCCACCTTGGCAATCACATATGCGCCAGGAAGAAAGGGACTATGTTTTTCTTGTCCACGGATCTATATCCAATTCCTAGAACAAGGAAGGCCTGGCAAATAGTAGGCCCTCAGTAACTATTTGTCAACTGAATGGGTGCTAACTTGGTTGGTAATCACATTGGGAACACAGAAAAGGAGTAAATGAGTAAGATTTGACTGTGAAATTAACATGAGAACAAGAAAAGACTATAATTTTATAACATGTGTATGAACTCATGAGAGATTTCCATACTAACCTAGAAATAACCAACTGTGCTCTCTAGTCTTCCTGGTTCAAATCAGAAGTCACACTGAATCATAAAAGCATAACACATCTAGTACCCAAGATGTGTGGCTTTTGTATTTTCCTTCATGAAAGAGAACTACTTCTACCCCCAGGGAGTTGAAGATGGGTAGAAAACTCTAGATTTCATAGTGGGGGACCAAAAAAGCCCTAGAAATCACTGATGTTTTCAGAAAGGCTCTGAACTGGTCTTGAAGGCTATTCACTAGCAGGTGTGGTTTAGCAGTGTTAGAAACTAGATAGAAACAAGTCAGCCAGGAGATGCTCAGTCATTAAAGAATACTTGAGTTTATGGTTATACCGAAGAAGAAACTCAATCTAAAGGATAGAATAGGAGTTCCCATTGTGGCGCAGCGGAAACAAATACAACTAGAAACCATGAGGTGGCTGCTTTGATCCCTGGCCTCACTCAGTGGGTTAAGGATCTGGCATTGCTGTGAGCTGTGGTGTAGGTCACAGACATGGCTCAGATCCTGCGTTGCTGTAGCTCCGATTAGACCCCTAGCCTGGGAACCTCCATATGCCACAGGTATGGTCCTAAAAACCAAAAAAAAAAAAGATAGAATAAAAAGTATAAAAATCATAAATACCATATGCCATGAGTAAAGTCTAAAGTCCAAGTTAATAATCACAGTTTTTAAAAATCTACATAACTGTAGTTCTGTCTCATCCCCTAGGGAACTGCCTACATTTAATTTATTCTCAAAATTGTTGATTTATATCAACATGATATAGAATTCATTAACACACTTTATCATGATAAAGAATGTTACTGTATGTAAAATAAAAGGTATATTGTTACAAAATGTTTTGGTAGATAATGATTAATTAAATTTATGTACAGGAAAAATCAAAATTAGTGTTAATTTATAATGATGATTACAACTGAAATCAGAAAATTTATAAACACTGATTTTATAATTATCAGTAAAAAGAACGACATTTCCTCTAAGAAATACTGAAAAAATTACATTCTGAAATCTACTTTGGCCTAATTCAAACTAAATGCTGACTTTTAGAGTGCTATTAATATTAGTACGGTAGTAAACTACTGCTTATGTAAATGTAGATAAAGCTGATTCAACTGATGATCTTAATGAGCTTCTATCATTAATACTACTGTTTTTTGGCTTGAATTCTTCCTTTTTTCTGCCTGTGTCTGTTACATCACCAGTGAGATTTCTGTTTGCCTCTCTCTATTGTCTGTGCCCCCCTCCCCAGGCCCACTTTATATTGTTACACCCAGATTCTTAAAATGAATATTTATTTAGTGGGTGAGAAAAGGTTGGTTAGCAAGAAATCAGCGATTATCTCCCACTTTTTCCAACACTTTTGTCCCAGGGTAGATTCTAATCACACCAGTCTTTCTTTTCCAGATTGTATGGGGCTGGCAACACACACGCTGAGATAGCTCTTCTTGGACTGTGGCTTGTTTGCTACTGAGTTCCCCACAAAGGCTCTCGTTATGGGGAAAGTGGGAATGCAGAGTTTGATCTCACCTGCCATTCAAACACGCAGTTTAACAGTACATCAGTTGCAACTACCCTAGCCTATAGCCTGTTCTTCATCTACTAGTCCTTTGGTGTACTTTGACAAGAATAGAGTCTGTTCCTTATAATTCCATCTCCCTAAGGTTGCTGTGGAAGTATGGACTTCCTCTTAGTTAGACTCTTACAATGAAGGCCCACTTATTAGAAGCAAAGATTTCTCATAAGTGGACTCAATTACTTTATCATACTTACAAAAAAAAAAACTAATATTTTTGCTCATCACCTTATAAAGAGTACAAGATTAAGTCATTTACAGGAAAGAATATCCAAAACAAAACAAACTCAATATCTGAATCTAAATGTATTCAGCTTGATTTGCATATTACTTTTTACCAAAGCAATATGACTACAATGATGACCTTTGGTAAAATACTTAGTGTCCAAAATACTGTGTACATTCTATTTTGTAAAATGCAAATTACTTAGTGTAAATAGGCACTCCATTATCCTTAAAACTATCATCAACATCATTATTGTTACTGATACACAAAAGTACCACATAGCCTAGATGTGCTTGCAGTTTAGTGTTCTCCATATGGCTTGTGAGGGTGGGAAGGAATGTTAATGATTCTAGCATCATTCCCAGCTCCCAGGAACATCCCTAAAACAGTGCCCTTACCTATGACTTTATCAAGATTAACTTACAGCTCATATATTTATCACCATTTAACTATAGCTTTTTGTTTCTTTTAAAACAATCTAAAGTATACATAAAATATAAGCACCTAAAAAGAATTCTTTATTTTTAATAAATTCATTATATATGCATAGCATCTGTGCAATATTAAAATCCATACCATCGTATTCAAAATTTTACAGTAAATTTTCCAGTCCTTAAGTTTATTTATAATTTATAGTAACCTTATCTAAATTTAGATTATTATAGTCAAAACAGCTCAATATATACACGTACATGCCTAAAATTTACATTAAACATATGTTCCATTAAAAATTTTACTTTCTATGTCTTCCCTGTTGACCTGTTTCCATTTGTTTCTCTAACGATCGGGTTACAACAAAGTGTATGTGCACAGACATAAACATAATCATTCTCAAAATGTACTCTGACATTTTTGTAATAGCAATGAGTGTGATTTTGAATTAAGGAGTAATTCTTCTGTATATTTTTAATTCTATCACATAACAGAGTAGAAATATTGACGTCTACCACTCTAAAAATGCATACTGTAAACTCTGGAATTTAGCAAAAAGTAGTAAGTGTCCAGGCACATCAAAATGTTTATGATTTGAGGATTCAGATTAAGATTAGCATTTTCAATTTCTAACTAAAGATAATTTATTTTGCACTAGAGAGATGATTCTTATGCTGATATATCTTATTCCTTTGTTATCAATAAGACCTCTAATAACAATGCAATTATTTCTTACTTAACTTTTTTTAGAGTTAGGCTTTTAAGATATGAGGCTGTGATTTTCCCACTTATGGGTTCAGTTGCTCAATTAACTTTTCTATCAGCAGTTTGTAGGTCTTCTATGTAGCCAAGTTTTTAATTTACCTTATTTCCAAAGAGCTACAGGCCTCTTTTCCCACAAATAAAATTACAATTGCATACATTTTTGCATATAAAATTAAATAATTTAAATTCTCTTTGAAAGAAGTTTGAGACAAAAATATTGATAACCATATTTTAAACAAAAATGAATACCTTTAAAACTACACTGGCTAATCATGACTTATCATCAAATGCAACCGGTTCTAGGGAAAATTTCAGTTATGCCCAACAATGCTTAAAGGAACCCAAGAGAAAAACAAAACAAAACAAAACAGCAGAAGTTAAATTTGGTCCTCAAAGTCTCCTCGTTACGGTTTTATCTTTGAAAAGACTCTTGAAGGTGTATCTGTAAAGCCAATGGATTTTCTCTTTTCAGGGGTTTTAGATGCCTCAGTACCTTCAAGGCTCTCTGTCTTAGTTTGTTGCTTCCCAGAATCAAAATAAACGAGTGGCCTGAGGGAAAGATATAGACTGGTAATATGAAGAACTTTGTGAACTCGTTGTCCGGGTATACAAGAAACATCCAATTTGTCAATTGTATGGAAAAAAAATGAACCATGATGAGGAGGAAGACTGACGTCACCATTTTCATGGCTCTTTCATGGGCCTCTGTGCTGAAGTCCCTCGAGCACACAAAGTTGAGCTTCAAATTTCTGGTGTGTTTCACCAGGGACAGAAACAAAAAAAACAGTGAGATCAGGGACAGAACAACAGGAAAGAAAAAGGTCAAGCTAAGGAGAATTTGGCTTTTAAAATAGAGACGTTTAACTAAAGTCAGATTACTTTCAGATGCTGTGTTCTGGAAAATATCATTAAATGTTTCTAACAATAGAAAGTCAAAAACCAGAAAGACCAAAGAAAATGCAAGTATCATAGGAATGACTCTGTTCACTCTCTGTTTCAGCCAGAGGAAAAGGCAGTGGGAGAAGTGAGCTATCTTAAGGAGGTAGAAAATGCTTAGGCAGGCGGCAAGCCAGGTAGTAAAGTGACTAGTTGTTCTCCAAATCAAAGTACTAGGTTTTGCTAGTTTGATAGTTAAAAGTAAACCTGGAAATAGTGTTATTATAAGTGAACCCAACAGAATCACGAACAGTTGACTGACATTGGAGATAGCCAAGCTGGTGAGGATGAAGTCAACTAAAGAGATCTTTTGGTTCTTGATCCATTCAGAGCAGTTTACCAGTCCAATGAACACATTGCCCAACATTCCAACAAAGAATTCCATTACTGACAGTATCAGAAAGATTGTCCTCAACACAGGGAACATTTCCACAGGAAAGAAAAATCCAAATTTCTAATACTTTGTCTCAATGCAAGATTTATAATGAAGCTGTGGCAGAATAACATCCATCTCTGATGCTTATCTTCCTGGCTTTTATTGCAATTCCAGTCTTAAGCAGAACCTCTTGCTGTTGGATTCAGTGTCAAATATACCTAAGAAAATCTTTCTGCTTTTATTGTAATGCTATCCTAATCCAGAGAGAACTGCTAAAGTATACAGTCTCAAGTACATTCATGCAAATGGTTTTACTTCTTTGAAAGAGCTACTAATTTTCAAGCCAAATAGTTTGTGCGTCCATTTATTACTGGCACAGACAGAAATTTTCGACTTGTGGTGATGATGAAAATGATAAAGTCAAATACGTTAGCATGCAAATGTGGGCCGGATTCTTTTTCACTGATTTGTACTCTCCTCCTCACCTGAAACACCATACTATTTGGATCCAAATATCTTAGTTGTTTTTCATAGAAAACTCTAAAAATAAGCTAACTAATTCAGTTCTCATTTAATGATTATATTTTGTGAATGCCTACTATATGTCATAGCTTCTTCCAAATGCAATAATTTATTACAAAAAAAGGAAGCATAAGGAAATCCATAAGACAGTAAAAACACAGAAAGAAATAATGATATAAAAATAAGAATACAATATAATATGTACACAGCAAAGCTAATTACAAACGTTGTTAGGAGAGAAAGGGAGATGGTATATTAAAATTCCCTGCTTGGTATCTAGATAATGGATCTGTCTCAGGTGTAAAAGCAACCACTTCTAAAGTAGTAGTGGCCACTCCTATCTCTGTGAATACCAACCCTGGTTCTTTTATCTAGTCCAGTCACTTGAGGTTTTTTCTTTTTACCATAGCTATAAGCTGCAATTTTTCATGTAAGGCAAAGAGTGACAAGATAATAATATGCAAATATGGACTGATATTCTATCACTCCTTTTGCATTTTCTTTGCCTAAATCTGTGTCTGCATTTGCAGCTGTGGAAGATAATCTAAGGTAAGAATTAACAGACTGTAAACTTTAGAAGTCAACCTAAATTTATCTTCATCCAAGATACACTGAACAGAACATTTTCCAGAATAGGGAGAATAGGGTCTGTGGCATACCCTGCAGCCTACAGTTAAACAGAATTATCTGACCACTTACAAATATACCTAATTGCACTACTTTAAAGTTCTTATTCTCTGTCTTGTCCACATGTATCAAGAGAATCTATATTTGACGTATTGGAGTCAAGATATAAGACATCAACTATACTCTCTTACCAGTAAGCCTAAGAACTGTATCCTATAGGCAATTTAGTTTGCCAGAACTTGCCACTTTTGTTAGCATAAAGGATGTCTGTACTAATTAGAGCAGTTCTTATCAAGGTTTAGAGTGGTACTAATTTTTTGTTTATGGCCTCTTGTTGTGTGTGTCCTCTTGTTGTACATGTCAAGGGTTAGAGTGGTACTTATATACTGTATATGTGCTCTTGAGATGTTATATATGCCAAAGATGTCTTTCTTAAAATATTTCAATAATTTTTGAGTTGGGCCGGTAAATGAATTGGGAAGAACTCAATATCTGGTAGGGAAATTATAAATTTTAGTCACGTATTTCACTAATTATAAAAATAATCATAACTGCTATTAATAATAGATAATATTTATAGAACTCTTACCATATGACTGGCTCTGGGTAAATTTTTTTGTTATTTCTTCATGTGTTAACCTAAGAACATATGCAAGAATATTTATAGCAGTATTCATACTATAAAACAATGTAACTAAATTTCAGTTAAGTAAAACGTGAATGAATCTCACAAACACAAACATAGTTTATATACCCATTTTTATAAAGAAGTAAAACTGGGAGTTCCCATTGTGGTTCTGTGGAAACTAATCCAACTAGTATCCATGAGGATGAGGGTTCAACCCCTGGCCTCGCTCAGTGGGTCAGGGATCCGGTATTGCCATGAGCTGTGGTGTAGGTCATAGACGTGGCTCCAATCCTGCATTACTGTGGCTATGGCTGTGGTGTAGGCCAGCAGCTGTAGCTGATTCGATCCTTAGCCTGGGAACTTCCGTATGCTGCAGGTGTGGCCCTGAAAAGCAAAAAAAAAAAAAAAAAAAGGAAGTAAAACTACCACTAGGAGAGTGACTGTCTCTGAGAGAATGGTGGCAAAAGCCATTAGGAAGGGAACAAAGGGAGCTCAAATACCACAAAACTGATAAAAATTAATGGTGTAAAGAATGACAAAATAGGCAAGGGTGGAGAGTAATAAAAAACAGGATTTGAGCCCCACTCAGAGGCATTTAAATTTTAAAAAATTAGAAAAACAATAGAAGGGTCAAGATGGGGAGAAGGATCAAGAAGACAGAGGAGGAGTTCCCATCGTGGTGCAGTGGTTAACGAATCTTACTAGGAACCATGAGGTTGCGGGTTCGATCCCTGCCCTTGCTCAGTGGGTTAACGATCCGGCATTGCCGTGAGCTGTGGTATAGGTCGCAGATGCAGCTTGGATCCTGTGTTGCTGTGGCTGTGGCATAGGCCAGTGGCTACAGCTCCGATTAGACCCCTAGCCTGGGAACCTCCACATGCCATGAGTGCAGTCCTAAAATGACAAAAGGCAAAAAAAAAAAAAAAAAAGACAGAGGAGTAAGATGTCATGTGCTTCTCCCACAAACACATCAAAAAAAAAAAAAACACATCTACATGTGGAACAATTTGCACAGAACATCTACTGAACACTAGCAGAAATTAAGCCTCCAAAAAGGGCATAAATCCACCACATAACTGGGTAGAACAAAAGCAAAAAAAGAGAGAGAGAAGGAATCAGGACAGGACTAGCACTCCTGAGAGGGAGCTGTTAAAGAGAAAAGGAATCCACACCTTGGGAAGCCACCTTATTGACAGAGAGATCAGCCAAGATAGGGACCTCAAAGTCACCAAGAAAAGTACAGCAGGTGGACTGAGGAGCAAAGCAAAGCGAGATTCACACAGATCATCTGCACTACTACCAGGGACACCACAGCATGGGACACTTTGGTAAGGCCAGAGTGCTGAGACTCAGGCTCCGGATGTCAGTTCCAGGGAGAGGATTAGGGTTGGCAGTGTGGAGATAGCCTGAGGGGCTAGAGAGCATTGCATCAAGGACTGGGGAGCTGAACGCCACAGCAGGGGGAACCTGGGAGAGGGTGTGGGCGGGCAGGAGAAGCAAGGCACCATTGTTGAGGAGGGTGAGAGGAAGAGTGTCAGAGAAACATAGGAATCTCTTTTCCTGTGCACTCACAGGCTCTCAGAGGGCAGGGCACCCCTGGCACAGGCTACAGGTCACAAGAGGCTACTTGCTCAGGCTGTAGGAGACCAGGCACCTCTTGTGCGAGTTATGAGTTTTTAGGCACCTCCTGTGTGGGCTAAGGGCAGCAGGTGGCTAAGCACAATGCTGTGCCTCTTTCATGATCTATAGGTGGCAGGGACAAACCATAGTCATCATCTCAGAAACCAGAAGGGGGCATGGCCCACCACCACTAGGGGGTCTCTGAACAGGATCCACCTGCAGTCCCAGTCACCTCATAGGTCAGCAAAAAAAAGGGCACTTCAACTGTGTACCAGACATTGTTGTTCTCACTCCCCTGGTAACACACCGACCCTGCTGCTGTCACTGCCAAACACTTCAGGTAGCACCCGCACACACTGATCACTGTCACTTCCCAGGACCTTGCAATTATGAGCAGCCTGTGCAGCACCTCCAGTGTGGGTTAAGCAGGAAAGTGTGCTTTCTTGCACGGTCTACAGGTGGCAGGAGCAAACCACCACAGTTATCTCTGACTCTAGAGGTGGGTGTGGCTCACCACCACTAGGGGTCTGTGAGAAAGCACCACTTGTGGCCACAATTACCTCAGAAGGCACCACAGAGGAGAGAGGGCATTGAGACCAAACACCACCCACTGTTGCTTTCACTCCCCTGGGAACTCACACACCCTGCCACTACCACTGCCAAATGCTCTGGGTATTGCATAAATCTGCCTAAGGCTCATTACCACTTCCAAGGGCCCTGCAACTAGGACTAGCCTGTCCCACCTTCCTGCAGGTCCTTGCTACTGTCAAGAGCCTAGCAACCAGGCATTGACTACTAGCCCTACCCATTGCCTGCTTCTCCCTGGAAACATACTGAGTACCCTATCAAGGGAATAACAGCCTGCTGACACTGAAGAAAGAGACAGCAAATATCCAAACACACAAAAAAATAAATAGTAACCCCCTCAAAATACAAAGGGATGCTCTTGCACAGAAATAGCCATCTAAGACTACAGTTTGGTTTCCCTAAACTCACAGAAAAAGAAAAATATAAGCAAAATGAAGAAGTTCGGGAACCATTCCCATTTAAAAGAACAGGAGAATTTACCTGAAGCAAAAAACAATGAAACAGATCTCTGCAGTTTAATAGACAGAGTTCAAAAAGGAGATAGTAAAATACTAAAGGAATTAAGGGTGAATACAAAGGAATTAAGAGTGTATAAAAGTAGTAATGAAGATTACTTTAGAAAGGAAACAGAAAATATAAGGAGGAGCCAATAAAAATTAGAAAATTCATTTGCAGAGATGCAAACTGAGCTAAAGGCACTAAAGAGCAGAGTGAATAATTCAGAGGAATGAATTAGTGACTTGGAAGACGGAATAATGGAAATCACCCAATCAGGACAGCAAACAGAAAACCAAATGAAAAAAGATGAAAGCAATATCAGAAATCTATGGGATAATATAAAGCAGGCCAATCTATACATATTAGGGATTCCAGAAGGAGAATAAAAAGAAAAGGGGATTGAAAATATATTTGAAGAGATTATGTCTGAAAACTTAACAAATCTAAAGGAAAAGATATCAAGATACAGGAAGCACAGAGGGTCCCCAAACAAGTTGAACCCAAACAGGCCCACACAAGATATATTATAATAAAAACAGCAAAAGGTAAAGGTAAAGAGAGGATTCTAAAGGCAGCAAGAGAAACACAAAGTGTTAATTACAAGGGAACCCCCATAAGGCTATCAGCTCATTTCTCTACATACACTACAGGTCAGAAGAAAATGGCAAGATATATTCAAAGTTCTAAAAGGGAAAAGTTTGAAGCCTAGAATACTCTACCCAGCAAGAATATCATTTAAAATAGAAGGACAAATAAAGAATTTCTCCAACAAACAAAAACTAAAAGAGTACAGCAATACTAAACCCATTCTAAAATAAATTCTGAAACTGTATTCAGTATAATAGAAAAATATTCGGCTATAATGGAAAGAAAAATTATTCAGCTATAATGGAAAAATAAAAATAATAATATTAAAGAAAAACAAAAAATAAAATAAATACTGAAAGGATTTCTCTAAATAAAAAAGAAGTAAGAAGAAACAGGATGAAGGAAATAACAATTGGAAAGCAATCACTTAAATAAGCACATATATAGATCTAAAATGGAGGAAAAAAGGTATTGTAAAAGTGACAATAAACAGAAGGAACAGAAAAAGGACAAACATAAAAATGATTAAAAAAAAGTACTTCAAAATCATAAAATGTGGGGGAGGAAAGTAGCAAATATAGACTTTCTTTTTTAGAATGTATATGAGCCTATTTGACTATCAGGCTAAAGCAAGCAGATATAGGAAGGGGTTAACATACTTGAAAAACAGGGTAACCACAAATCAAAACCAAATATTACTATCACAAAAACTAAAAAGAAAAGGACACAAGCATAAAATAAAGGAAATCAACCAACCAAAAAAAGAAAGGAAGAAAGGAGAAACATAGAATCAGCTGGAAAACAAAGTTTAAAATGGCAGTAAATGTCAATGGACTGAATGCTCCAGTCAAATGACATAGCGTGGCAAATTGGATTAAAAAGCAAGAGCCCATAATATGCTTTCTACAAGAGACTTACCTTGTAGACACATAAATTGAAAGTGAGGGGATGGGAAAAGAGATTTCATGCCAGTGGAAGAGATAGGAAAGTAGTAGATGCCATACTCATATCAGTATGGACTTTAAAATGAAGTTCATAAATAAACTTTAAAATGAAGGCCATAAAGAAAGACAAAGAAGGATGCTATTTAATGATAAAAGGATCCATTCAAGAAGATATTACAATCGTCATTATAGATGCCCCTAATATAGGAGCACTCAGATACATACAGCAAATAATAACAGACATAAAAGGAGAAATTGATGGGAATACAATAATAGTAGGAGACTTTAACACCCCACTCACATCAAAGGACAGATCCTCTAGAAAGAAAATCAACAGACAACAGAGATCCTAAATGACAAAATGGAAAGGTTAGATTTAATTGACATTTTCAGGACATTACATCTAAAAAAATCATAATAAACATTTTTTTCAAGAGCACATAGGACATTCTCAAGGATTGACCACATATGAGGCACAAAATTAACCTCAACAAATTTAAGAGTATAGAAATTATTTCTAGTATCTTCTCTGACCACAATGGCATGAAACTAGATATCAACCACAGGAAAAGACATGAGAAAAAACTGACTACATAGAGACTAAACAACATGCTACTAAAAAAACCAATGGGTCAAGGAGGAAATCAAAAGGGAAATTAAAAAATACCTCAAGACAAACGATAATGAAAATACAACCATTCGAAATCTATGGCATGCCACAAAAGCAGTGCTTAAGGGAAGTGCACAGCAATACAGGCCTTCCTCAGAAAAGAAGAAAAATCTCAAATCAACAACTTAACCTACCACCTAAAAGAATTAGAAAAAGAAGAGCAAACAAAACCCAAAGTCAGCAGAAGGAAGGAAATCATAAAGACCAGAGAGGAAATCAATAAAATAGAGATTCTAAAAACAATAGAAAAAAATCAATAAAACCAAGAGCTTGTTCTTTGAAAGAGTAAAGGACATTGACAAACCTCTGTCCAGCCTCACCAAGAAGAGCAGAGAAAGAACTCAGATAAACAAAATAAGAAATGAAAAAGGAGAAATCTCTATGGATACCGCAGAAATACAAAAAACATAAGAGAGTACTATGAACAATTACATGCAAACAAATCTGACAACCTAGAAGAAATGGACAACTTTAGAAATACAGCCCACCAAAACTGAATCAAGAAGAAATAGATCAACCGAACAGACCAATCACTAGAAATGAATTTGAATATGTAATAAAAACACTCCCTGTAAACAAAAGTCCAGGACTAGATGGCTTCAGAGGTGAATTCTACCAAACATACAAAGAAGAATTTATACCCATCCTTCATAAACTTTTCCAAATGTTTGAAGAAGGAATACTCCCAAAGACATTTTATGAATCCACCATCACAAAAACCAGACAAAGATACTACCAAAAAAGGAAAATTATAAACCAATATCTTTGATGAATATAGATGCAAATATTCTCAACGAAATTTTAGCCAACCGAATCCAACAACACATAAAAAAGACCATACTCCAAGACTAAGTGGGATTCATCCCAGGTTCACAAGGATGGTTAAACATATGCAAATCAAACAATGTCATATACCACATTAACAAAATAAAAGTCAGAAACCACGATGATCATCTCAATAGATGCAGAAAAAGCATTTGACATAGTTCAACATACATTAATGATAAAAACTCTTACCAAAGTGGGTATCGAGGGAACATAGCTAACATAATAAGGGCCATTTATGACAAACCCACAGCAAATATAATACTCAATGAAGAAAAGTTGAAATCCTTCCCACTAAAATCTGGAACAAGTCAAGGATGCCCACTATTACCACTGTTACTCAACATAGTATTGGAAGTCCTAGCCACAGCAATCAGACAAAACAAAAGAAATAAAAGGTGTCCAAATAGGAAGAGAGGAAGTAAAACTGTCACTACAAGCAGATGACTAGATGGAAAACCCTGAGGACTCCACGCAAAAACTACTCGAACTGATAAACAAATTCAGCAAAGTAGCAGAATATAAGATTAATACTCAGAAATTGGCTTCATCTCTGTATACCAACCATGAAATATTAGAAAAATGAATATAATAATACAATATCTTTTAAAAATTGCACCCCAAAAAATTAAATACCTGGGGATAAATCTGACCAAGAAGGTGAAAGACTTATGTGCTGAGAACCATAGAACATTAATCAAGGAAATTAAAGAGGATTCAAAGAAATGGAAAGGTATTCCATGCTCCTGGGTTAGAAGAATAAATATTGTAAAAATGGCCACACTACCCAAAGCAATCTACAGATTCAATGTAATCCCTATCAAATTACCCATGACATTTTTCACAGAACTAGAACAAACATTCCAAAAATTTATGGACCCATAAAAGACCCAGAATTGCCAAAGCAATCCTGAGGAAAAAAAACCAAGCAGGAAGCATAACTCTCCCAGACTTCAGACAATATTACAAAGCTACAGTAATCAAAACAGTGTGGTACTGGTAACAAAACACACATACAGACCAATGGAACAGAGAACCCAGAAATAAACCCAGACACCTACAGTCAATTAATCTCTGACAAAGGAGTCAAGAATACAAAATGGGAAAAAGACAGTCTTTTCAGCAACTGGTGCTGGGAAAACTGGACAGCTGGATGTAAATCAATGAAACAGGAACGCACCCTCACACTATGCACAAAAATAAATTCAAAATGGTTTAAAGACTTAAAACATAAAATACCATCAAACTCCTAGAAGAGAACATAAGCAAAACATCTCTAACATCAACCTTACAACTGTTTTCTTAGGTCAATCTCCCAAGGCAACAAAAATAAAAGCAAAAATAAACCAATGGGACCTAATCAAACTGACAAGATTTTGCACAGAAAAGGAAACCATAAAAAACCTGAAAAGACAATGTATGGAATGAGAGAAAATAGTTTCAAATGATGCAACTGACAAGAGCTTAATCTCTAAAATATACAAACAACATATACAACTCAACAGCAAAAGAAAACCTAACAACCCAATTGAAAAATGGTCAAAAGACCTGAATAAACATTTCTCCAAAGAAGATACACAGATATGAAACAAGCACATGAAAAAGTACTCAGTATCACTAATTATTAGAGAAATGCAAATCAAAACTGCTATGAGGTACTACCTCACACCTGTCAGAATGGCCATAATTAACAAGTTAATAACAAATGCTGGAGAAAGTGTGAAGAAAGAGTATCTTCCCTCTTGTTGGTGGGAATGTAAATTGGTACAACCATTATGGAAAACAGTATGGCGGCACCTCAGAAAACTAAATATAGAACTACCATATGACCCAGAAATCCCACTCTTGGGCATATACATGGACAAAACTCTCATTGAAATGTACATTCATTGCAGCACTATTTACAATAGCCAAGACTTGGAAACAACCTAAATGTCCATCAACAGATGAATGAATTAAGAAGATTTAGTATATATACACAATGGAATACCACTCAGCCATAAAAAGAACAAAAGAATGCCATTTGCAGCAACATGTATGGAACTAGAGACTCTCATACTAAGTAAGTCAGAAAAAGAAAGCCAAATACCATATGATATCACTTAAATCTAGAATCTAATATATGGCACAAATGAATCTTTCCACAGAAAAGAAACTCATGGACATGGAGAACAGACTTGTGGTTGCCAAGGGGGAGGGGGAGGGGGAAAGAGTGGAATGGACTGGGAGTTTGGGGTTAACAGATGTAAACTATTGCATTTGGAGTTGTTGGGCAATGAGGTCCTGCTGTATAGCACTGGAAACTATATCTAGTCACTTGTGTTGGAACATGATGGAGGATAATGTGTGTGTGACTGGGTCACTTTGCTGTACATTAGAAATTAATAGAATGCTACAAATCAAGTATAATGGAAAAAATAAAAATAATTAAAAAAAATTAAAACATTATGCTGGAACAAAAAGAAGCTAAATTCAGATTGACAATAACAATTTCGGTAAGTGTATCCTGAGAAGGAGAACCATTTTCCAGGTGCTCTTTAACCAACAAAACAATACCATTTCTCCTGAGATTTATAAATATGTCAAATATTTTATAAACATGTCAAAAATTTATAACATGCCAAATGTAAGTTCTTCATCTTTCTACTCTTACACTATTCCAGTGAACACAGAAGTAGATACAAATTTTCAAAGCTAATACTAATCATTTTACCTTTTATTTACTGTTACTTAGCCTCTTAAAAGCCACGGGAATCAAAATCTATTTGCTAATATCTTCAAGTATTTATTGAATGCCTTCCATGTGCTAAGCACTGTGCTAGGTCCAAGGTGATAGCGGTGGGCAGGTGAGCATAGCAGATGGGGCTTTGCTTTCTTCAAGCTTAAAACGTAGGAAGGTAAAAGGACATGACAACAGAGTGCAATTATAAAGTGAAGAAGAGGAACTCTAGCTTAACTTTCCTGTCCACAAGAGGAACTCTAACAGTAATTTGAACTGAAGCGTGAAGAGCTAGGAGTTAAATAGGTAAAGATGAGAAGAAAGGTTTTTCTAGGTAGAAGGACTGGAGCCAGTGTTCCATGGCAGGAACGATAGGGATTCTTTTGCTGGACTGAAAGGACTTTTTTAGTTGGACTGCCATTGCAGTTGCAGTGCAGAGTAAGGGAGTGAGTGCTGTGTGAGATAAGAATAAAATTTCCTTTCATGGGAGTTCCTGTTGTGGCTCAACAGTAACGGATCCAACTAGTATCCATGAAGACAGGGGTTCAATCTCTGGCCTCTCTCAGTGGGTTAAGGATCCAGTGTTGCCCACGAGCTGTGGTATAGGTCAGAGATGCAGCTGGGATCTCACGTTGCTGTGGTGTAGGCCAGAAGCTAAAGCTCTGACAACACACTGCAGGTGCAGCCCTAAAAAGACCAAAAAAAAAAAATTCCCTTTCAGCCACAGATCATACAAACCTATATAAACGACTTTTTTGGTCTTTACTGTCAAATCAGTAAAAAGACTTTGGTAGTTTTAAGCAAAAATGTGGCATGGCAGTAAGTTCCCTTGTGGCACAGCAGGTTAAGGATGCCCTGTTGATTCAGCCATAGCTCAGGTCGCAAATGTGGCACATGTTCGGTCCTTGGCCCAAGAATGTCCACATGCTATGGGTGTGGCTGAAAAAACTGGCATGACAAAAACTGTGTTTTTAAGGGACTGCTATAACTGAAAATGGATTGTAGGGTAGCCACAATTAATACAGGGATATTAGTCAAAAGGTTATTGCAATATCTCATTTGATAATATTACAAATGCAGTCAAGCAAGGGTAAATGGAATATTTTCAGTAATAATGAGCATAATTGAATTTCCTTATGGATACAATATGGAAGAATGAAGATAATGATTTTATGTTGTCAGCTTAAGTGCAAATGGACATTTTTCAAAATTTATTTTAATTTCTTATATATGAATTCTTCTATGATTTATATGCTGTGTATACTGCATATATAATATAAAATGGCCATTAAAAAGAACCATGACTTCCTTTTTTTAATCTAACAAATTATATATCCTACTTTGTTCTTTATATCTTATAAGAGAACACAATTTTATTTAAGTAGTTTATTTTATTTTTGGCCGCATCCAGAGCATGCAGAAGTTCCCAGGCCAGAGATCAAACCTGCACTGCAGCTGCAGAAACGCCAGACCCCTAACCCACTGTGCCACATGCAAGCTTCCTTATTTAAGCATGTTAGTATTATTATTTTTCAGAAACTAGCCATTGCATAAATCAAGAAAAACACACATAAAGGCACACATACACATTTATGCTTCTGTTACCACATTAACAAACTAGATGGATTTTTATCAAATATGGAAGGTATATTTGGTATGGTCTGACAATATATAGACATATCTATTCAAAATGTCTGTATAATAATCAAGTGCATCATAAAAATCCTCCATTTGCTTATTGGTATTGTGTGTTCAATGTTAAAATTTTCAAACTTGCAGTTCTCATTGTGGCTGAGCAGTACCCAACATGACTAAGTATCTATGAGGTCATGGTTCAATCCCTGACCCCAGTCAGTGGGTTAAGGATCCAGTGTTGTAGGGAGCTGCGGCATAGGTCACAGACAAGGCTTGGATCTGTCATTGCTGTGGCTGCAGCCTAGGCCAGCAACTGCACCTCCTATTAGACCCCTAGCCTGAGAACAGCCATGCGCTGCAGGGGCGAGCCTAAAAGGCAATAAATAAGTTAATTAATTAATTAATTAAAATATTCAGACTTGGGTTACATTTGTGTGCAGGTGACTGATATGTATTTCCCCAACTCTTTTTTTTTTAATACTTTGGTATTTTGTTATAAATAACTTATTTGATATATTTGACATGGTTATACAAACACAGCTGTAAGTTATTGTGGGGAGATTTAAAGGAATTAAAATCATTTCTAGTGTGATGAGCACATTTGATCTTATCAGTCTTATTTTTGTTTTTTTTTTTTGTTTATTTCCTTTCCTGGCTGTTTTTGATATTTTCTTTCCTGACTTTTGCTGGTTTGGCCAGTATTTACACTGCCTTTTCTTTTTAATTCAGTAGTCAAAAGGTTCTGGTTTGTATTTCTAATCTACTAGTAATTTCCACTAAATGTTTGCAAATATAATTATGAACATAAAACATTTAATAGGATCAATTAGAATGCTCCTTTTTCAACAAGGTGATACCTCTGATTAGTTTATTTTCTATCAGAGTTCTTCCTAGCTTTCAGATTTTGTTGGAAACATATGGAATTAATTTCTAGACTACTGTTAACTTTCTTTACCTTATTACTCTTCACTTGTTTGCTTGTGCATTTAAATAAAACTCAAAACCACATAAACAGATTGTTTAAACAAATAAATATTTTACAGGTTTGAGTACTCGCCACCGAAGCTCATTGACCATGTTGCCTCTTTACTTAATACTTTTGTTTTCATTTAGGTCTATTTTTCAGGAAAGTTGCATGTGTTGTGGTATTTCTGGGTCCTGGCATGTCCATAAAGGATTCGATTTTACCTTCACACTAGAGTGACAGCATGACTGACTATATAAAGGTCACAACTGTTTTTCTTCAGAGATCTGCAAATACTACTTCATTATCTTCTACCTGGAAACAGTCTAGCTCTCTTTCCTTGGTAAATAACCTTTGTTTCAGTCTGGAACCATGTAAGATTTTTCTCTTTATCTTTGGAACATGGTACATTTACTAGGGTGCATAGAATATGCCTTTTTTTCAATGTCTACCCAGGGCTCCATAGTCTTTTTGAATTGAAAATCAGACTTTCTTTCACTCAAAAATATTTTCTCTTATTTCTTTGATTATCCTTTAGCATTTATATTATCTCTATTTTGACTACTTCTTTTATATGAATATAGGATAGCTTTATCTCCTCCATCTTACTGTAACTGAGCTGGAGCCCTGTAGGGTTCCTAGGCACACAAGGTTTTCTGTGTCCTCCATTTCTTGTTTTTAGGGAATGAGCTTCAGCCTCCATGACCTTCCCTGAGTTCCAAAGGGAAGCTGCTAATCAGGGAAGGGAAGCAATGTAGAAACCAGGGAGGAGAGTCAAGAGACAATGGTGCAGACTTGGGGCAGGGTCCAGGTTCCTCCTTAAGGATATACATAACAATACCTTTGAGCCTTTCTGCAAAACTAAAACCCCCAAGTGGAAAAACTACTTGATGAAACAGTCTTCATTCCAGGAAAGACAACCAGAACCAGTCCTGGGGCCACAAAACTTCAGCTTTGAAAGACCATGCAAGCTTGCCTTTACCCTGATCCTTATCTGCAGCCCCGTTTTCCACTCCCTGAACTATAAAACTACCTCTTAACCTCTCCCAAAGAGTGCACAGTCTTTAAGTCATTAGCTTGCTGTGTCCGCCTTTGCCTGGCAAAGCAATAAAGCTACCTCTTTTTCCTTCACCCAAAACTATGTCTCTATATTTGTATTTGGCACCAGTGGACAGAGGCCAAGTTTCAGCAACATTCCTCTTTGGTCACAGTTTTCATATACATATGTATGTATTGCCAGTCCATTCTGAGAGAATTTTTAAAATTTACTTTCTAAATCATTAAGCTCCCTTTTTTTCTACTTTAGTTTTGTGCATTCTGCTAGTTATTATCTCTACTGTTAGTTTGTTAGTTTTGAGGGTTTTTTTGGTTTGTTTGTTTGTTTTTTGTTTTTTTGTTTTTTTTTGCTTTTTAGTGCCACACCCACAGCATATGGAGGTTCCCAGTCTAGGGGTCGAATGAGAGCTATAGCTGCCGGCCTACACCACAGCCACAGCAACACAGGATGCACGTCTGTGACCTATACCATAGCTCATGACAAGCCACGTCTGCGACCTACACCAGACAAGCCACCAGACAAGCCACATCTGCAACCTATACCACAGCTCATGACAAAGCCAGATCCTTAACCCTCTGAATGAGGCCAGGGATCAAACCTGCATCCTCATGGATACTAGTCAGGTTCTTAACCTACTGAACCATAATGGTATTCCAGAAAAAGAGAAATTATTAAACAGAGCAACAACTGAACAATCATATGCTTGAAAATAAACTGAGACTGGAGTTCCCATCGTGGCGCAGTGGTTAACGAATCCGACTAGGAACCATGAGGTTGCGGGTTCGATCCCTGCCCTTGCTCAGTGGGTTAACGATCCGGCGTTGCCGTGAGCTGTGGTGTAGATCGCAGACGCGGCTCGGATCCTGCATTGCTGTGGCTGTGGCGAAGGCCGGCGGCTACAGCTCCTGTTAGACCCCTAGCCTGGGAACCTCCACATGCCGCAGGTGCGGCCATAAAATGACAAAAGGCAAAAAAAAAAAAAAAAAGAAAATAAACTGAAACTGATACACTTCTATGCCATAAAAGTTCTCCTGTAGTAGGCTTTAAATTTTAAAGCAAACTATTCAAAAGCATACAGAAGAAAAAGTATATACAAATTACGTCTAGATAAATTATGTGTAGATAGATAGATAGATAGATGATAGATAGATAGATATAGAAATATAGACATAGATATCTTAGACTGGGAAGACTAGTTATAAGTATGTAACAAAACCAGAAACCAAAGAGAACATTTGTAATTTGAATACATAAAAATCAAATTTTATTTTAAAATAACAAAATTAACATTTATTTAGTCTGTAGACTAGTATGATATTATTTCATTTATTCTTCACACTAATGTTGTAAATTCTCTTATTATTTCCATTTTACGGATGAAGACACTGAGGTTCACAGAAGAAAGTAATCTGACCAGTAAATGGCAATGAGTACATGAGGCCAAATCCTCCCTGATTATTCCTAGTCATCCATGGGTCCACTAGCCAGATATTCATATTTGGATGCTCACAGTACTCTAAGACCTGGAGGTGGAAGGAGGTAATTTTTGACCTCAAAAGTAATAGGTCCCTCATTCACTAGCAGCTCTGAGACTCAGTTCCTGACATCCAAGTAATACAGGGTGCAGGCTAGAGTCTGAATGGAGTAAATCCCAAGTCCTCTCTGATTACAAGACCTTACATGATCTGTCCTCCCTCCCCAGCCCAGCCCCCTTATAGCTGAACACTCACCCACACCTCCACCCTTCTCTTGCTCCACTGCCCTCCAGATATTCTGCAAACAGTCCAGGCTCCCCTAGCCTCAGCCTGAAGTCCACATGGTTCACTGCTAAAAGCCTTATGACCTTATGCAAAAGTCCCCGCTTAGGTGAGGCCTTCCATGTATACATCAGTTATAACTCAATAAAGCTGAAAATTTTTAAAAATAGCTTCTTGCCAATTCAGACTAATAGATTGTGGGTCAGTAGAGCCATCTATTGGCAACATTTTAAAGTGCAAGAATATAGAGTTCCCACTGTGGTTCAGCTGGTAAAGAACCCAACTAGTATCCATGAGGATGCACTCAGTGGGTTAAGGATCTGGCATTGCCGTGAGCTGTGGTGTAGGCTGCAGACATGGCTCAGATCTGGCATTGCTGTGGCTATGGTGCAGGCCAGCAGCTGAAGCTCTAATTAGACCCCTAACCTGGGAACTTCCATACGCCATATGCCACAAATGCAGCCCTAAAAAGCAGGAAAAAAAAAGTCAACAGCTTAAATCAACTGCGAAAATCTAGGAGTAATATTTATTGATTATAAAGGTAATCATTGGTTCAGTAATACAATTTATTATATACTCAGATTTCAGCTCATTAAATAGAAGCTATTCAGAAAGAGGTAGAACACATTTTTATTAATTCAGACATTTATTAAACAACAATTTACTGATGACTTGCTCCATGTGAGGAACTCTTCTAGGTGCTGGAGGCATCACAGTGTACAAGATGAGATTCCTGCTTGTATGAACTTCATTCTATGTGGTGCAAAAATAAAATAACTAACTAAATAAAGATAAGCTTTCAGAGAAAGGGTTTTGAAACAAAGCAGAGTAATAGCACACACCGATTCTAAGAACCAGAGGCATTTAACCTAGGGTGGCCAGAGAGCTTCTTGGAAGAGAGGCTATATCACTTAACAGTTACACACAAAACTTTAGCGCCTTAAAGCAATAAACATGTTCATTCATGTGGCTGAATGATGTTGAATCAGCTCTGAGGCCTAAGGAGATGGACAGTGTAAGACTTCTCTCCACATGTGATGGCAGAGGGGTTTCCAGAGCAAGAAAAGAAGACAGGCTTATGGTACAAGGAAATGGGTGGGAAGCCACAGACATTAATAATGAATAACTTATACTTTCCATCTTTAAATGATTTTTTTAAATCAACAAAACCACTAAACATACTGAATACTGATTTACTCATTTGGTCAGTCTGTTAGTCTCCTATTGTTGCTGAAAAAAATACCACAAATTTAGTGTCTTAAAACAACACATTCTGAATTCAGGGAATTGGAAGACAATACTGTTAAGATGTCAATTCTATGAAAAGCAATCTACAGTGTCAATGCAATCCTTATCCAAACCCCAATGATGTTTCTGCAGAAAAAGAAAACTCTCTCCTAAAATTCACAGGGAATCAAACTCAAGGGATACCAAACAGTCAAAATAATCTTTTCATAAAAGAACAAAGTTGGAAGTCTCACTTCCTGATTACAAAGCCATGGTAGTCACACAGTGTGATACTGGCATAAAGACAGATTTACAGATCAATGAAATATAATAAAGAGTCAGAAATAAATTCCACATATACGGTCAAATGATTTTTGGCAAATGTGTCAAAACCATTCAATGAGGAAAGGGCAGTCTTTTCAACAAATGGTGTTGAGAAAGCTGGATATTCACATGCAGAAAATGAAGGTGAATCCTTACCTTACACCATACACAAAAGTTAACTCAAAATCAATCAAAGATGTACAGATAAGAGCTGAAAGTATAAAACTCTTAGAAAACAAAGGGGAAAAGTCTCATAACCTTAGACATGGCAATGACTCCTCAAATATGACACCAAAAGTACAAGCTACCAGAGAAAAAAAAGGAATAATTGGATTTTATCAGAATTAGAAACTTCATTGGTAATAACAACAAAATAAAAAGGCAACTCACAGATTGGAGGAAAACATTTGCAAGTCATAAATCTGAAAAGAGAATAGTATTTCCCAAACAGGATACAAATGTCCAAAAAGCACATGGAAAGATGCTCAATATCACTAAACATTAGTAAAATGCAAGTCAGAACCACATGAGATACCACTTCAAGCCCAATTAGAATGGCTATTATCTGAAAACAAAAACAAAAACAAAACCAGAAAATAACAAGTGTTGGTAAGGATATTGGAAGCAGGGGTTTGGGACTTCAAATGGGAGGAAGGTAATTCACATGGAGACTGATGTTTGGTAGGTGAATGATTGCTGGGCTTTGCACAGATAATTGAACACAGAGTAGACTCTGATCTCTGAGAACTTCCCCTTCCATACCAGCCAGTATCCTTGGCAGAGATGTCTGGTGATTTCTCTATTCTGGGAATGGGCTATCTACCTAAATTCTTCAGGCAGTTAGAGGGAAGGTCAAATTTTCTTCCTGAGACTTTTGAGCCCTGATTATTTTCAGCTCAAAACAATCCACATGCCAAGGAAACATTTTGGGGTGGCAAATTTTGTTCCTCTACAGCTTCTAGCCTATGCAATGGGTTGGGTTAAATGTTTATTAAAGTTCTTTTTTGGAAACAAAAGATAAGACGATAAAGATCTTGAAATTATTCTGTTTGAAAAACCAACTTATTAAAATTGAAGTTTTGCCATGCTTTCCAACTTAAAGTACAATGTCTTCAGTGTAAAAAAAAAATTTTTTTTTTTTTACTAATTGTCTAATGTGTTAAGGATTGTTTCTTCTTGGACCAGCTCCAATAGTCATTGTGATAGGGATGGAATAGGATAGTTACGCAGATAAGTTGTAGAGTACCAGCAGGGGACCACAGATAGAGAGGGAAACCTAGGGAAGTTTGGCAAACCATTGTTAAGTTAATAATTGCTCAAGAAAGCTTTCAAAACAAAGCAGGCTTGCATAACTACAAAACCTTAAAAGCATGAGATGTGCCTCAGGTCATTCAGTGAAAGATTAAATGAGGCCTGCATTCAAGTTTAGCAAGATAATGATTCTTAGGACCAAGGACAGCAATTTAAGGGAAAGATGACCTTCCAAAGTAGGAAACCCTCATTATATGGAAACCTGAGATGATTCAACATATTTTAGCATATACTACCACCCTTCCGCTGATTTTCTTTTTCCAATCTTTTTAGGTCCGTACCCTCAGCATATGGAGGGTCCCAAGCTAGGGGTCGAATTGGAGCTACAGCTGCCAGCCTATGCCAGAGCCATAGCAATGTGGGATCCAGACCACATCTGTGAACTACACCACAGCTCACAGCAATGCCGGATCCTTAACCCACTGAGCAAGGCCAGAGATCGAACCTGCATCTTTGTGAATGCTAGTGGGGTTCATTAACCACTGAACCACAATAGGAACTCCCCTTCTGCTGATCTGAATAAGTTCCACGACAGTCCTAGTTTGACCTCATAGGGTCAAACACTCTCTTACCAGATACAAAGCAGGTGCTAATGATACAAGCCTGACACTTACTAAAGAAAGAGGATGAGGCAGTCTTTTCTCACTCCACACTTTCCTTGGATTATGAAAATATAGCCCACCCAATCCTCAGGGCAGGGCTTCTTTGCCTGCCCACTTGTATCTCTCACAAGTTTCCTATCTTAGTAAATCTATTTCTTGCCTATCACTTTGTCTCTTGCTGAATTCCTTCTGTGCTGAGAAACAAAGAACCTAAACTTCTGTAAGTCCAGGAACCAAAACTGTGGGTTCAAGTCCCAATCTGGCTTCTGTCTATGTTCAAGTCAGAAGTGTTGTCAGTTATGCTGTGGTATCTTAAAACAAAATAAAACTCTAAGGCCCTGCATCTAGAAATTCTGATTTACTAGACTGTAGATTGGACTCTATAATCTGCATGGGGGGGGTGCTTTTTAGGGACACATTCATGGCATATGGAAAGTTCCCATGTTAGGGGTTGAATTGGAGCTATAGCTGATGGCCTATACCACAGCCACAGCAACCCAGGAAACGAGCTGCATCTGCAACATATGCCGCAGCACACGGCAATGCTGGATCTTTAACCAAATGAGCAAGGCCAGGGATCGAACCCACATCTTCATGAACACTAGTCGTGTTTGCTTCTGCTGAGCCACAATGGGAACTCCTTTTTAAAAAAAAAAAAATCTCAAGTCAATTTTTTCCATTTAGCACAATCTTTCTCCTCAAACCCTATGGTATAATAATAATAATAATGATAATAACACCAATAACAATAAATAGTATGTGCCAGGTACTAAGTGCTTCATATGTGTTAATCAATTTAAATTATTAAATTAATGTATTACCTATGTAATTAATTATTACAGTATTACTCCTTACTTTTTAGAAAAGGAAAACTAAGGCACAAAGAGGTTAAGTAATCTGTCCAAGGTCATTGTGAGCTTGTTGTTTATAATAATACATATTTTGTCTCTAGCACAGAACTCGTAAAACCCCTGAAATTTCCTATGTGAGGAGAGTGATAAAGGTGACTTTTGTTACGTTGTTTTATTTTGTTATATTGATGAAGTTAAGAACTAACCTAAGGATGGAGTTGGTTGCCAAGGGAACCAACTCTGTGATTGGAGGGTTGGAACTTTTAGTCCCACCCACCTGACCTGTATGGAATGCAACAGGGCTGGAGGTCAAATCCATCACATGGCCAGTGATTTAATCACTTGTGCTTAGGTAATGATGCCTCCAAAAAAAAAAAAAAAACAAAACAAAAGAAGGGGGTTCAGAGAACTTTCAGGTTGCTGAGCGAGAAGGCTTCCATGTGCCACTAGGTCTCAACCTCCAGGAGAACAGAAGCTCCTTTTTTCAAGACCTCACTTTATGTATCTCTTCATCTGTCAATTTGTATTCATTAATATCCTTTGTAATAAACCAAGAACCTAGTGAGTATGCTGATTTCCTAAATTCCGCGAGATGCTCTAGCAAATAAATTGAACCAGGAAGGGGGTAGTGGGAACCTCTGACACAGGTAATAACCTGGACTTAAGATTGGAATCTGAAGGGGGTGGGATGAGGCGGTCTTGTAGGCTTGAGCCCTAACCTGTGAATATGAAGCTATCTCAGGGTAGAGAGTGTCAGACCTGAGCTGAACTGTAAGATACCCAGCTGGTGGTCGAGAATTGCTTGGTAGTATGAAGAAAAAACCCACACATAAGAACTGGTGATCAGAAAATTTAGTAACAAAGTTAGTGGGTTATTGACTGGGTTCCAAACCCAGACCCTTTGACTCCAGAATCTGGGCTCTTGATACCTACACTTTATGCCACTTTTCATGGTTCACCAAGACCCTTTGTATATTGTCTTCTTTATCTTCCACAGGAACTCAAAAACTTGATTTAGGGCTGATATTTGAAACTGAATATATTGCTGTCTTTCCGCATAGCTGAGGAACAGATGCTCCTGTGTTGTAAATGCCACTTTCCCATTGTGTTTTGTGTCTGTCAGCCAAACCTAGCATCTTCAAGTGAGTCAAAGTCACTGAACTGCATCTCCCCTCAGTGCCATCAGTTCTTGATCTCTGTTGGCATTTTTACTTACTCCTCCTTCAGGGGCTCTGATGTCATTTCCCTATTCAAAGGCATCAGAGTAAAAGGGCAGTGCAATATGTATAGTACTATGGAACCACAGATAACAGAGGACTGACTGTAAGGTTACAGGCACATTTTCAACCACATGGAAGGCTGGCACCTCTAACTACCATACTATTCAAGGGTCAAGTGTGTATGATAAGGTGCTCATCATCACTCATCATCCAGGAAATGCAAATCAAAACCACAGTGAGATATCACCTCACATCAGTTAGAATGGCTATGATCAAAGAAATAAGGGATAACACATGTTGATGAGTAAGTGGAGAAAAGGGAGCCCTTGTGCCCTGCTTATGGGAATGTAAACTGGTGCAACCACAATGGAAAACAGTATAGAAGTTCCTCAAAAAATTAAAGATGGAACTACCATAACATCCAGCAATCCCACTTCTGAGTATTTATCAAAAGGAAATGAAAATTGGATCTTAAAGAGATATCTGCATTCCATGTTCATTGCATCTTTATTCACAACAGCAAAGATATGGAAAAAACCTAAGTGCCCACGGACAGATGATAGATGAAGAAGATGTAGTGTACATAGGTATATACACAATGGAATATGTTCAATCATTTTTTTAAAAGAGTGAAATTCTGCCATTTTCAACGGCATGAATAAAACCTGAGGGCCTTATGCTAGATGAAATAAGTTAAGTCATAGAAAGATAAATACTGCATGTTCTCACTTATATGTGATATCTAAAAAAGCCAAACCCATAGAAACACAGAATAGATTGATGGTTGCCAAGCACTGAGGGGTGAGGGAAATGAGATGCTGGTCAAAGGGTATAAACGCCCAGTTAGAAGAAGTTCTCAGGATCTAAGGTACAGTATGGTGACTCTATTTAAGAATACTGTATTACATACTTGAAAGTTGTTAAGAGAATAGATCTTAAATGTCCTCACCATAACAACAAAATAGTAATTATGTGAGGTGAAGGATAGGTTAACTAACTTTATCATCGTAATTGTTTCATAATAAATACACATACCATAACATGTACCCATATTATCACATTGGACATCTTACACTTACACACTTACACAGTGTTATATCTCAGTTTCATCTCAATAAACCTGGAAACAAATCCTTATTTCATAGTAAATAAAGTTAATGTTTTGACATTTTAGAAAGACAGTGTGGGAGTTCCCAATGTGGTTCAGTGGTTAATGAATCCAACTAGGAACCATGAGATTGTGGTTCGATCCCTGGCCTTGCTCAGTGGGTTAAGGATCTGGCATTGCCATGAGCTGTGGTGTAGGTTGCAGATGCAGCTCAGATCCTGTGTTGCTGTGGCTGTGGTGCTGGCCGGCAGCTACAGCTCCGATTAGACCCCTAGCCTGGGAGCCTCCATATGCCATGGGTGCAGCCCTGAAAAGACAAAAAGACCAAAAAAAAAAAGAAAAAAGAAAGAGAGAGAGAGAGAAAGACAGTGTCAATAGAGGCTTATTTCTGAATCTTTTCAAATTCTCACAGAAAAATTGACTGAGCAACAAGAAAACAAAGCCAAAACCCTACAAGCAACACTTACAATAAGTCTAGGTTGCAAGATTCCCCAAGAACCCAAAATATGTGAGTGAGAACAAACAACTTAGAACTTTAAGAATGACATGCTCCTTCTGTGTGTAGGAAGCAGAGGGAAGCTGCCTAAGATGTCCAAAACAGCCAACCAGTAATCACCAGAATGAGTAGAGGACCAATATAAGAAAAGAAGCTGAAACTGAGGGATTTTGCACACTCCAGGAACAGCTGAGTGCAAGAGTGTTGAGTGAGGTCTGAATGGGTGGGCATCATCTCCCATGTGACCCCACAGCTTCCTTATAGGCAAAGTCCCACAGTGAGCAGAAACTGCTGAGAGAATAATCAAAACTGAGCAGAGAAGGGACAAGATACAGAGAAAAAGATGTTCCAAATAAAAATGGAGCACAAGAACATGGCCAGGAAATGTCATAAAACAAACATTTCTCCAAAGATATACAGATGGCCAACAAGCACATGAAAAAATGCTCAACATCACTGATTATTAGAGAAATGCAAATCAAAACTGCAATGAGGTACCACCTCACACCAGTCAGATGGTCATCATTCATAAGTCCACAAATAACAAATTCTTGAGAGGCCATGTAGAAAAAGGAACCCTCCTGCACTGTTGGTGGGAATATAAACTGGTACAACCACTGTGGAAAACAGTATGGAGGTACCTTAGAAAACTATACATAGAACTACCATATGACCCAGCAATCCCACTTTTGGGCATATAC
>PVHT021183648.1:5947109-5980508 GCA_004024745.2 Catagonus wagneri
CTCTGACACTCCTTTCCCACTCGAAGGGCTACCAGAAGCCACCTGGGCAGGATGGGGCCTCTCCACATCCTCTTCCACAACACTGCCTGAGGAAACCAGAGACAGTCCTCCCGATACTGTCACGGGACCTGTGAAGCCCAAGAAACTACTCCTTTCCTCCCACAAGCCCAGCCGGCAGGGACCATGCTGCTTTCCCACGCTGTCAACTGCTATCCCTTTTCAGGACGACATCCGTAATTATGCCAGGAGAAGAAAGCGATCTGTCTAGTTACCTTGCAAGGGCAATGGTATCTGTAGAAAACCCCACTGTATCAGGATGCCTTCCTGTAATATTATTGGCAACCCTTCAGCAAGGCCCAGATCCTGACACTCACATGCCTAGACCAGGATCCACTCACCCACACTGGACTATGGGCCTGTCTTCAGGATTTCCAGGTACATGGCCCTCCCTCTGATACCCCAAGCACACCGCACTGAAATGATCCTTACCCCTGCTCAAAAATGAGCGATAACACAATCCCTACTCTAGTTCTGAAATAACTGGTAGCTGAGGCTATTTACTAGTCACAATCGTCCCTTTAAAAGATGAGCAGGATGTTCCTATATATAACACAATAATCAGCAACTACAAAGTGAAAGGTAGGTAGCTAAGAAAATGTTTGGAATCACAGTATCTTGTTGCTAAATTTTAAAAATAAATGTCTGCAAAACTAGCGAAGTGTAGATAGGTCCTAATTAAATTGTCAAATAAAAGTTCCCCCCAAATGCATAGCAAAAAATTACATATAAAAGTTAGGGTTGACTGATTCAGGAGGAATGATTAAGGAGGGAAAAAAAATCAACAAATGTATTTCAGATAGAGAATGGGGAGAAATGAGTGTCAGCATTGCAGAGAAAATTCCCTGTGATGCACAACAATCTGAGAAAACATTTTCTGACTTGGGAATGGATTAAAAAATAGAAGATCAAGTCAATATTGAAGAGACTCTCAGACTGCTTATTGGAGTACACAATAGTGTCCACTAAATTATCAGTGGGGGCAGGGGGGTTTAAAATAGTTCCTAGAAGAAATAAATCAAATGGAATATTACAAAACATTCTAGAATATAGAAACAGCATGGAAGAAATCTTAGACACATAAAGTATCATGATTCTTTCAAGTAACTCTATATTAATTTTATTCTGTACTAGAAATTCCCTGGTAGATTCTGTGTCCACCTTTGCTTTTTACTAAATATTGTAATTCCTAAGGCCATTAATAAGAATAGAAAATTTTAGGTCACCCTTGTTCTACAACACTAAGACTTCTCTGTTAGAGCCAGAGAATCTTGGATGACCTCTGGGGGTCTGAGCATACTGAGGCTCAACCTTCTGCCATCCATAGGTACCCAATGATGAGTTTTCCACATACATTTCAAAGACAGAGATGACGTGTATATCATCAAGTATTTTACTACATATCATGAACATAGACATACGAATACTATGAATGATGGAGTTTAGGCCATAATCATAGCTGAAGATATTGACCACTTCACTTTGGTCTAGAGGATCACTGCACACACACACACATACGCAGAAATACGCAAACACATGAACACACAATTTAAAGCACAGAGAAATACTCTCAGGGAACAAACTGAAAATCAAATGATGACAAAATAATTCTGGATGTCTATGCTTATTGCTTAGACACTCTTCCTTTAAAACTTTTGCCTAAGTCACATGCTGTACCTTTTAGAAATGACACACTAGCGCAACATCTTATCCACTCCATCCTGTTGGGCAAAGTTCCAGCTCTAACTTTGTTTATCAGGTGAGGAGGTCTGTCCTGTATGGAACTCAAAGACGCCATTGTTCTGCTGGTCTTTATAAAGGAAGCTGCCTGGATTCTCCCAGGACAGGGCTGAGAACAACTGCAGAGCTTCCTCCAAGATGCTGCTGATCCTGCTCTCAGTGGCCTTGCTGGCCCTGAGCTCAGCTCACAGCCCACTCTCTGGTAAGAAACAAGAAGGGGGAGGTTTCTGAGTCTCTGCTTGGGGTTTGTTAGATGACCCTACAGTGAGAGGGTGGGAGAGAAGCAGGGAAAGGAGGGAAAGACGGGGCTGCAGATTCTTAAGACAAGGATAAGGCCATTTATATCATTTATGTGAGGGCCTCACACTTTATTTAAAGTGTAACTGCAACAGAGTAAAAAATTTTTAACCACAATATAGACAGGGTAAGACTGGGATATCTACAAAAGTCTCACTGACTAGGCTATGAAGGATGTACTGCAGGGAGGCAAGACGAATACAGAGAAGTTTCCTCAGGAACGTATTACAATGATCAAAGTAGACAGGGGAGGAAGGTGGCCTTGCTAGAGGATTGCACACACATGTAGGAGGGGAAGCCTCGATCAGAGGTATTTCAGAGAAAGGGAACAGGATCATAAATCTCTCTACCTCATTCTACAGAGAGAGAAAGAGAGAGAGATATTGATTCCAGGGCCCAGTGGTCTCATTTGGCTCCCACTCATTATTTCAAAGTGCTGTGGAAGGTGGTATTTGCAAGTTTATATCTGGTCACCCCCACCTTGAGAAAGCATGTTAATATAAATAAAGTATGTAATGAAGAAAGAAGGCAGAATTATACAGAAATATGACAGAGAAATACTCCAGCACTTTACCTAAACCGGTAAGATTTGAGAGATACTAGGGAGGACAAAAAGGCCCTCCTGTCTTTTGAATTTCGGGTGGATCCTCGGCCTAAGAACAACCCTGCCAGCCCTTCGTGTCTTCCTCCCTTCGTGTCAGGTTGTGTTGGCAAGGTACATAGGGGACAGACACGGTGTGGTTAGAAGGGTCCCTATCCCTGTAGAACAGCTGTGTGCCCTGAAAGATTTGGAAATTACTTTGCACTTCATCTTCTGCTTCTTTTCCTTGAAGGCAGCAATGAAGGACCTCCATACCCCCTATCAGGTTAGTCTCATTTAATTCTCCATCAACTTTCTTTCTTTTTGATCCTTAGCAACCTCTCTGTTCTCCACTGTCTTATTATAATCACTGTCTTGTCACGAATTGATTAATGTTAGTGCCCCCAAGATATAGGCAATCATTTACCAACCTTACTTCTGGGAACCATGAGCAGGGCCCTAACTTGAATAACAGGGATGTGTAGCTTGGAACAGACAGGAGTATGTTGCCTGTTCCCTGAGGCCAGAAATGACTGCTAAGAGAGGGCAGCAGTGGGAAGTTGTCCTAATTCTGACTCCTCCATCCTACTGAGTGCCATCCCCTCAACTGTTTCCTTCTTCGCCAATATTCCTTTCTTTAATACATATTTTGGAAAAAATGGAAATAAACTTGATTCTGATAACTTTTTCTCTGTGTTTCTCCACTCAACTTTGCCCTTGTACCTAATTAAAATTGGTCACAATTATTTAGTGAATCCAGTGTGGGCCATCACTTTGTCTTTCTTTTTCTTAGTGTTTCTCACCTGGTCCCGGAGTCAAGGGGTCCTACTTATGCACTCAAGTGTCCAGACTTGGACTCACAGTTGACAGGCTGTATCAGTGTCGCAAAATATAACTGCCAACACAACTGACACTGATTATCCCTTTGGTGTTCTTCTGTACTTGGAGACATCCTCTGGGAACTCTAAGATATACAACATCTTTTTTTCCCCCAATTTAAGGTGCATGTTTGTCTCAAGAGCAAAGAACTGAGACTCACTATCACTAGTATATAGACTAGGAGGACTACTACAAAGGGAGCAAAGAGTTGGAAGGAAATTGGCAATAGAGTATCAGGTTCTGGAGGAAGGGGCAGTCTGATATCAGAAATCAGAATGAAAAGGGAGCCTTCCTTAATCAAGTTCCTCTGTTACTGTGCCATACATTACAGATTTAGACAACTCAGACTCAGATGAGGTGTTTTCAAGACCACCTCTTGGAGGACCACCACCCCAACCCCCTCCTGATAGTGAAACCCAGAGTGATGAACCTCAGCAAAGTCCACCCCCACAAGGTGATGGGCCTCAGCAAGGACCACCTCCACAAGGTGATGGGCCTCAGCAAGGACCACCTCCACAAGGTGATGAACCTCAGAAGCGACCATCCCCACTGGGTGACAGACCCCAGCAGGGACCACCTCCACCAGGTGACAGACCTCAGCAAGGACCACCCCCACAAGGTGATGAACCCCAGCAAGGACCACCCCCACAAGGTGATGAACCCCAGCAAGGACCACCTCCACAAGGTGATGAACCTCAGAAGGGACCATCCCCACCAGGTGACAGACCCCAGCAGAGACCACCCCCACCAGGTGATGGACCTCAGCAAGAACTACCCCCACAAGGTGATGGGCCTCAGCAAGGACCACCTCCACAACGTGATGGACCTCAGCAGGGACCATCCCCACAAGGTGACAGATCCCAGCAGAGACCACCCGCACCAGGTGATGGACCTCAGCAGAGACCACCCCCTCCAAGAGGACATCGTGTTCACCGTTCTCCCCCACCTCCTCCTGGAGAACCCCAGGGACCACCACCTCCAGGTCGTAGACCACAAAGACCTCCCCAAGGCCCACCTCCCCAGTAATCTGGAATTCAATGACAGGTATGATCAAGCTCGTCTTCCATCAAAGGTCCTAAGCACCACAGGTCTCAAACTTCAGTGTGCTACTGATTCAACTGGAAATGATGAAATTGCACAGTCCTGGACCCCAGTTCTAAAGATTTCTATTCAGATATTCTGAAATAGAGTTGCAATACCTTGTATTTTTAACATGCAATTCTTCATTTTGGAAAAACATACCCAAAAATTACCTTTTTCCCAATATTACCTGTCTTAAAAGTGGCCTGGTAATGAGCAAGTGGAGTAGTACTCTGCCTTGGTTTCTCCTCTTCTCCTCTTCAGGCTCAGTGACTTCCTATCTCAAGTTTCTATCTGACCAGGCCTTTCAGGTCCAGTGTCCATACTAAATGATACTGTAACTTTTATGCTGCTAAATTTATCTTGCTTTTAAAATAGTGACTTTTGAATTAATATATGCTCCAAGAGGGAAAATAAATACTCCAAGGTGAAAAAATAGCTAAAGTGAAAAGTATGAGGCTAACTCTTATAGGCATTTATATCCCACCTCCCCAATTCCTTCCCCAAAAGCCACCACAGTTAAAACTTTTGAACATCCTTTGGAAACATTTATGCCTTTATAAACGTATAAATTCTTTTTTATCCACAAGTGATACTTTATTTGCAGATCTATATATTGCTCATTTCAAATAACTTATTTCTTAGCATAGAGGATCTATATGGATCTAAATGGCCCTAGCTTTGTTTTCTTTTTAATTGTATCCTATTCCATTGTCTGGCTGTGCCGTATCAATGGACATTTAGGATGGTTTCAGTTTTCTGGTATTATGAAATAGGTTACAGTAACCATGTTTGTAATTTATCTTTGAACACTTTAAACAACAACTGTGAGACGAACAACCTAAAAAGAACTTTTTTTTATTCATCTTGTAAGCAACAGTTTAGAGCCCATTATCTATAAGGTTCATAAAAATTGTAAACCAAAAAAAAAAAATTTGGAGTGAAACAGGAGGAAGAAGAGAGGGAGAAAAAACAGGCTCTCACCTACTTCCATTCAGGAAGTTTCCATTATCTGCTGGGAAGAGATAACCACCTGCCAAGCCTCTCTGGACTTTCTTTTTTGTTTTCCAGAAAATGAACATGAAGATACCAGTTCTTCAGAAAGCCCTCACAGTGGACCATGGCAGTCTTTCTTCAATTTACCAATAAAATAATTCGCATCCACTTTCTGAGTGCCATGCATCATGCTGGGTGTTTGTGAGTCTAAAATTTGAGGGTAAATAACATAGCATGGGAATACCCAAGACCCCCTTCTCACTGCCTCCAGCAGGCATCCTCCTGGACCACATTTCTAGAAAGCATTTTTGCTTTGTTCTTTGCTTGGAAACAGGAATGTTTACTTCCTTTTCTACCTGCTATTGCCTCCTTCTCCCCTCAGACATCTTTATTCACAAGTCAGATTCCTATTCCTCCCCTTCCCTGGATTCTACAGCACTAATGCAAGGTTTTTTTAATTTTCACACCTTTAACTGAGATTCTAGTAATTTTAGAAAAATAAGGGAAATAAGCAAATGTGAAGGAGTTGCTCAACACAAGAAAATCCTTAAAATTTCCAAAATAATTGATCCTGTTGCTAGAGAAATAAATGTGGTTTCTAGGTGCCTATTCCCTTCAACCCACTGTACCCCATTTCCCATTTTTGATCATTGTTCAATTTTTCCCCTCCCTAGATCCCTTACCATTTTTTTAAATGGCCACACCTGCAGCATATGGACATTCCCAGGTTAGAGGATAAATCAGAGCTGCAGCTTCAGGTCTATGCCACAGCCACAGCAATGCCAGATCTGAGCCACACTTGCAAATTATGCAGCAGCTTGCAGCAAAGCCAGATCCTCAATCCACTAAGCGAGGCCAGGGATTGAAACCAATACAAATACTATGTTGGGTTCTTAACCCCCTGAGCCACAATGAGAACTCCTCCCTCACCATTTCTTAACAATCCTGAGTGTATTTCGTAAAGGAGGTAGCATGCCATATTCTGAAAAATTCGGGAGTCCTTCAGGGATAAGTTTAATTCCTACTCTTTTTGTTTGTTTGTTTCTTCTGGACTTTTAACACATGATTCAACTCCCAAAGCCATAGTTTCCTCATCCATAAAATAAGGATAATAATAATACCTACCCTAAAGGACAAAAAGTAATTATTATCACACATAAAAACCTAGCAGATATAGCCTTCACCACTTTATAATAGCTATTGTAGAAAAGAACAGAAGACGTGAAATGATAAGAAATTAATTGCTCCCAATTTAAAACTGTTCAGGAGTTCCTGCTGTGGCACAATGGGATCAGTAGCATGTTGGGAGTGCTGGGTGGCAGTTTCAGTCCCCAGCCCGGCACAGAGGGTTAAGGTTCCAGCATTGCCACAGCTGTGGCTTAGGTCATGACTGCAGCTCGGATCTGATCCCTGGCCCAGGAACTCTATATGCCACAGGACAGCAAAAATGACAATACATAAAATAGTTAATATTTTTGTCAAAAGATGAAATTGCAATATTCTCTGGCAATGTGTCTTCCAAATTTTAAAAAGAAAGGAAAAAAATCACATTGTAAATTTTTCAACATTTTCTATCTTTCTAATCTGTTTACAAAAGTCGTTTTTTCCTTTAAAGTGTGTGCCCAATATTTCTGTTGTATACTATATACATTTACTATTAAACTTTGTGAAATTTCAAATACAAATCTTCTTAAACTTCTACCAGATCATAAATGTATTAGTTAATATAATAAATCTTTTCCACATAATGACAAAATTTGTCCACCACTCAAATTAAAATACCTAGCATGAGAAAACAAGGGAAAACAACTAATTTATATATCAGAGTCAGTAGCTAGTTCTTAGACTAAGACAATAAGTGAGACAAAGTTCTGATAAGTCTAATCAAGAAAAAAACAAAGCAAAGTTCAGAAATGAAACGGGTAGATTAACCATAAATGCTTAACTTTTTTTTTTTTTAAGAATAGGGAATGCAGAGTTCCCATCATGGCACGGTGGAAACAAATCCAACTAGGAACTGTGAGGTTGTGGGTTCAATCCCTGGCCTCGCTCAGTGGGTTAAGGATCCAGCACTGCCATGAGCTGTGGTATATATAGGTCACAGACGTGGCTCAGATCTGATGTTGCTGTGGCTGTGGCATAGGCCAGCAGCTGTAGCTCTGATTGGACCCCTAGCCTGGGAATCTCTGCATACCAAGGGTGTGGCCCTAAAAAGCGAAAAAAAAAAAAAAAAGTAGGGAATGAAGACTGTGGGCAATTGGAGAAAAGCAGTCAAAAAGTGCAAACTTCCAGTTGAAGATAAATAAGTACTAGAGCTGTAATGCATATATAATTAACACAGCTATATGATATGTAGAAAAGTTGTTAAAAGCATAAATCTTAAGGGTTCTCACTACAAATGGCCACAAAGCAAGCCTCGGTAAATTGAAGAAAACTGAAATTGTACAAAGTATCTTTTCCAACTGCAACCCTATGAGACTAGAAATCAACTACAAGGGAAAAAGTGCAAAAATCTCAAACATGGAGGCTAAATAATATGCTGTTAAACAACCAATGGATCACTGAAGAAATCAAAGAGGAAATAAAAAATACCTAGAGACAAATGAAGACAAAAACACTGTGGTCCAAAGCCTACAGGATGTAGCAAAAGCAGTTCTATGAGGGAAGCTTATAGCAATATGAGCATACCTCAGGAAGCTGGAAAAACCTTTAATAAACTCAACGTTGCACCTAAAACAACTAGAGAAAAAAATAACAAACAGTGCTAAAAATAGAAGGAAAGAAATCATGAAGATCAGAGCAGAAATAAATGAAATAGAGTCTAAAAAACAATAGAAAAGATCAATGAAACTAGAAGCTGCTTCTTTGAGAAGATAAACAAAAAATCAATAAACTTTTGCCAGACTCATCAAGAATGAAAGGAAGAGGAGTTCCCATTGTGACTCAGTGAAAATGAACCCAACTAGAATCCATGAGGATGTGGGTTCGATTCCTGGCCTCTCTTAGTGGGTTAAGGATCTGATGTTGCTGTGAACTTTAGTGTGGTTCTCAGATGCAGCTCAGATCTGGCATTGCTGTGTCTGTGGTGTAGGCCAGCAGCTGCAGCTCCAATTCAGCTCCTAGCCTGGGAACTTCATATGCTATGGATGCAGCCCTAAAGGAAAAGAATAAAAGGAAAAGGGCTCAAATCAATAAAATAAGAAATGAAAAAGAAGTTACAGCCTACACCACAGAAATACAGAGAACCATAAGGACTACTACAACCAACAATATGCCAATAAAATGGACAACCTAGAAGAAATGTACAAATTCTTAGAAAGTTACAGTCTTCCAAGAAGGAACCAGGAAGAAATAGAAAAGATGAATGGACCAATCACAAGTAGTGAAATTGAAACTGTGATTTAAAAACTTCTAATAAACAAAATTCAACGAGATCCTGCTGTATAGCTCTGGGAACTGTATCTAGTCACTTATGATGGAGCATGATAATGTGAGAAAAAGAATGTATATATGTATGTGTGACTGGGTCACCTTGCTGTGCAGTAGAAAATTGACAGAACCCTGTAAACCAGCTATAGTGTAAAAAATAAAAATTATTAAAAAAATGAAACAAAAGTCAAGGACTGGATGGCTTCACAGGCAAATTCTATCAGACATTTGTAAGAGTTAACACCTATCCTTCTGAAACTGTTCCAAAATATTGCAGAGGAAGAACACACCTAGACTCATTCTATGAGACCACCATCACCCTGATAACAAAACCAGACAAAGATACCAGAAAAAAAAAAAAAGAAAAGAAAATTATAGGCCAATATCACTGGTGAACATAGATGCAAAAATTCTCAACAAAATACTAGCTAACTGAATCCAAAATATAATAAAAGGATCATAAACCATGATCCAGTGAGATTTATCCCAGGGATACAAGGATTTTTCAATATCTACAAATGAATCAGTGTGACACACCACATTAACAAAATGAAGAATAAAAACTGTATGACCATCTCAATATATACAGAAAAACCTTTGACAAAATTCAACCATCGATTTATGATGTTTTAAAAAAAGATTCTCTAGAAAGTGGGCATAGGAATTCCTCTGTGGTGTAGTGGGTTAAGGATCCAGCATTGTCTCTATGGCAGCACAGGTTCTATCCCCAGTCCATTGCTCAGGCTTAAGGATCCAGCATTGCCACAACTGTGGTGTAGATCACAGCTGTGACTTGAATTCAGTCCCTAGCCCAGGAACTTCCATATGCCACAGGTGTGACCAAAAAAAAAAAAAAAATGAGCATAGAGGGAACCTACCTCAACATAATAAAGGCCATATGTGACAAACCATATTCCGTGGTGAAAAACTGAAAGCATTTCCTCTAAGATCAGGAACAAGACAAGGATGTCCACTTTTATTCAACATAGTTTTGGAAGTCTTAGCCACTGCAATCAGAGAAGAAAAAGGAAAAAAGAATCCAAGTTGGAAAAGAAGAAGTAAAACTGTCACTGTTTGCAGATTACACTTTGCTATACTTAGAAAATCCTAAAGATACTACCAGAAAATTACTAGAGCTCATCAATGAATTCAGTAAAGTTGCAGGATACAAAATTAATATGCAGAAATCTGTTGCATTTCTATATATTAACAATGAAAGAGCAGAAAAAGAAATTAGGGAAATTCCATTTACCCTCACACCAAAAAGAATAAAATACCTATTAATAAACCTACCTGAAGAGGCAAAAGACCTATACTCTGAAAACTATAAGATGCTGTTGAAAGAAATAGAAAATGACACAAACAAGTGGAAAGATATACTGTGTTCTTGGATTGGAAGAATCAATATTGTCAAAATGACTATGCTGCCCTAGGCAATCTACAATTCCAACCAAACCACCAGTGGAATTTTTCACAGAACTAGAATAAAAAAAAATTTTAATTTTACAGAAAATTTTAATTTTACAGAAGATTCCAAATAGCCAAAAGAATCCTAAGAAAGAAAAACGGAGCTGGAAGAATCAGATTCCCTGGCTTCAGACTATACTACAAAGCTATAGTAATCAAAACAGTATGGTACTGGCACAAAAACAGGAAATATAGATCAATGGAACAGGATAGATAGCTCAGAAATAAGCCTGTGCACCTAAGATCAATTAATCTATGAAAAGGAGGCAATAATATACAATAGAGAAAGGACAGTCTCTTTAATAAGTGGCTCTGGGAACACTGGACAGCTTCATGTGAAAGAATGAAATTAGAACATTCTCTAACACCATACACAAAAATAAACTCAAAATGGATTAAAGACCTAAATATAAGGCTTGATACTATAAAACTCTTAGAAGAAAACATAAGCAGAACAGTCTTTGACATAAATTGCAGCAATATTTCTCCTAGAGTATTGGAAATAAAAACAAAAATAAACAAGTAGAACCTAATTAAACTTAAAAGATTTTGCACAGCAAAATAAGCCATAAACAAAACAAAAAGACAACCTATAGAATGGGAGAAAATATTTGAAAACAATGCAACTGACAAGGAATTAACCTCCAAAATATACAAACAGCTCATACAGATCAACATCAAAAAAAAAAAAAAAAACTGATCCAAATAATGGACAGAAAATCTGAAAAGAAATGTCTCCAAAGAAGACATACAGATGGCCAAAAAAGCACATGAAAATATGCTCAGCATTGCTAATTATTAGAGAAACGCAAATCAAAACTACAATGAAGTATCACCTCAACACCTGTCAGAATGAGCATCATCAAAAAGCCTACAAATAATAAAAAAAAAAGCTAGAGAGGGTGTAGAGGAAAAGGAATCCTGATACACTGTTGATGACATTGTAAGTTGGTACAAGCCACTACGGAGAATGGTACAGAGCTTCCTTAAAAAACTGAAAGCGGGAGTTCCCATCATAGCTCAGCAGTAACAAACCCCACTAGTATCCAAGAGGATGTGTGTTTGATCCCTGGTCTCGCTCAGTGGGTTTAGGATCCGGCGTTGCCATGAACTGTGGTGTAGATCACAGATGTGGCTTGGATCTGGCATTGCTGTGGCTGTGGTGGAGGCCAGCAGCTGCAGCTCCAAGTCAACCCCTAGTCCAGGAACTTCCGTATGCCATGGGTATGGCCCTAAAAAGCAAGGAAAAAAAAAAAACTAAAAATAGGGAATTCCCTATAACTCAGCAGGTTAAGGATCTGGCATTTGCACTGCAGTGGCTCAGGTCACTGCTGTGGCATGGGTTTGATCCCTGGCCGGGGAACTTCCACATACCAAAAAACAAACAAACCAAAAAACACTAAAAACATAACTACCATATGAAACTTCAGTCCCACTCCTAGGCATACATCCAGAGAAAAACAGTTCAAAATGATACATGTACCCCAATGTTCATGGCAGCCCTATTCACAATAGCCGTGACATGGAAGCAACTAAATATCTATTGACAGAGGAATGGATAAAGATGTGGTTTATAGGTACAAAGGAGTATTATTCAGCCATAAAAAAGAATGAAATAATGTCATTTGTAGCAACATGGATGGATCTAGAGATTATCATACTAAGTGAAATAAACCAGGCAAAGACAAATATACTTCACTTATATCTGGAATTTTAAAATAGGGTACAAAAGAACTTATTTACAAATAGAAATAGATTCACAGACATAGCAAACAAACTTATAGTTACCAAAGGAGAGGGAGGAGAGGGATAAATTAGGAGACCGGGATTAAAATATACACTCTACTCTATATAAAATAGGTAAACAACAAGGACCTACTGTATATAGCACATGGAACTATACTCAATATCTTGTAATAACCTGTAATGGAAGATAATGTTTAAAAAACTGCATATATATATCTGCATGTTTAACTGAATCACTTACTGTACACATAAAACTAGCACAATATTGTAAATCAACTATATTTCAATTATAAAAATTTAAAGTACAAACTTCCAGTGAAAAATAAGTGCTAGAGATGTAATGTACAACATGATGACTATAGTTAACACTGCTGTATGATATGATATACAGGAAAGTTGTTGAGAGAGTAAATCCTAAGAGTTCTCACCAGAAAGATAAAAAAATCTTTTTTTATCTTTTTATCATATCTACATGAAATGATGAATGCTAATTAAACTTATTGTGTTAATCATTTCACAATATATGTTTATCATGCTGTACACGTTAAACTTAGGCAATGTTGGGGACAGGGTGAGAGTAAACCATACAGATAGAGTTAGCTAAATTTTGATAAAGACAGTTACATGTAGAATTGATAGTCTTTTCATCAAAAGGTGCTGAAACAAATGGACATCCACATACCAAATATGAACATTGCCACATCTTACACTTTACACAAACAGTAACTCAAAATAAGCTATAGACCTAAATGTAAAATATGAAACTGTGAAACTTCTTGAAAACTGTAGAGATCTGTGTGACCTTGAATTAGACAAATATATCTTCCATATAACACCAAAATCATAATGAATTTTTAAAAATTAGTAAACTGGCCTTTATTAACATTAAAAAAACTTTTGCCAAGAAGGACACTGCACAAGAGAATAAAACAAGGCTCAGACTGAAAGAAAACATCTATAATTTCTGACAGAGGAATTATACCCAGAATGTATTTTAAAACTATCAGATTCAACAGTAAGAAAAAAAAATGTAAAAAATCAGCAAAATTTCTGAATAAACGCTTTACCAAAGAAGACATTGAAAATCAAATAGCATGTAAAAATATGCTCAACAGCATGAATCATTAGGAAAATGCAAATTAAAACCACAATGAAATAGCACTACATAACTATTACAATTTTTTTTTTTCTTCTTCTTAGGGCTGTACCCACAGCATGTGGAGGTTCCCAGACTAGGGGTCAAATCGGAGCCACAGCTTTCCAGCCTATTCCGCAGCCACGGTAATGCAGGATCTGAGCCATGTCTGCGACCTACACCACAGCTCACGGCAACGCCAGGTCTTTAACCCACTGAGCAAGGCTAGGGATCGAACCCCTAACCTCATGGATACTACTCAGATTTGTTTCTGCTGCGCCATGACAGGAACTCCGATTAAATTTTTTTAAACTGTGCTGGTAAGGTTGCAGAACTTGACCCTCTCATGCATTGCTGGTGGGAATGTAAAATGGTAAGGCCATTTTGGAAAATATTTGGACAGTTTCATAAAAACTTAACTGTATACCAATCATATGACCCAGAGATTTCCTCTACTCCCAGTATCAAACCCTGGAGAAATGGCAACTTACATTCACATAAAAATATCTACAAAAATGTTTAGAGCAACTTTATTCCTAATTGCCACAAACTGGAAGCAACCCAGACACATTTTAACTGATCAGTGGATAAAAAGCTATCACATGTCCCTACTACGGACTACCACTCAGCAATAGAAAGGGATGAACTACTGAATCACACAATGTGAATAACCTTACATGTGTTGTGCTTAGTGAAAGAAACCAGGCCCCCAAAGCTACCTATAGAATAACTTCTTTCATATGATATTGGAAGAGGCAAAACTATAAGGAGGAAGAGATCAGTAGTTGCCAGGGGTTGGCTGGGTGGCGGAAGCCATGTCTATAAAGGAGTGGCACCAAGGAATTTTGGGACAATGGAACTGTTCTGTATGGAACTGTGGCAGTCATGTCATTCTATGTGTCAAACACAGAACTGTACACCATGAAGTGAATTTTATTGTATATAAATAAAAGCATAAGCAACCAGGATATGGAGGGAATCTAAGATGAAATGCAAGTTGAGACAGGTGAACCCTAACTGAGTATTATGAATGACATAATACCCCCCTGATGGGGACAGGAACAAAGGTTCTAACCTAGGTAACCTTGACAAAGAGAGTTTTGATCATACAATGTGAAGGAAAAAAACAAAAAGAGCTACATACAAACATTGGATTGCAATTGTATATTTTCACAAGTGAGTCAGGGTCTCTGAAACTAGTTTATTGGTACAGTAGAGTTAAGCAAATATGTAAACATATTGTAGATGAGAACCAGTTTTCTCACTGTAGGTGAAAGAAAAAGGAAATGGAGAAGGCTAGAATAAATTTTGAGGTGCTGGACTGGAACTGGAATTATCAGTATGGACTCATGTTCTCACTTGGTGTGTGTGTGGACCTATGTTTATACAAATAGATATAGAAATAAACACAGATATGTGTTTATATATGAGTTAGCGTACATGCATATACTTCCTAACTCTATCCAGTAGGAGGGGCTAGAATCAAGGACAGATTAGTAGCTGTGACTACACCACCTAGCAGCTAGATCTTCGTTTCTGAATGCCATTCTCCAGTAGAGGAAACCAAGGGTCCTTGGAGAAATGGTTGATTTTGGATGTCAGAAAGAAAGAAATTATTTAAAGGACAAAAAGATGGGGCTTGTCAAAGGTACCTCAAAAACTCAATGATCAATGAGACCTTAAACTACACAATAGATAATAATAGTATTGGATTATAATGCAAAGAATAAAATACACATTCTTTTTTTTTTTCTTTTTAGGGCCACACCTGCATAAGGAAGTTTCCAGAATTGGAACTACAGCTACCAGCCTACACCACAGCCACAGCAACTTGGGATCTGAGCTACATTTGTGAACTATACCACAGCTCATGGCAAAGCCAGATCCCTGACCCACTGAGCGAGGCCAGGGATCAAACCTCATCCTCGTGGATACTAGTCATATTCATTTCCACTCTGCCACAACGGGAACTCCAAAAACGTATTCTTGGGTTCATACTGAGATAAATGAATGGATGAGTGAGCTACTGGAGAAATAGTCACTTTTCCTTGCAGAAAAATTCCAGTTAATAAATTAGAACACCATAGTAGTACTTAACCATAGACAAAAATCCATCAATGTATAAATAGGATATCTGCATAGTCTCAAAGTATCTCCCCAAAATATTTGATACTTATGACAAGAACAACAGTAGGTTTAGAAAGTACTGGTAGGCATCACCTTAGGTGAGTAATGAAGGTTAACATGACCAATAATACATATTGATATAAAGACCCCCTGATGTAATGCACTAAGAAAAGCACATCACCCAATGGAAGCTTCCCAATAACACACAACCTCAAGAGCATACATCAGAAAACCCAAAACTGAGAAACATTCTACAATCTGATCATTACTCTGTCTTGTCAAGGTCATGAAAGACGAGAAAGATTGAGTGATGCGTTGGAAGAACCTAAGGAGCCACGATGACTAAGTGCAGTGTGGAATCCTGGACGAGATCCTGGGACAGAAAAGGACATCAGTGGAAAAACCTGATATAATCCAAGTAAATTCTATACTTTAGCTAGTAACACTGAGCTGAGGTTGATATCTTAGTCTTAACAAATGGTCTGCAGTTATGAAGGGGAAGCTGGGTGAAGGATGTACAAGAACTCTCTATACTAATTTTGCACCTTTTCTGTAAGACTAAAATAATCTTTTTAAAGTGACATTTTAAAAAAACTAAAACAAAAAAGGAATAGTGTAACGCGTAAAATGCTATTTCAATATAAAATTTTCAATTAAACACATTATTATATGGTAATGTAAATTACCAAATTTAACTCAAGCAGCTTAGAAAAAGTTAAATAAAAAATAACCAATGGAGTTCCCGTCGTGGCGCACTGGTTAACGAATCCAACTAGGAACCATGAGGTTGCCGGTTCAATCCCTGGCCTTGCTCAGTGGGTTAATGATCCAGCATTGCCATAAGCTGTGGTATAGGTCGCAGACACGGCTCAGATCTGATGTTGCAGTGGCTGTGGCATAGGCCGGCGGCTACAGCTCCATTTCGACCCCTAGCCTGGGAACCTCCATATGCCACAGGTGAGGCCCTAAAAAGCAAAAAAAAAAAGAAAAAGAAAGAAAGAAAAAAGAAAATAACCATGAAAGAAATGGAAGTTACAGGAAAACAATTTACAACAACCTATCACTATAACCTCTAACATCAATGGACATAGCACATTTTTTTTTTTTTTTGGCTGCACCTGCAGCATGTGGAAGTTCCCAGGCTAGAGATTAAACCCACACCACAGCAGTGACCCGAGCTGCTACTGTAACAACGCCGGATCCTTAACCTGCTGCGCCACAAGGGAACTACAGCAAATTTTCTTATCTAACTTTTTATATCATTAAAAACAATTATTTAAATTGTTCTAAAAGATAGATAAGACTCACATGTTTCTAAGTTCATTTTGTGAGGGTCACAAAACAACACATATAGATCTACAAAGATATTTCATTAGGAAAAATTCTCAGTAACATCTAAGTTCATCAACGCTATTAGAAGAATAGTACATCACGTCGAGAGAGAATTGCAGGGATGGTTCAGTATTAGCATATAACTCCTATTAGGAAATACTAGTATTAGGAAATACTCCTCTCCCCCTATTGATGGTCTCATAATTTTTGCTGAGATGTTGAAGGAAATAAGAAAAGAACTGCCACACCTTAACAGCCACGATGTTGACTAAACCACAAGCTTCTCTAGCCTTAGTCTTTGGTTTCTTTCTCATTGTAGTTGAAGCCTCCTTCCTCCTTTTACTTCTACTCCGAATTCCAACCCATTTTGGCTAGTCAAGGACTTTGCTGCTGCAGTTATGTCCTTGTTCTCCTGCTGCATCTTTGATTTCTTCTTCTCTACAGCATCAGTCTAATCAGCACAAACCCACTGTAATATCTGCCATTTTAACAGATCTCTCCCTAGACCCTTAATTTAACCTCTTCTTCTACCACACTCTATGTCTGCCATCTTTATTGCAAAAATCCTTGAAAAATATAATTATTGACTCCTATCACCTCACCTCCCATTTTCTCTTCCGCACATTCCATAGAGGCTTTTGTACTCACCATCCCACTTTTTTTTTTTTTGTCTTTTTTGCCTTATCTAGGGCCACACCCGCCGCATATGGAGGTTCCCAACGCGGGATCTGAGTCGCATCTGTGACCTATACCACAGCTCACGGCAACGCCGGATCCTTAACCCACTGAGCAAGGCCAGGGATCAAACCCGAAACCTCATGGTTCCTAGTCAGATTCGTTAACCACTGAGCCACGATGGGAACTCCTCACCATCGCAGTTTTTAAAAGAGTCATCCATTACCTCCATTCTGCTAAATTCAGTGGTCAGTTCTCAGTCCTCATCTCACCTGACTTAGCAGTTTGGCAACATTGATTAAACCCTTTCTTAGGGAACACTATTTTAACAGCTCCAGTGACCTCATGTTCTCTTCTAGGTTTTATCCTGCAACCACAAACTTATCTCTAGTTTAATAAATATATATATTCACCTACTTGCTCAAGTCAACTAGGAGTCATTCGTGACTCCCCTCTTCTTCACATATTGCATTTACATCTAGTCTAATAGTAAAGTCTATTATTTTGAAATTCTACCTTCAAAATAAATCTGAAATACAGCCATTTCTCATCACTTTCATTGCTACCAGCCCATCTATGCAAGCGCCATTTCTACCTGCCTATCTAAGCAAATTTCATCCATTAGTGATCCCACTCTTGCTCCAACAGTCAGTTTCCCACCACAGTTGTTTTAAGACCACATTCCTCGTTTATTCCAAAATTTCCAGTGGATTACCACCATTCTGTTCCATCAGGAGAAAACCCAAATTTGTTATTATGGCCAACACCCTACATGACTGGCTATATCTGAACCTACTGGCTTTTCTACTTCATCCTATATTCCACTCTAGACTCTCTGACCTTCCTGGTATTGCTCCAACGTACCAAGCTTGTTCCTGCCTTTTTCAATCATGCTTCCTCATTTTATTCAAATCTGCTCAAATTTCACTACTCTGAAGACTTCTTCAAATACATAAAAACCATCCATCTCAACCTGCTTTAAAAAAATTGTTTTCTTCTGATAGCTTTTTAAAAAGACATTTTTAAGAGGAATTCTAGGTTTATAACAGTACTGAGAGGAAGATACGGAGATTTCCCATGTACTCCTGCCCCCACACATGCATAGCTTTTCCCATTATCAATATCACTCAGAAGAGTGGTACATTTATTACAACTGATGAACCCACATTGACACATCATAGTCATCCAAAGTCAATACTTTACCTTCAGGTTCACTCTTGGTATTGTACATTCTGTGGATTTGAACAAATGGATGACATACATCCATCATTATAACATCATGCAGAATATTTTCACTATCCTTTGTACTCTGCCTATTCACCTCCCCCTCTACCCTTGCATCCCTGGAAACCATTAATCTTTTTATTGTCTCCATAATCTTGCCTATTCTGGAATGTTATATAATTGGAATCATACAGTATATAGCCTTTTCAAATTGACTTCTTTTACTTGAGCTGAATAAAACTGTTATAAAAGTCCATAATTGCCAAAACTTGGCAGCAACCAATATGTCCTTCAGCAGGTGAGTAGATGAACAAAATGTGGTACATCCAGCAATGAGATATTATTCAGTGATAAAAAGAAATTAGTTTTGCCACAGGTACAGCCTAGATAAGGCAAAAAGACAAAAAAAAAGAAATTAGCTTTTAAACCGTGAAAAGACATGGAGGAAATTTAAATGCATAGTATTAAGTAAAAGATTTTGTTTAGAGGTGAATCTTATAATCACCAAGGTCAGCACTACTCTGTATCTAAAATCACCTGTTAATTACACTTACATTTCCTTCCTTGAAAAATTTTTTGTTTTCCTGGAGTTAATAATTATCTTTTTCTTTGTTTGGTTTTCTTAAAGCGTCTAAGTCTTCCTGCAACGTCCAACAGACCTGTAAAATCCCCTCTCAATACGATTTTCCTCACCCTCAAACCTGTCAGATAATCTACTTCTGTCCTTCAAATTCCCTTTCCTCCTTCTTAAGTAGGATGATGTACATCTTGAGTTAAAATCTTTCTCTTTCTTGTTTTTCTTGTTTGTTGAGGTACATCCTACCATATCTTCTTACAAAAGAGTGCATGAGAGGCAAAATATTTTGAGATCTTTCATGTGTGAAGATGATTTTAGTCTAGCTTCACGCTTAATTCATAATTTGACTGGATATAAGATTCTAGGTTAAAATTATTTTTACTCAGAATTTTTACAACATGGTTTTTTACTTCCACTATTGTTCCACTGAAATCCTGACTCTCAGTTCTTTGCATATGACTGCTTTTCTCATTGAAACTTTAAGATCATCTTTTTATCCCTAACATTTAATTGGATATATGTTGATGTGGGTCTTTTTTGCATTTATTGTACTGGGCACTCAGTATTCCAAGAGGAGTTCCTACCATGAGTCCTGCACTTTAGAAGCCCCCTACAGGAGTTTCTGCTGTGGTACAGTGAGTTAAGGATCCAATGTTTCCACAGCTGTGACATAGGTCGCGGGTAAGGCTTGGATTTGATCCCTGGCTTGAGAACTTCCATATGTTGTGGGTGCAGCTGAAAAAGAAAAAAAAAAGAAGAAGAAGAAGAAGAAAAAGCCCCACACAAACACAAAAACTAAAGGCATTGTTTTTTTTTCCCCTTTTACTCCCATTAGAAAATATTTTTAGAAAGATGGCAGAGTAGCAGGATGTAAGGCTATCTACTCCTTCGAATAAATTGAAAATACAATTATATGTGGGACTATTCTCATAGAAAATTTGCAAAAAACTGACAAAAGACCTCAATATTATGATAGAACAAGAAAAACCTTACAAAGCCAGATAGGACATAAGAAAGAAGAAAAACAAGGAGTTCCCATCATGGTGCAGCAGAAACGAATCCAACCAGGAACCATGAGGTTGCGGGTTCGATCCCCAGCCTCGCTCACTGGGTTAAGGATCTGGCGTTGCTGTGAGGTCTGATTAGACCCCCTAGCCTGGGAACCTCCATATGCTGCTGTGCGGCCCTAAAAGGACAAAAGACAAAAAAGAAGAAGGAGAAGGAGAAGAAGAAGAAGATGAAGAAGAAGGAGAAGGAGAAGGAGAAGGAGGGGAAGGGGAAGGGGAAAGGGACGGGGAAGGGGAAGGGGAAGGGGAAGGAGAAGAAGAAGAGAAAAAGAAGCTAAAGGAAATGAGATGGGACCTGCTCTCCTAGGAGGGAATAGGAAAGATGAATAGCTCCTGCACCCTGGGAAATTCCCCCACCAGTGGTGAGACCAGCCAAAAACAGAGGAGGAACTCTAGACAAATGGTCTGAAGCAGTTAAGAAGAGACAGTCCTCCACAAACAGTCAGTGCTACAGGCAATGGGCAACCGTAGGCGGATGCCAGCAGGTTTTGGAACCAAAACTTTGGCCCTAGAGATGAGACCCAATAAAAGTAGTTGGGGCTGGCTATATGGGGAAAAACCAGGGCTGGCCATGCAGAAACAGCCTGGAGGGACTAGAGTATAGGGCAACCACTATGGAGAGCATCTAAGCAGAGGCAACCCAGTCAAGCTTAGAAACTAGACGCCATTGTTTGGGGGTGCTGGAAGGAGGGGTGAATCCACCATTACAGCCTTGTTCCCTATACCCTACGCCTACTTTCTCAAGCTGCAGGACACTCACTGCCTGCCTCAGCTTGGGAACCACTTGTCCATGGCAGCTGCCTAGCAATGCTTAGTCCCACGCTTAGGGTACAGACTTCTTGGAGCCAGTGGAGTAACCACCTGAGGGTATAACACAGTTTCCTGGTTCCTGCCATTGGGAGCCCCCATGCTAGTGGAGCCCAACCTGCACCAGAAAAGTTGCTGGCACTGGTGATGCTCAGCCCCTGAGAGATCAGGGAAAACACAGGTGCTTTGGTTCCATCCAGAGAATCTGCAGGGGCTCTGACCAGCAGGGCAGCACCAGAAAAACTGCTGGTGGCAGCAGCACACACTTCCTGCAAAAGCAACAACCTGCTTGAGCAGGAAAAACACAGGAATCTCAGCTCCGCCCAGGGAGCTGTACCCCATTCCCACAAGAGGGAGATCAGGGAGAACACAGGCGCCTTGGCTCTGTCCAGAGAATCTGCAGAGGCTCATGTCAGCAATGCAGTGCCAGAAAAACTGCTGGCGGCAGTGCCCACTTCCTGCAAAAGCAGTGACCTGCTTGAGCAGGGAAAACACAGACAAACACAGGTGTCTCAGCTCTACACAGAGAATCTGCAGAGGCTTGTGCCAGCGTGGCAGCACCCATTCCCATGAGAGGGCTGCCAGTGCCCTCTCCCTGTTGATCAGGGAAAATGCAGGCACCTTGGCTCCACCCAGAGAATCTGCAGAAGCTTGGGTCAGCAAAGCAGCACCAGAAAAGCCGCTGGTGGTAGCACCCATTTTCACAATAGGGCTGCCAATGCCCACTCTCTGGTGGAGCTGTGGGCTGCCCAGCTGGTGAGAGGCACAAGATACAGGACCCCTGCCAGTGGCCCTGTGAAGGCTCATATTAGTGTCACTCTTTCCTCAACAAGGGAGCCAGTGGAGGCCTTAATCCACATTCGAATCTGCAGGGCTACAGAGAGCATTCCTACCAGCAGCAAGGCAGGGGGAGGGACCACCAGAAACACACATCCTGCAGCTACAGAGAGAGCCTGTGAGCAACAATTAGGAAGAAGCCCCCATCACCTGAGGCTTTAGAGAGAGATCCCTAGAGTGGCTGAGCAAGGAGAGTGCTGGCAGAGCAGTGGAACATGTTCTTATATCTTCAGAAAATAGTCCCTAGAGACTACCCAGCAAAGAGGTACACATGAACCACTACCACGCCTGAGAACTCCAGGGCTGGGCACCTGCTTCAGAATTACATACCAACTGAGAAGGGGACAATAAACAGAAAGGTAGACACTATGAGATGTCAAAGAAGCATCTTTCAAACAAAGGAACAAGACAAAAACCATTAAATAATGAGAAGACAGGCAATTTACATGAAAAAGAATTCACAGTGATGATGGTAAAGGTAATCCAAGATCTTGGAAAAAGATTGGAGGCACAGATTGAGAATTTAAAAGAAATGTTTAACAAAGAGCTAGAGGATTTGAAGAGCAAAGTGAATAGTGCAATAGCTGAAATGAAAAATAATCTAGAAGGAACCAATAGCAGGTTATTGGAGACGGAAGAATGAATAAGTGAGGTAGAAGACAGAGTGCTGGAAATCACTGCTACAGAAAATGATAAAGAAAAAAGAATAAAAAAATAAAAAGAATGAAAAAAGTGAGGTGGAAGACAGAGTGCTGGAAATCACTGCTACAAAAAATAACAAAGAAAAAAGAATGAAAAAAAAGAAAAAGAATGAAAAAATTGAGGTGGAAGACAGAGTGCTCAAAGCAAGCAAAAGCACATCTAGGCAGACAGGTTCTACCACCCTCCACTGAAACTACACTCCCAGTCACTCCTATGCTAGTTTGGGGAGATGAACAAAACTTCTGGAAATCCTATATCTGAATTGAGAGATGAGAGAGGAAAATTTGCCCTGCAGGTGCCCACAGGAGCTTGACCAGGTCAATCCTGAGCCCAACCAGCTTCTAACCTGCTGTACCAGCAGAAAGCCCGCCCCTTCCCTCCTCCCAGCTTACAGGGACAGGGCCTGTCCAGGGGAACATGTGGTTCCCTTGGTCTCTAGGTTTAGTCAAAAGGGTGATCTCCTGATGATACCATATATAGAAAACCCTAAGAACGCCACACAAAAGCTACTTGAACTGATAAATGAATTCAGCAAAGTAGCAGGATACAAGATTAACATTCAGAAATTGGTTGCATTTCTGTGTACTAACAATGAAATATTAGAAAAGGAATATTTTTAAAAAAACTATTAAAATTGCACCACCACCACCCCAAAAAAATTAAATAGCTAGAAATAAACCTAACCAAGGAGATGAAAAAACTTATATGCTGAGAACTATAAAATATTAATCAGGGAAATTAAAGAGGAATCAAGGAAACTGAAAGTTATCTCATGCTCCTAGATTGGAAGAATTAAAATTGTTAAAATGGCCAAACTACCCAAAGAAATCTACAGATTCAATGCAATCCTTATCAAATTACCCATGACATTCTTCACAGAACTAGGACAAACTGTCCAAAAATTTATATGGAACCATAAAAGACCCAGAATTGCCAGAGCAATCCTGAGGGGAAAAAACAAGGAGAGAAGTTCCCATCATGACTCACCAGTTAACAAACCTGGCTAGTATCCATGAGGACTCAGGTTTGATCCCTGGCCTCGCTCAGTAGGTTAAGGATCTGGCATTGCCATGAACTGTGGTGTAGGTCACAGCCAAAGCTCGGATCTGGCATTGCTGTGGCTGTGGCATAGGTCAGCAGCTACAGCTCTGATTTGACCCATAGCATGGGACCCTCCATATGACGTGGGTGTGGCCCTAAAAAGACCAAAAAAAAAAAAAAGCAACCAAGGCAGAGGCATAACTCTCCCAGACCTCAGACAATATTACAAAGCTACAGTAATTAAGACACATAGTACTGGTACAAAAACAGACATATGGATCACTGGGACAGAATAGAGAACCCAAAAATAAACCCAGACACCTATGATCAATTAATCTTCGATAAAGGAGGCAAGAATATAAAATGGGAAAAAAGACAGTCCTTCAGCAAGTGGTGCTGGGGAACCTGGACAGCTGCATGTAAATCAGTGAAACTAGAATACAACCTCACACCATGCACAAAAATAAACTCACAATGGCTTAAAGACCTAAACATAATAAAACAAGACACCATGAAACTCTGAGAAGAAAACATAGGCAAAATACTCTCTGACATAACCTGTACAAATGTCTTCTTAGGTCAGTTTCCCAAGGTAATATAAATAAAAACAAAAATAAATCAGTGGAACCCAGAATGGGAGAAAATAGTTGCAACCAATGCAACCAACAAGGGCTTAATCTCCAAAATATACAAACAACTCATACAGCTCGACAACGACAAACAATCAGAAAACAGCGGACCTAAATAGACATTTCTCCAAAGAAGACATACAGATGGCCAGTATGCACATGAAAAATTCTCAGCATCACTAAGTATTAGACAAATGCAAATCAAAGCTATAAGGAGGACCACCTCACACTGGTCAGAACGGCCATCATTAACAAGCCTACAAATATCAAATGCTGGAGAGGGTGTGGAGAAAAGGTAACCCTCCTACACTGTTGTTGGGAATGTAAATTGGACAACCGCTATGGAAAATATTATGAAGTTTCCTCAGAAAACTGAATATAGAACTTCTATATGATCCAGCAATTCAACTCCTGGGTGTATAGCTGGATAAAACTACAGTTCAAAAAGGTACATGTACCTATGTGTTCATAGCAGCACTATTCACAATAGCCAAAACGGAAACAGCATAAATGTTCATCAACAGATCAATGTATTAGGAAGATGTGGTACATATATACAATGGAATACTACTCATTGATAAAAAAAGAATGAAATAATGCCATTTGCAGCAACATGGATGCAACAGAAATTATCATACTAAGTGAAGTTAGGAAGAGAAAGACAAATACCATATGATAGCACTTACATGTGGAATCTAAATATGGTGCAAATGAAACTAGCTATAAAACGGAAAAAGACTCACAGACATGGAGAACAGAATTGTGGTTGCCAAAAGAGAGGGGGAAGAGTGTGGGATGGACTGAGAGTTTGGAATTAGCAGATGTAAACTACTACATTTAGAGTGGATAAGCAATGAGATCGTATTGTACAGCACAGAGAACTATATCCAGCTTCTTGAGATAGACCATGATGGAAGATAATATGAAAAAGGGAATGTGTGTGTGTGTGTGTGTGTGTGTGTGTGTGTGTGTGTGTACATGCACATACATTCACATATATATATGAATATAACTGGATCACTTTGCTATACAGCAGAAATTGGTTCAACATTGTAAATCAACTATACTCTAATAAAAAATTTTTTTAGAAATTCCCATCATGGCTCAGCGGTAATGAATCCAACTAGTATCCATGAGGATGCAGGTTCAATCCCTGACCTTGCTCAGAGGGTTAAGGATCCAGTGTTGCTGTGAGCTGTGGTGTAGGTCACAGAGAAGTCTCGGATCTTGAGTTACTGTGGCTGTTTTGTAGGCTGACAGCTGTAACTCTGATTCAACCCCTAGCCTGGTAACTTCCATATGCTGTGGGTTCTGCCCTAAAAAAATAAATAAATAAAATAATTTAAATAAAAATAAAAAAGGGCAGTCTCCAAGGAACACATTTCAGGAGTTGGGCAACATGGGAAACGTGACCTAAACCTAGGGTCCAGCTCAGTTTGTAGCCTGTGAATATTTAGAGCTATGTATGCAGGCTCCCATTTGTTTTCCTACATTGGAAGGATGATGAAAATGTTAAGTATGAGCCTATGGATAATAACTGGACACTTGCAACATGAAAAATCATCTTTAAGTTCTGGAAAATGTATTGTAGTGTTTCACTGTTAATTTCTTTCCCAGTATATTCTGTTTTCTTTGGAAATTGTGTTTGTTGATTTTTTTCCCTCATCCATTGACCATCTCTCTGCCTTTTTATTCCTTAATTTCATTTCTGGTGAATTTATCATCAACTGAATTTACAATGGCTAATGCTTCTTTTTAGTTTCTGCATCCCATTTATTTAATAGCATCCCATTCTTGTTTCAAAGATGCGATATGTATTCTTATCCCCCAAAATATATTAATACAGTTGCTTAAAGGTTTCTTTTACTTCTCACATTGTCTGTTTCTTCTGAATTCTCCTCTTACTGTTTCTTTGCCTGAGTCTTATTTGATAGAGATTTTCCTCAAATGTCTGGTGGTTTTTTGCTTTCAGTTCATACGTCAGAGTTAGACTCCAAGATGATCAGAAAACTATGTGGGTTTCAAGAATTTTGTAGATTCATGTGCCTCACGTTTAATGGCTGACTGTTCGGAAGCTATTTTGTTGAAACCCATCTCCAGTTGCCATCTCTCAGACAGTGTTGAGTCTTCAGAAGAATCTTCCCACCTCCTGCTGGGCAAGCATAATCCTCATTGCTGGCAGTTTGGAGCTGGCCAGGATAAGAGGTTGGGCATCTCTCCATTTGTTTTATAGGCTTTCACTTGATTGTCCTGTTTTTTGTTGTTGTTGTTGTTTGTTTGTTTTTTTGATTAACATCTCACTCCTATCTTCTTCTATAACAGTTGTCCCTAAGTGCAGTGCCTCTCGAGTTTAGTTTTTCTAGAGAATAAACCTACTCTCTGCTGCTGCAATGAGGGGGGATATGAACCTGTTTCCTGTCACCTGTCACCCCACCATCATCACTCCTCCTATAATCTATAGTTCTTGAACCTTGCTAGGGTTCTTTAAGACCAACCACTTACTTCTGTTTGGTGCCATTGTCCCTATTCCTAGACCACAGCTACTGGAGTATTACCTTCCTCCTCTGTTATGTCAATAACAGTTCTGCCAGTTTTTAGTCTTTATGTATTATGGCTTTTAATTGTACTATAAGTTTTATCAAAGAGGATGTTTGCATTTCTGTTTCTTTTCTTACTGCTTTTGTTGAACTTTGGGAAGAAACAGACAGATATTTTTACCATTAACCTCTAAGTCACTCTCATGTTTTTACCATTAACCTATAAGTCACATATTTTGGGAAAACAATTTACCAATAGGCTAAGAAATCAAAACAAAGACTGCAAAGGCTTATAAACCAAGTCTTCTGTTCCCATCATTCCACTAGGTGCCATGGTACAAAGCTCTATGTCTTGCCAAGACCTCTGCTGAGCTTCACACCTGTATCTATATGACATCTTCATTTAAATATGTTAACTCAATATTTCCAAAACAAAATTAATGTGGTGGTCCTAACTCTTGGGACCACCATCCAGCTACTCATGCAATACAAAATCTGTAGCTTTAGCTCTGTGTCATTCCATATAAAATCCACCACCAATTTTTGTTCCCTTTACTAATTTTCTTTTCTTTTTTTTCTGTCTTTTTACGGACGCATCCATGGCATATGGAAGTTGCCAGACTAGGGGTCAAATCAGAGCTATAGCTGCTGGCCTACCCCACAGCAGTGTGGGATCCGAGCTGCTGTCTGCGACCTATGCCACAGCTCCCAGCAACATCGGATCCTTAACCCACTGAGTGAGGCCAGGGATCGAACCCGTGTCCTCGTGGAATCTAGTTGGGTTCTTTACCACTGAACCACACCGGGAACTTCCCCCCTTTGGTAATCTTCTAAATATTTCTCAACTCCATCCACTTTTGTCTATCTCTAGCACCACCTTCATTCACCTGCACTCTACAATATCCTCCCTACTAGGTGACCTGTAACCATTTCACTTTTCCTCCCAAATCCTTTTACAAGCTGTAGTCTGCAGCCAGAATAAGATTTCAAACTATGTATATGATAATGTAATGTCTGCCCCAATAAAAACCTATTCTCTCTAGCCAAAGGGTTAGAAAATCACCTAGCAGGGCAGAAAGCATTTAGACAATAATCACTCTTCTGCAGTCAAATGCCACAGAAAAAAGCTATGACCCAGGTGGGGAGCCTAGACTTTCACGCAAACCAGGCTGTAACAAGGTACCCAAACCTATGCCTTCTTTGTAACATCAGAGGTGACCCGGAAGGAACTAGAACTTTCATCCCGGCATAGCAGTTTGAGACACTTATTTTCTCCCCATCTCATAGTGTCAGTGGAGACAGATGAAGAGCCTCAACTTCCTCCCCCATCCAGCACCAAAGAAGTGTCCCCTCTCTTGCACACGGGGGTGGTGTAAATGGAGAATGCGTGGAGAGCAGTAACAAGCCACCCTTTTTCCTCCTAGACAGAGTGGTATCAGTGGAGGCCTAGCAGGGACCAGACTGGGGCCAAAATTCCACCCCTCACCAAGCAATAATGGGGAAGCCCTTCCCTGATTAGCAGTTAACAGAGGTTAAGGGAGAAACCTTTGCTTCTACCCCCACCCAGCAGTAATTGAGTATCTCTACTTTTTACCTGCTGGAGTAGTGTCAGAAGAATCCAAGACAGAAGGTTTAAGTGATCCAGCATCTCATAATACCTAAAAAAAACCTGTTTCAGTTGAAAATCACTCATCACACTAAGAATCAGGAAAATCTCAACTTGATTGAAAAAGACAATCAATAGATGCCAGAATAAAAAGGAAAGAGACTTTAGAATTATCTGACAAAAACTTTCAAGCAGTCATCATAAAAATGCATCAACTAGCAATTACGAACATGCTTAAGACAACTGAAAAAATATCAGCAACTTATATTTACATGTAAATTACACACTTTATGTTAAATATTATTTGCTATTTTGTATAATTAATTTTTGATACAAATTAGCTTTCTTCAATTAGTGATAACATATAAAACATGCAAACAATGTAAATAACTCAAGTAAAGCACTCAGCTCAGTCCCACCGGGCACAGACCAGCCTTCGGTGGTTATAGCTGTTACTACAAAGACAGAAACAGGGGGAGGGCTCCTTTCCACCTGCAGTGTGATACTCTCTCCAGTCCCCTCCAGTGTATGATCATGAGGGTAAACAACTGATACACTTTGCAGTCCTTCTGTTTTTCACTTTCAGAATAGTGTTCAATACATTACATGAGCTATTCAACACTCCATCATAAAATAAGCTTTGTGTTAGGTGATTTTGCCCAACTGTGGGCTAATGTAAGTGTTCTGAGTGTGTTTAAGGTAGGCTAGGCTAAGCTATGGTGCTTGGTAGATGTATTAGATGTATTTTCGACTTAGGATATTTTCAACTTAAAATGGGTTTATTGGGACTGCAACTCCATTGTAAGTTGAGGAAGGTCTGTATACACTATCTCTCAGTGACCTCATCTAAACCTATAGCTTAAACTGCCACTTCCACCAGGATCAGTAGATACCAAGCAGACGTGCCTACAAATTCCCCCTTCAACCAATCCCGGGTACGGCTGTACTCATCTGTTCTCTAGGTAGCCACTTAAACTGTACAGCTGACATTTGAAATGAAGTCTTTTTTCACTCTGGATAGATATTAATGATTGTCTCTCTTGAGCCCGCTAACACTTTTTCTTGGCTAAATTTCACAAATCACTTCAGTGGTTCATCATAAAATGCGATGCTGAAATCCACTTGGAATTAAAAAGAAAATGAGAAGAGAAATTGGAAAGTAGTCATTGGCAGAACAGAAATGGTTTTATAGTCTTAAAAGTGATTAGTGGAGAACTTGGAATTAATTTCCTATTTAGAAGAAAAGTGCTAACTATTGCAATTTAAATGGATAAGCAATGAGGTCCTACTGCATAGCACAGGAAACTATATCCGTCTCCTGGGATAGACCCCGATTGAAGATAATATAAGAAAAGAAATATGAGTGTGTGTGTGTGTGTGTGTGTGTGTGTGTGTGTGTGTGTATGAATTGAATGACTAGGTCAATTTGCTGTACAGCAGAAAATGGTACAGCATTTTAAATCAACTATATTCAATAAAGCTTTTCAAAAAATGGGGGAAAAAAGAATAGAAGCCCTAAGACAAGAGACTTGATTAAGTGAAGTCAGGCTAAGAAACCTTCAAATCTGATGTGCTATGGTATAAGCTCATCATAAGAGTAAGGGATTTATTGCATATTGTATAAAAATCATTGATAAACATGGAATATTTCTCCCTGAGACAAACTAATAAGTTAATAATTCTTTACATTAATGATCCCAAACGTTGTATTATTTGTTGAAATATATTAAGAAAAAAAGGAAATTTCAATTGATTAGGTATAAGTGACTCATTTAATAAGAGGAAGCTGGGGTTCACAAGGGGCTCAAGACACAAGTAGTAGAATCCATATCTCCTCACTCCCATGTCTACACACTCCTCTAAATTTGTGCCATTTTAGTTTGTCATTCACACTATGGCACATACGGACTATGAAGTACAAGTATGTGAAACCAACTAATTTTACATAAACTCATACATACTCTTTGGCAAAAAAAAAAAAAATCGAGTGTAAATATAAAGAAAAAATGGATAGTTGTCTCCAACTGCCACTGAACCAAACCAGTTCTAGAGCAAGATGTCCTCTCCTGTCTGTTGGGTGGCTTCCCAAAGATGTTCACCTACTAATTCCCAGAGCCAGTGAATATGTTAAATTACACAGCAAAGGGGAAATTAAAGTCATTAATCAATTGACCTTGAAATAGAGATTATCATAGATTATCCAGGTGGGGCTCAATGTGTCCTTAAATATGAAAGACAGAGGCAGTACTGTCAGTGTCGGTGACCCTGCGATGTAATGTGATATTCAATCACTGCTGTTAACTTTCAAGATGAAGAGGGCCAAGGAAATTGGGCAAGAAAATGGATTCTTCCAAAGAGAACCTCAAGAAAGGAACCCAGCCCTGCTACCACATCATTTTCAAGCCAGTGAGATGCCTCTTAGACTGCGAGCTACAAAACTGTAAAAAGCTTATGACGTTTTAAGGTAGTAAGTTCGTGGTAATTTGTTATACTAAGAAAAGGCAAATCATAGGCTCATTTCATGCCTTCCTTGTGGCCATAAAGAGTTGGTGCCTCGTTATAAAGTATGTATTAGAGAGGAATAAAATGGTTATTGGTACTAAAACAAGGCAATAAAGCAATATGTTGCCTCATAAAATTAAAAAAAAAAAAAAAAACCTCTAGGAGTTCCCGTCGTGGCGCAGCGGTTAACGAATCCAGCTAGGAACCATGAGGTTGTGGGTTCGATCCCTGGCCTCTCTCAGTGGGTTAATAATCTGGCGTTGCTGTGAGCCGTGGTGCAGGTCACAGACGCAGCTCAGATCTGGCATTGCTGTGGCTCTGGCGAAGGCCGGCAGCTACAGCTCTGATTAGACCCCTAACCTGGGAACCCCATATGCAGCAGATGCAGCCCTAAAAAAAAAAGAAAGAAACCTCTAAAAATTCAGTACAAACGAATATTTATTGAGCCCATAATTAAATGGGACATAGTTAAGACATGCCCCTCTTCTGTCTGTGTATAATTCCTGCCACTCTGTTTATACTCAGGCAGGTGCATCCTATGTCTCACTAGTCTTTTACAATTATGCAACCTCCTGTAAGGAAATGGAAGGCTTGTTCAGAGGTTCAGAATCTTCTTAGAGAGTTGTGGTTAGTAGAGTGATGGTCACAGGTGATGAAGAATCTGCTTCATTTTCTAAACTAAAAAACAAACAGACCAAAAAAAATAAATACATAAAACAAAAAGCATGATTTACTAAGAGATAGAAGACAACCTAGTGCTGAAAAGATCAGGCTTATCTTTCCCATTACCCACTGTGACCATGGGCTTGTGATTTAGTTTAAGGTGTAAATTCCTAATTCTCCCTCCCTCTCTTATGCATTAAGATATCTGCACACTGTCCAAGTGTCCATTTTACTGCATGGAGAAATCGATTTAGAAGTTTCCAAAAAAGCTAGGAGTGAGGCAGAGGATTAAAACTGGGACCTCCTGATTCAGAGATCGTAGCACAAGGCCTTAGTACTCAGGCAGAGCTTCATTTTGCAAATGAGGTATATTCTTCAAGGAAGATAGTTAGTGAAAAAAGAAGACTTTAAAGTCAGAGAACCAACTTTTTTTTTTAAACAGGCCCTTCAGTCTCCACTAAAATACAGTTTCTATTTTTTTTTTTGCCTAATGAATTTTATTTCAATTATACGTGTACAAAAATAATCACAATAAAATACTAGAATCTAGAATACTAGAATACTAGAATCTAGTTTCTAGATTCTTCCAAATACTATCTGCAACCCACCAATACCCTTAGACAGTGCTGGAATACTGTAGATCTCAATAAATATTAGCTATTATTTGTAAACATAAGAATCAGATTGTTTAGAAATTTGCTTTTGTAAATAAAGCCCAAGGGTCTTTCTTAGCAAAAATCCCAGGCATCCCCCAAACTATTGGGGTTTATAGGCTAAGTGGCAGACAGCAAATTGAAAAGTGATTGAGGCTTGAGAGAGGAATGGCCAAAGGTAGAGCCACTGCTTAATTCATGAAGTTTTTCAATCTCTTTACATTCTGTTCAGTCTACATTCAGTAAGATTTACATTTACCCTAGTCTTTACTCCAAAAGTTCTGTTTGAAATAAATAATAGTCAACTGGAAAAGAAGAGGAAATTGTTAACCCCTTTCTTGCCAACCGATCCATCAACCCTACAGAGACACGAAGGAGTTTGACCTCCTTAAGCCCAGAAGGCAGGCCCCAGAGATCAGATTGGAGCAGACCTTGAGGCTCGAGCTATGAAGTTCTAGGCAATGCTTCAGTTTTCCACAAATTTCAAAGAACTTTTGGCATTGTTTACTCCACCTCAGAGAATAAAGCAGCAAAAGTATCCCCAAATGAAAAAGTTAACACAGGGCATTCCTATGCAAAGAGCTATAAATAAGTAAAGGGAGAAATTTATGCATTTTTGAAGAGAGGAATCCTCACCTGTGACCTCAGTGGCTTTTTCCTTGGAGCTGAGGGCATTTAATTCCACATTAGTAGGCAACTCTAGGGAAACAAAATGGAGGACAGATGTGATCACAAGCTTATGCTGGGAATCTAGTACACTGGAAAAAGCAGGCTTTCCCTCGGAAATGCAAAAGATGGAGCCCATCAATTCCCGCCCAGGCCTCCTCTGAAGCTGGAAACCCTCGCTTACCAAAAGTCTGTGTGTTCCCAAGATACACATCAGTGGTTGTTTCTGCATCTTCAATGAGGTCTTTTCCACTGGTCAAGTCTGATAGGTCACTGGTCGACTCCGGACCACTGGTCAAGTCTGGTAGGTCGGTGGTCGACTCCGGACCACTGGTCAAGTCTGGTAGG
>PVHT021183648.1:5981508-6012430 GCA_004024745.2 Catagonus wagneri
GGTCGACTCCGGACCACTGGTCAAGTCTGATAGGTCAGAGGTCGACTCCGGACCACTGGTCAAGTCTGATGGGGCAGTGGTCGACTCCGGACCACTGGTCAAGTCTGAAAAGTCAGTGGTCAACTCCAGACCAGTGGTCAAGTCTGATAGGTCAGTGGTCCTTTGTAGGTCAGTGGTTGACTGTGGGTCAGTGGTCAGCTCTGGATCAGTTGTAAATTCTAGGTCAGTGATCAACTCTGGGTCATTGGGCTCTAGGTCAATGGTTGACTCTAAGTCAGCGATGAATTCTAGAGGAGCCAAAATACAAAAAAACAATTCGAGTATTTTCAAGTAAGAATATTCCCACCATCTTCACACCCTTTCATTCTCAGCTAGATCTTTTTATGGGGTAAACATGGGACAGAAAAGGGTATATTGAATCAAACTGGTCTCACCCAAAGTTTCTATCCTACCAAGTGCTAGAATGTCCAGAAGACTAACTGTCCCCTAACAGTATGTTCACTGTCCCCTATGCCACCCTCCTTTGAGGAGTAGGTAAGTTTAGGAAGAAGCATTAGATATTATGCCTCTGAATGTGAATCAGACTGCAATGGAATAAAAATTCCAAAACGTCCTCTTTCAGTTTCCTAAAAACTAAAAAAAAAAAGTAAGAGAGGGCAAGGAGCAATGAAAACAGCTATTTCAAAGGTACATAAGCAGGAGTTCCTGTCGTGGCTCAGTGGAAATGAATCTGACTAGGAACCATAAGGCTTCAGGTTCAATCCCTGGCCTTGCTCAATGGGTTAAGGATCCGGCGTTGCCGTGAACTGTGGTGTAGGTTGCAGACGCGGCTCAGATCTGTCATTGCTATGGCATAGTCTGGCAGCTGTAGCTCCGATTAGACCCCTAGCCTGGGAACCTCCACATCATGTGGATGTGGCCCTAAAAAATGACAAAAGACGCACAAAAAAAAAAAAACTAAAAGAAACAAAGGTTCATAAGCAAGAATGGGAAATCACACCATTTTCATTTAATGGGCTATGCCTAGCACTTCGTTTTCCAGTCTCTTCCAGAGAATGCACAGTCCAGACATTTGGGAGCTTGTTAACCATAAAAACATCATAACCGTGTAGGTAAAATGAGCCTACAACCTGGGTCTCCTTGAGCTGGAGACGCGCAGTCCTTGTGGCTGCTTAGTTCAGCCCCTGCCAATGAAGCCCCAATCTTTAGCTTTCTATCCATTTGCTTATCATTCATTCATATGCAGTAAAGAACCCAAACCCAGAGGGCCAATAGAGAGCTGCCAGAGGCAAGCTGGGAGGAAGTGGAGGGAAAACCACCAACTGAATGAAAATGAATGAACACCCCCACCTCCTGAGAAATATGAGTTCTGGAAGGGCTAGAAAGAGAAAGAGCTTTGTGAGGGGGTGGGGGGGACCACCCCCTTTCTCAGGTTCGGGAGACTCTGATTCCTTCCTCTCTCACTGTGCCACACAAGTTTCCACTCAGACCCCCTGAGTCGCCCTGTATGTGACTAAGCCAGCTGCGAAAGCACCTTGAATCTTACTCTCCTGTCAAGTCAGCATATACCTGAGGACTGCTTTATCCTGAATCAGAGTCAAGCCTCTCTGGTCCAGATAGCGAAAGGGAGGGGACCAAAGGGGAATGTCAGGAGCCCTCTCACCCTCAACGTTAATCCCATCTGGCCCCTCCGGAACACCTATATGAAGTAGATTCAAGCACACAGCTCCTGTCTTAGCCGAGTCACTCAACTTCCTGAGAGCTCAGTGGCCAAAACCCACTTGAAAACCAACTGGATTTCCTCCATTTCACCTTTTAACTCCTGTTTCTGTCTCTCTGTGTGGGCCCACACACCATACCACACACAGACAAACACACACAGAATGGATTTTAGCCCTCTTCTGCAAAGTACCACCCCATGTCCACTCACCCTGACGCAGTGTGGGGTAAGTCACAGTCAGGGCGAAGCAGGCGGAGAGGAGCAGCGCCTTTCTGAGCATGATGCTGATGCTGGGGTGCGGGAGGCTCACGGAGCTGGGGAACTGGAGGGTGCTGGACACAGACTCCGCTGGCCTTTTATGCAACCTCAGGGCCAGGTCCCTGAAGCTGGCATCCTAGAGGGTTGGAGGGAGGAAGAAAAAAAAAAAATAGAGCCCCGCCCATAAGCCACCAGCAACAGACTGCCCTGGGGGGGAAGGAGGGAAAAGGGGAAGCCAGGAGTTTGATGGAAACTTCGGATGAGGCCCTTGGCGACGTTAGAGGCCCTTGCCCCAGTACCTGTAGGGGCAAGGCTTACATATTAGTTCCACCAGATCGCAGACACTCCCTTCCTGACCCAAAGCTGCAAATTTGTCCTCAAGGCTTTAGCCGAATAATCCTTTACTGAGCCCCGGAAATGCCACTGTGTGTCGGGGTGCAGAATTAAGAATCCTGGTAGGAGCCTGCGGGCTACTTTGACAGTATGGGAGAGAGAGCCCTACAGTCTTCTAAGTCCAGCTGGTCCCTGAAAGTTAATTTGAATGGTCCAGAAGTTATCATTCTGATAATAACTAGTGCAGCTACTATCTCATTTGATTTTCACCATGATCCCATGTGGGAATTACTGTTATCCTCATTTTTTTCGGTGAAAACCTGGAGGCTAAGAGACTAAATGACCAGATTCACCTGAAGGTACTCATGCTCTGCGGGAATGCCCTTAACAGCAGGACCCCTTGGCTGTGTGGACCTGGACTTGCCCAGTCCTCTAGGGAGCGGTATGACGCTGCCATGCGTCCTTGGTGAAAGCACTGACTGAACCCTCCCAGTAGAGGCAAAGTAGGCTGTGAAGCTGGCTTACCTAAGCTGCCTTCGCCCTCAATTGATAGTCACGCCCATTACCTGGAAAGGAGGTCTTTATCACGTAAGGACAGCTCCCGTCACAGGGCCAAACTCTCCTGAGGCCTTTAGGTGTCAGTTTTCTGTATTTAAAAGGTCACAGAAACTCCTTATCAGAAACTACAGGGTTGACAACACCATTGACAGAAACCTCTCGGTAACAGCAATAGCTAATATTTACTGAGTGCTTAATTATGTGCCATAATTATGTATTTCTTTATCCTAACACCAAACCTAAGGCAATTGTATTATTCTCCTTTTCTAGATGAAGAAACCATGGTGCAGGGAGCTCAGGGAACTTATGGAAGGTCACACTGTAAATGCTATTGAATCAGGAAGCAAGCCTGTGGGCAGTCTGATGCTGGGGCCTATGCTGTCAACCAACTGTACCAATGGTGCCCCCAGCCCCATTATCTCCCTGATGGGTTGGCTTTGTCCTGGGAAAGTCTTCCTGTAATTTCAACCTATTTGCCCCAGTTTTATTCTTGGGAATTATACAATTAGATCCATTTTTATCTCTTCAGAGGTCAAAAATAGCTAGTGGTTTACTTTCAAATTTCTTCTAAAAAATGCTCCTAAAAATATGTTTTTTCCTGCCTTGTTCCCTCAAATTTCTCCAAAACTTAGCAGTGTCTGGAACATAGGAGGTGATAAAAATATTTATTAATACATTAATGATAGATGACTCCTAATCCTTAGTCTATGGTCTTCTGAAAAGGAAACAATGTAAATGAAACAAATTATCACAGATTTGATCTAAAGAAGGAAAAAAGCCCATCACTATCCTTCCTTCTGGAAAACATGATTATATTAAATTGATCTATACATTAAATGCTAAATTAAATTCTAAAAGGTAAACCTGGCAGAAAGTTTGGGGAAAGCATACTGAAAGCCTTTTTTAAATGCAAAAGCCTTTGCATCTACTGTCTCCAGAATGAGATCAGTTTCTGGCAAATGGGTTGAGCTGGGAGTGACATCCTGTCTCTGTCCCTCCCTAATTCCCACCTCCAACAGACAGGAGCCCTGAAGCACCTGAACTGGAGCCAGGAATTTGACCCAGGGCAAGGTGTTTCTCCCATTTTTCATTCCAAATCTCAACAGTCATTTTTCCCTTAAGGGGCAATTTCCAGAGACCAAGACAAGTTTCTCCCTTGAGGAACAGAGTGCCCAGAATAGGATAAAGGTATTGTGACATGGGCCACCTGACCTCGCAGATCAGATACTGATAAGGGTTAGCCTCACCTCTTAGGGTCAGTCAAGCATTTTTCTATCACCTGGTCAGAGAACCAGCAATTACACTAAGTACCTTGGACAATTCAAAAGAAACTTCAAAATTGATTCCTTCTTAAAAGTTATAACCATGGAGTAAGTTCATTCATTGATTCATTCATTTGTATTACAAAGGCAGTTTATAACAAGATACTAAGAAAATCTAATCCAGTGCCAGAGATACAAAAATGCTATATACTTAACAAATGCTTACAGAGTGACTGTGAAATGAAGTGACTGAAGCAGAAGAGGCACTAGACAAGAGGACAAAAATCACAGACTTTGGAGTCCAACAGCCTGGGTGTATATCCTGGCTCTGCAATCAGGGGCAGGCTATTTAACTCACAATTCCTCGGTTTTCTTTTTATGTAATGGAGATAGAAATAGTTTTTACTTTGTTGGATTGCTGTAAGGACTGAACTAATGTATTCATGTAAAATGCCTAGAATAAGGAAAATCGTAATAGAAATTAGCTATTATTATTATTAGGAGCTGAAGGGGAAAAAGGTCCAGGTCTCCAAAGAGCTGATAATACTGTTTTAGGGTGGGAACATGAGGGAACATTACTTTGGAAATTTCCATGGGGTTGATGAAACAAATTGAAGTAAGATTGATTCGCCTGATTTAATAAACATATTTTTGGGCTTATAGAAATAAAAAAAGGTAAACAGAAGTGACACTAGGCAAAAGAAAGTAATGCTGAACTGGAAGAGACAAAAATGTGCATGAAGAGTAATGCTTAAGGTATCATGTCTTGTGAACTATAAGCAGTTTGGGAACATAGAGAAAAAACATGTTAATTCCTAGACTATAAACCACTGAGGGCTGGAGCCATCTTAATCAACTTTGCATCACACCACTGATGCTCCTCCATCACTGCCATTAGCCAAACAGTGCTGTTGGACCAACATTCAATTGAGTGAATAGTAAGTGCCAGAAAATGTACTGGGCATAGAGTTTAAAGGACCCTGTCTCTCAGAACCACACATTCTATTAAGGGGGTGGAAAAGTTATAGAATATAATCTCAAAAAAAAAATCTCAGCACGTTTTTTTCTTTTAACCTTTTAAATTTAAAATTTTTGTAATTAACATATTTATTCAAATAAAAATGAGCACGAGAACATAATAAAAACTTTAAACAATTCTTAAAAGTATAAAATTGAGAAGGAAAAAATACCTTTGCTTCCTAACCCTGAAGCCATAATTAATAGTTTCTTTTATATATTTCTTTTAAAAAAATGATGCATTATTCTTGTTGCACAATACTCTTAGAGGATTAGTCCATTCACTTTATGAGATGGTCTAAATTTTATTTTTGGATCCAGTGATTTAACATGTATTTGATTCTTACTATATTCTGGGCACTGCTTTTATTTTTCATTGAATGAAAGATTCTTTAAATCCTATAATGCTAAATTTTCAAAAGTTTCACACACGTGATTTTATATAGTCCCATAATATCCCTTTTTTCCTCTACCCCCATATTGCTCCTTCTACCTCCCCTTCTCCATTGATAATCACTAATTTGTTCTCTGTATCTCTGAGTCTGCTTCTTTCTTTTTTTTTAATTTTTTTTTTTTGTCTTTTTGGGGCCGCACCCTCGGCATATGGAGGTTCCCAGGCTAGGAGTCATTCAGAGCTATAGCCTCCAGCCTACACCACAGCCACAGCAATGGGAGATCCAAGTTGCGTCTGAGACCCACACCACAGCTCACGGCAATGCAGGATCCTTAACCCACTGAGCGAGGCCAGGGACCAAACCTACGTCCTCATGGATGCTAGTCAGATTCGTTAACCACTGAGACACAAGGGGAACTCCTCTGCTTCTTTCTTATTATATTCACTAGTTTGTTGTATTTTTTAATTCCACACATAAGTGATATCATACAGTATTTGTCTTTCTCTGTCTGACTTATTTCACTAAGCATAATGCCCTCCAAGTCCATCCACATTACTGCAGATGGCAAAATTTCATTTCTTTTTATGGCTGAGTAGTATTCATTGTATATATATATACCACAACTTCTTCATTCATTCATTTGTTGATGGACAATTCAGTTGCTTCCATATCTCGGCAATTGTTATGAACATTGGGGTGCATGTATCTTTTGGAATTAGTGTTTTTGTTTCCTTCAGATATAACCCAGGAGGGGAATTGCTAGGTCATATGGCGGTTTTATTTTTCAGTTTTTTTGAGAAACCTCCATATTCTTTTCCATCAGTTTACTTTCCCTTCAACAGTGTAGGAGGGTTCCCTGTCCCCCTCAGCACCAGATTTTAACCATTTGAGCAGACTTTCTGATTAACAACCCTGCATCCTCCCTACTTTAATACTTCCTGGAGTTTATTCAGTTAACACACACTGATGGGTCATTTGTTCTTTGCAAAAGTTCTTTACTATTCCAAGAGCTAAAAGCTATGGATACAAATAAATGAAGTACAAAAGATAATATGACAAGAACCTTAAGAGAATCACAAGGTATTCTGGTGATCCAGAGGAGATAACTCACTCAGCTAATGATTGTTCATTAAGTCAACATTTGTTGAGCAACTCAGTGTGTCAGGAACTAAGCTAAACACTAGTGACACAAAGACAGTAGTTACAGTCTCTGACTTTAAAGGTATCTGTGTCTAATAGAAGTTCAGGAAGCCTTCAGAAAAGATATTACATTTTAATTGGATCTTAAAAGATGAATAAGATTTCATCAAGGGGAAATGATGGGTACAACAGAGAGGATTATCAGAAAGAAAGAACAATTCAAGTAAATACACGTAGAGGAAGAGACAGGAGAGTTGAGGACCCATTCTGGGAATGGCAGTCAGTCTAATTTGTCTTAAAGATATGTTGGAGAAAATGTAGGAATTTTAGACAATGGAATGGAATGCCTACCTTGGCCTGGTAGACCAAAGAGATATGACTCCTTGATATATAACAGCCAGTTATCGTAGGCTTCTTAGTAGATTAAGCGGATACATCTTCTATTGTATGAAGACAGGCAGTGGGGAAAAAATACAAAGAAGACGAGCATCACAGTAGCACAGGCAAGACATTGAGTAGCAAGAATACTGTATGATCAGCAATTTATGCTTACATGGATGACATGGGGGGTGAGGGTCCAGGGAGAGGAAAAGATGACTCCAGGTTATAAAGGGTGAATTATTCCAGTGACTTAGGCAGGTGGTCAAACCGAGAGCCAGTTTCTGAATGGTGTTAGGAGAGAAAGTTGGTGAGGAGAGGATTTGCGGGAGAAGCAAGATGAGTTTGGCTAGTGAAAGTGGTGGTGCTTTAAGAGAATGATGAAAACAGCCCATAGGCAGCAGAAAACACGAGGCTGAATTCATGAGATTTGGGGTTATCATCATGATTTTGCTTTCTGCATAGAAAGGTGTGATTCATTTGCTCCGAAGTGATGACTGTGACCAAACAGTGGATACAATTTCAAGACAGGTGGGGAAAGACAGGAGGACTAGGAAGGAGCTAGGAACTAGGAAGTTCTTTCACTGGGAACAGTGGAGGAAAAGCCAGCAAAGGAAGCAGAGAAGTAGAAAACCAGAATGTTACAGGGACACAGACGACAAGGAGAGAGAGTATTTCAAGGAGACAGCAAACAGCACAGATACAGCCGTGATAGATCAAGAGTAAAGGAAAATAAGGGAGTAAGCAGAGGAGCAAAAAGATCAAAAGAAAGTGAGGTGGTTTGGGGGGGAGGGACAGTTATTTGGGGTTTAGGTAAGGAGCATTAAAAACAAAATAAGCCCCCAAAGAAGTTATTTGTGCTAATCGCCACATTATCAGACTGGTACTTAACTAAATTAACAGTTTCAGCTCTCCTAGAAATGGAATCTTAAATCAGCCGATCAGAATTTTCCTGATCAGCACTATTAAGTAATTGCCTTTTAGACCCTTGCCCTTCCCCTGAAGGAAAGCAACCTTTCTGTAACCAACCCGCTTTGGGGCCTACTATAATTTTCTTGTTCCTGCTTCTTTCTGCCTATAAAACTCTTCCATTTTATACAGCTCCTTGGAGCTCCTTTTTTTTTTTTTTTTCTTTGCTTTTTAGGGCCACACCCATGGCATGTGGAGGTTCCCAGGCTAGGGGTCAAATCGGAGCTACAGCTTCTGGCCTACACCACAGCCACAGCAACACCAGATCCAAGCCCCATCTGAGACCTACACCACAGCTCACAGCAACGCCGGATCCTTAACCTGCTGAGCGAGGCCAGAGATTAAACTGGCAACCTCATGGTTCCTAGTTGGATTCGTTTCCGCTGCACCATGACAGGAACTCCACCTTGGAGTTCCTTTTTATCTACTGGATTGGATGCTGCCTGATTCATAAAGTGTTGAATAAAGCCAATGAGAACTTTAAAATCCACTTGGTTGAATTTTAACAATTGACAAGAGCATATGAAGAGGGAAAGGAGACAGTAGAGAGTAAGAGAATAAAAATGTTAGATGCTGAAAGTGTTAGGATAAATGACAGCACAGAGTAGCAAAAAAAATGTTTAATTACCCATTTACTCAGATGTTTTCTCCCATCAAAGTAAGCAGCTTTTAGGAGAGGACCAAGAGATATCATGCTTGCACCCCAGACAGAGATTGCTTCTTGTTCCTGACACTCATTCCTGCCTTCTCTCCCAGAGCAGTCAAATCCCTGATGCTTAACTGGGCACATGATACCACAACATGAAGACTGCATTTCCTGGAGGAAATAGGCAGGCATAATGTGTGCAGCTGTAGGTTCTGTCCTTAAAAAGAAGAGGCATACCCTTTTCCTTTCTATGTATGGGATGTGGGTATGCAGGGAAGTCATCTTGAACCATCTGAATGAGGGCAACACAACAAGGATGGCAGGGAACATATAGAGGAAGAATCCTGCATTCTTCTCAAAGTTGCAGAACAGAGCCATCATACCAGGTTGGAGAAATAAATCTCTATCCTGTTTAAGGCCTATCATATAGTGTGAGGTGGGGCACACTGTCAGTGAACTCCAAGGAGCCCAAACTAATCCTCGTCCCCACACATTGCACAGCTGCTGTTAGTTGCTTCATAAAGGTGCAAGGGAAGGAGGGAAAAGATGTCCAAGGAGACATTTCAGATAATGACAGGATTCTAGAAAATGAAAGAAATTTTGCTTTAAGTGAGTCATGAACACACAGGTTTGGTTCCTTGTATTTCCATTTCTCTATTCCAGATCAGGCTATGACAAAAATCTCCAATTTGATCTTGCTTCACTTCACTGTTGATTTAGTGAAAGGTTTTGTTACAAGCCTTAAATGAGGCAAGAATTTGCTTCTTTGACTTACAGACTTTTGTTCTGAGATGCATGAGGTTTATAAATGTTTCAAAGGACTTTCAATTCTAAATTTACTCTGATACCAATTCTCAGAGGTTGACAGAGTATTAATGATATTAATATCATTCTACAAGTGAGCATCCAGCATATGGCTGCCTCCATAAATAGTTAAATATTGAGTGCTAACCAAGGAGATAGAAATCCAAGATGGTAAGTTACTTCCTCAAGGTCACAACATTCCTAGTACAATGCCAGGAGGTAGAACCAAGACTTCTAGAATTCTTTCCACATCTAATCATCTCAGACTTAATGGACAATAACCTCTGAAGAGCCTAAACCATCTCATCCAGAATTAGATTTCTCTGGAAACAGTAGGAAGCATCCTAGTCCTCGTTCTTTTTAATTAAAACCCAAAATGTCTTGTGATTGACATTTGTTTCACCATATTTATCTAGAAATATACACAAGCACACTTTCCTAATTTATTTTCTAACTAGGATGGGAAATAATGAAAAGCAAGGAAAATTTTAAACCATTTCTAAATAACTAAGATCAGTACTTTCTCAAATTATTCCACACGTTGCTTCCATGAAAAGCAGCCCATCCCATAAAAGCAAATGCCTTGTTCATCTTCATTCTCTATACGTAACTGGAAGCCCTCCCACAAGCATGTAAGCTTGCAAGTTCTCTTACTTAAAGCACAGAAACATATTTGATGGGTTAGCTGATAAAAAAATATTTTTGAAGAGCTACAGCAAGAATCCATGGAATCTTAATCATGGGAAATTTTCTGGAAGGAGAGCCAGACAGATATTTTGTCTTCCAGGCCTTTGTGATTTATGATTAAGGCACCTCATCCAGATGGCCTCGTGTGGGCAGTTACTCAATAGCAGTGATAAGGAAAATAAGGAAAACTTGTTGTGTTCCCTCCAACCCTCCCTAGCCAGCAAGGAGCCCCATATAAACAGCAAAATCAATTCCTTTTTTCTTTCCTTTTTTGTTTTGCCAACCCGTTTTATTTATTTATTTTCTTCTTTTTAGGGTCACAGTTGCAGCATATGGAAGTTTCCAGGCTAGGAGTCAAGTTGGAGCTGCAGCTGCCAGCCTACACCACAGCCACTGCAACACCAAACCTGCGCTGCATCTGTGACCTACACACAGCTAGAAGCAATGCCAGAACATTTAACAACACTGAGCGAGGCCAGGGATCTAACCCACATCCTCATGGATACTAGACGATTCTTAACCCACTGAGCCACAACAGGAACTCCCTCAATTCCTTGTGTTAATATCCTTACTCATGTTCTTCATATGGTGGGAGAGCAATAAAATAAATACTTATTGAGTCAATAAGTGAACAAATGAAGAAACTGACCTTTTCAAGCCAACTTTTTTTATATTCTCTGTTTTCAATGCAGTGGGCCATCCTATGACAGCCATTCGGTGTGATTCAACAGTAGGTGCCTCCAAGCAAGAAAAGTGTGTGGAACACAAGCCCAAAGGTCCAGGAAGCCAGAAAGGGGAAGGAAAAAAAAAAAAAAGGAGCCCAGGAAATTCCAAAAAAGTAACCTACTTTTCCATGCAAGAAAATACAGGTAGGTGATATGGATGGGGATGAGAGGCCTGAATTCAAGCAGAAATCTAAAGTCACAACTGAAGCCACATTTTATTTGATGTTACCTTTTTAAACATAGCGGTTATTCCCTATCTTTATTTTTTTTCATATTTTAAAGTTTTATTGAAGTATAGTTGATTCGAGCTGCATTTTAGATGAAACCTGCAGGAATTTTGCCTTGCCAACACTTTCTGTTTTTCACTAGCTAGGAAAATTTAATGGAAAATGGAGCAGCATGTTGCCTCTGGGAACTCTGGCTAGTGACTAAACACCCTAGAGGTTTGTTTATAGAGATTGTTGTGTCTTGACCCTAGAAAAGCAAAGGCCAGGCTGGAGTATCTTGCCCTTTAATCAGCACGGACACTAATTTGAGCAGGTACAATGTGTGTTCCAGCTTCCTAAATGCACCATGTATAAAAACCATCCAAGAAAACTATCCAGTTTCTAACCTGAGTCAGTATTCTATGGCAGTTCCAAGAGTTCCTGCATTTATATAGAATTTGACAAGTTATAGAAGAGTTCCCAAGCATTATCTTATTTGAGTCTCACAACAGCCCAGGACTTGATATCATCAGGACTTGATACTGGTTCTTTGGATGTGAGAAAAATGGATTGATTCATGCTTCCTTTTAAGGAGCAGATATTGACTCCTTTGTCTCAGTTAACGCCAACTTAATGCCCAAAAAACAGCAACCAAAACAGGAAGTCGAAAAGGAAAGTTCCTGCATTCGTGATAGAAGCAGTTATCCAGACCATCCAAAGTTAATTTTTACGATTGTTACATGAACCAAAACACCTGCAGTTCTCATTATGGGTCCCCATCTGTATGTAAAACCTTGTAGACCCGAAGGGTTTTAGAGTAGAAATAAACTTACGAGATCCTATGGCCCAAGACCTTCATTTTAATGAGGAGGAAACAGAGATTCAGAAAGATTAGATAAGATTGTCTGGCTTCCAATTCCTTAACCTATCTATGCCTCAGTCTCCCCTTGTGTAATTTGGAAGTAATAATATCTACCTCATAGGGTTGTGGTGAAAATTCAGATTGTGCCTACACTTAGTAAGTACCGAATACTTAGTAAGTACTCAATAAACAGCCGATACTGCAATCACCATATCTACCAAGCACGCGTGAAAGAATTGATACTAAAATCTGACTCTAAATCCAGTATTCTTTCCCCCACAGGACATTATTTCTGTGGGAGGAGATCTGCCCCCTTTGAGTTGCCAAAGGCATTAAAAGTAAATTCTGGTTTTCCACATCTAAATGCATAGTAGAAACTGGATTCAGAGAAAATGGATTTGAGACAGTGGGCATCTAAGCAATTTGATATTAGGTAGATATCCACCATTGACCTGAAGAAAGGCATAGTCAGTTGATTTGGAATCTGTATTTGGATAGAGAGTTTCAGGCAAATGAGCTACAGGAAAAACAAACAAACAAACAAAAAAAACATGGTAGCTTTAGTAATAGAGTCGGAGAATATATAATTCTCCCTCCCCATTTCTAGTGGCTGATTTCTCATTGTCCTTTATGTGAAAAGGGAGTGGGAGGGAGTATTTTTTAATTAAAAATTCTGATATTTGAGAGTTATTGCAGGCAAAGGAAAATAAACTTACCTAGGGGTTAGAGGGAAGGGAGGGAGGAACAGGCAGAGCACAGAGGATTTTCAGGGCAATGAAACCACTCTCTATGATACAACAGTGGTGGACATATGTCATTATAAATTTGTCCAAATTCATAGAATGTGCACCACCAACAGTGAGCCTTAATGTAGACTATGGACTCTGGATGATGCTGTCTCAATGTAGGTTCATCAGTTACAACCAATGTACTATTCTGGTGGGACATGTTGATCACAGGACAAGCTATACACATGCAGGAAAAGGGGGTTATGGGAAATTCTGTACCTTTTGTTCAATATTGCTGTGAACCCAAAATTTCTCTAAAAAACAAAGTGTATTTACAGAGAAAGACAAGTAGTGTATGACATTACTGGTGAATATAACAAAAAAGAAACAGACTCACAGATATAGAAAACAAACTAGTGATTACCAGTGGGGAGAGGGATAAGGGAAAGGCAATATAGGGGTGGGAGAAGAAAAAGTTGTTATGGGATTATATGAAATCATGTGTGTCTGGAGTTCCTGTTGGAAACACAGTGGAAACGAATGAGACTAGTCTCCATGCCAGTGCAGGTTCGATTCCCGGCCTCACTCAGTGGGTTAATGATACGGCATTGCCATGACCTGTGGTGTAGGTCACAGACACAGCTCAGATCCCGTGTTGCTGTGGCTGTGGCTAGGCTGGCTCCTGCAGCTCCAATTCGGCCCTTGGAGCTGGGAACCTGCATATGCCACAGGTGTGGCCCTAAAAAGCAAAAAAAAGAAAAAAAGAAAAGAAATAATCATGTCTGTGAAACTTATTGAAAATGGTAAAGCATTATAGAACTTAAGAGAATCTTTCATTCGATAATTTTTTAAATTTTATTTTATTTTTTGCCTTTTGTCATTTTAGGGCCACACCCACGGCATGTGGAGGTTCCCAGGCTAGGGGTCTAATCAGAGCTGTAGCCACTGGCCAACGCCGCAGCCACAGCAACGCAGGATCCGAGCCGTGCCTGCGGCCTACACCACAGCTCATGGCAACACCAGATCATTAACCCACCGAACAAGTCCAGGGATCGAACCCGCAACCTCATGGTTCCTAGTCGGATTCTTTAGCCACTGCGCCACGACGGGAACTCCAGGAAGTAGAGGGAGAGTCCCAGACTCCTTTAAGCCAGTATTCAAAAGTGAAATTTACTTGCTAGTTTTTCTATTGTTATTTTTTTTCCACTTCCTTGTCCACTGGATTCTCAAACAGGCTGTTGGGCATTCTCCCACTTATAATAAGAATTACCCTTCCATCTCTACTCCTCACTGGAGTGGATTTGAGACTCTTCTGACTGCTTCTCTTTGGATTTCTCAGTGGGTTCTTTCCTAAATTCTTCACTACATGGTTCAATGACTCTTCAATGAATTTCAACTGAAATTCTGTTCCCAAAGGTCACTGAATTCTCCACTAGTATGTCTCATTCTGTGGATGGTGTTTCATGCTGAAGACATTAAATAAAAGGCAATCAAGGAGTTCCCGTCGTGGCTCAGAGGTTAACGAATCCAACTAGGAACCAAGAGGTTGAGGGTTCGATCCCTGGCCTTGCTCAGTGGGTTAAGGATCTGGCGTTGCCGTGAGCTGTGGTGTAGGTTGCAGACGCGGCTCGGATCCCGCGTTCCCGTGGCTGTGGTGTAGGCCGGCAGCTACAGCTTCTGTTAGACTCCTAGCCTGGGAACCTCCATATGCCGCCGGGTGCAGCCCCAGATAAGGCAAAAAGACAAAAAAAAAAGGCAATCAAGCAAATGCAAGCAAGAGGCCAAGCATTTCAGCAGTCAAAGACTAGGGTAGGTTTCTCTCCCACTTCCCCTCACTCTGAGAGAGGAGCAGAGGGCACGTCTGTGGTTCTCTACCGTCTGGACATACTCTCTGTCTGCACTGTCCAATACCATAGCCATTAGTCACATGTGACTTTTGAGCGCTTGCATTTTTTTTTTTTTTTTTTTGTCTTTTCTTCTTTGGCCTCACTGAGGCATAAGGAAGTTCTCAGGCCAGGGACTGAACCTGAGCCACAGTAAAAAATTTATAGATAGATAGACAGATCTATCTGCAGCAACACTGGGTCCTTAACCCGTTGTGCTATAGCAGGAACTCCTGAGCACTTGCATTTTTAATTTTATTTAATTTTAATTGTTTTAATTTATAAAGTTAACTACTGCTAATGGCTACTGTGTCTGGGACTGCAAGAGACAGCAGGATAAAGGTCAAATTTGTCTCTGGGACTGCAAAAGACAGCAGGATAAAGGTCACAGCCTTTGCTACATTGATTTTGTGGCAGAGAGAGTGAATTCTTCTTAATTAAGGAACAGATACCTTTCTCTGCTATTTGTACAGTCTCGTTTCTCTTGTTAGGAATGGTAATTTCCTCAGAAATAACTGAGAAGTTTGTGTTTCACCAGCACAAACACACTCTGAATCAAGCCCTAAAACCGTTCTCATGGTCCTGCTCTGTCCACAGACCACACTGATTGCCATTGTCCAAAATTATTCTTATTATTGTTGATACTAAAAAAAGAACACTGTGTATGTGTAAGTGCTCATGCCTAGTACTGTAAAAGAACATTTAACTTTATTCTGTTTCCTGATACTCTCACCATGCTATCTCATTGAGAGGAACGAAACTCATTAAAATTTATTAAGGGCAGCATGGGAGTTCTCTTGTGGTTCAGTGGGTTAAGGATCCGGCATTGTCACTGCTGTGGTTCGGGTTCCATCCCTGGCCTGGGAACTTCCATGTGCCATGGGTACAGCCAAAAAAAAAAAAAAGTTAAATGTGGCAGATGAGGGATATGGGTATTTCACACAGAGGCTTTACCTCCATCACAGCTGGCTCTGGCTCTCAGTTCTCCTTCACCATCCAAGGCTAAGGTCAGAGACCTTCACACACAAAGGAGTCTGGAGCTCACCAACAACCAGAGTAAATTCAGCCTCGAACTCCATCCCTGATTTTACCACTTGCTATGACGTTAAGCTTGTCTCCACAGGGGAAAAGAAGCACCATGATACTGTCTCTCTAAAGAGTTGCTGTGCTGATTTCTAGAAAAAAAAGATGCAAGTGTTACTTTCATTATTATTATTTTTCAGAGCCCCAAACACCCTTAGTTTGGAAGGCAAAAAAATATCCTCACAGCTTCCCCTGCTGCAACTTCAATGACAGATTCAACGGCAATGTGTTCTAATCGAATTATTATCTCCATGCTCTTTTTTCCAAGAGTTTTTTTTTGTAACATACCCAAAGTGATCTTGGCAGGCTTTGTTCAATCAGAGTAGTCTGTGTCTAATGCATTAGAGGTGCTCAAAAAAATATTTCTTCTAAGAATTAAATAATTGATAAGTTGAGAAACAAATCACAAATTTGAGCCGGACCCAGGTGAGGTGGGATTCGTGTAGGTTTCCTTAAGGCAGGTGAGACAGCTAGCAGCCAGGAAACTGGATTGTGCCTGGGACCTCCTGTAAACTTGACTCAAACACTTTGGAAATAAATACTAAGCATTACTGAAATGTTTAAAGTTGGTAGCAAGCTGACTAGCAGCAGAGGGCACTGTGAAAAGGCAGGGTTTTCAGGGGCTAGAGGAACTGGGTTACCTGGGGTTGGAACTACACTCCTTTAGAGCAGAAGCAGGCAAGAGATGGCCAAGGTCACCCTCTTTATGGCACACAGTCTTTGATCTCCAGTGGGAAAAGTATCATGAAAGAAAGCAGAGAAGTACACAGAGGTCAGCTGTGAGAAGGTAAGGCAAAACCCAGGCCCAGACCATCTCCCACTTTCCGGGGTAAATAGAGAATTGAGAGATGATCCACTAAAATTCATTGGGACAGCCACCAGGGGCTGAATGAGTGGGAGTCACTGGACATCAGGGACATCAGGGACCAAATCAAAGATTTCAAAGCAGGTCAAGGTTAAACTGTTGACTGAAAGAAAAGCATACAACCTAAAAGTTGCGAGTTGAGTTTTTGGGGGGAACTTACTGAGGACTATAACCCAGAAGACAGCCTCTCAAATAGCTCTGAGGGACTGCTCTGGAGAGGAAAGGGAGGATCCAGGACTGATCGATCGATCTATCTATCTATCTATAAATTTTTTACTGGGGAAAAAAAGTAGAGTTGCGCATCAAAAGAGTACTGCTAATTGCAAAGAACACGCAACTCAAGTTAATAATTTTGGTGTTTTCTAAGTAGAGGAAGATGTAAGAACCTAGGGTCATCTAAAATTTCCCATTGACGTGCATCCTACCTATCTTGAGCCACTACACCCAAAGCACAGGATGCTTCCAGGTTTTCTCCAACTGGAATTCCCCTCAGGGTGCATTGCTCTGGGTGACCACAGTGGCCACCCAGACGTTTGATTCTCATAGAACTGGAATGGTGGGCGGCATTCATTTCTTTACAAAAGGGGAAAGATTATAAGTGACTTAGAATCACATTAAATACAGCCGTCACTTTCCAATAAAAACATATTAAGTGTCTACTGGGAATTAAGCAGAGATAGCCGGTTTAGTAATTCAATGGAAGGATTTGTAAGAAAGGCAAAGACACTAGAGAAGAATGATGAAAACCAGAATGAAAAAACCCAGTTATGGAAAAACATGAAATATATTCTGCAACTGCAAAGTACAGTCTGAAAACATATGAGCGTTAGCAAAATCCAACTAGCTGTTTAGGTTATGTTTTGGCTTTAAAATTAGTTTGCCTCCATTGAAAATAAATTAAGAGTTGGGGAAGGTGAAGACGAGAGGAAGGTTGGAATGCTCATTCAATGAAATCTATTGGAAGGAAAGGAAGAAGGTAAAAGGGGAAATCGGTTATAAACTAAGTCTCAGGGGAAAGATTGAATGCAAAGTAGTGAGTTTGAAGAAACTCATGAGAAGTAACCAGATGAAGGAAATGCTCACATGTCCCTGTGCAACCCAGGCAGGATGAGGAAGCTAAGGTTAAGTAACTTAACCAAGGACACAGAGTTAGTCAATGGTAATTTCAAGGGCTAATGAAATACCCGTAACAACTTTGTTGTGTATTGTTTTGATACGATTTCAAATCCGCTTGTTTATGACTTAAGTGAACTGATTTTAATCCACTTGTTTGTGGCAAAGACAAAAAAAAAAAGAGGGAGTTGATTTTAGGGGTAAAGTTGTTTTGCTATAAGAATGAAGTGAGCTGAGTCAGGATGTCACTATCTCATCTATTCATGATAAGTACTCAGAGATCAGCTGTTACGGGGCTGCCTTAGAGATTTATCAATAAAAACACATGAATCAACCCCATAGAGGGGACATTTAGACTATAAATACCCGGATTTTTTGAGGACCGCATGAGAGTTTCCATCTTTGGCAAAGCTACTCTTTGCTGATATAGTCTTCCAAAGATCTTGAGGCATTAGCTCCTGCCTTGGCAAAGACAACTCTGTTACTGGTGGTGGCCAAAGCCATGCAGCAGCCTGAGAAGATCACCTTGGCCACTAACACCAGTGTACTTTCATTCACTAGCAACTGCTCTAACATGGGATTTTTCACTTGAATTTCATTGGCTGCTGGATACCAGCTTAAGTTCAGTGAAACCAACTCGCCTGAAAACCAACCTCACAAAAAGTGTACACCTCATATAAATGTGGACTTTATTTCTAGCCCCTCCCCTTGCCTGGAACAGTAGTGTAATTAATCCATCATTTATTTAGAGTATGTCATTTCTTTGCTGGCTTATGAAGAGACATTGTCCTATATGCCACTGGTTGTAAAACTATTGTAATTCCCTCAATTAACCTGTGTTCAAGTAACTATTGGCAAAGCCATTTCAGTCTGAGCATAATTTATTGCTCCACAAAACAAAACAAATTTCAACAGATGAACTTATCAAAAGCTGATTCACAGTTATAAACCAGACCTGAGCCCAGCTTTCAACGTTGCAACAATTTTTCTTTACCCCAAATTCTTCCAACCAGTACAAAGGGAACTTAATGAAGAATTTTCACTAGAGAAAGAGAGAAAACCCACATAAACAAGCATATGACCCCAGTGATAAGAAGCAAAGGCAGGGTCCTTGGGCATTCTCCTTTCGTTTTCCACAAGTACCTCAGAGAATAGGAACAAGGAAAAATAAAAGAAGTAGGAGAAGCCCAGGATTGTGGACTTGCTCCAGCATCCTTGGCCAGGAGCCTTTAGGAACATCATCTCCCTTAACTGAACCAGGCCCACAAGGCCCAGACAGAGATGCTGCAGTTTTCTTATTCACTGAAACCAAACACAGGTGTGGAATAAAAAACAAACAAACAAACAAACAAAGAAAAAAAAAACAACAGGACAAGACATCAGGAGAGGAGAATGTCAGGATCAAGTGAAGACTAGGTGATTCCTTAAAAAAGCAACCATGACTTAAAATGCATGTGATCTGAAACCAGAAAGCACATTTAAATAACAAGAGCCTCTGAATATTCCTGGACACATGTACTGTACCCAAGTCGTTGGGAAAGTAAGCAGGAAATGGACAGCAGGAAGCAGAGAAGACCAACCCCCTCTCCCACAGATTATACCATTCGCTGCACATGCCTCAAGCCTCTTGGGGAAAATCGGGACCTCTTCATGGTTTCCACTGCCCAGGTCTCACCTGACAGGTGCTCTGCTCCCAGACCTCAGCTAAGAGGCTCAAAAGCCTCCACGCAGGCTCCTGCAGAGAACTGCAATCCTTCCCATAGATTGTGCACAGGCACAGAGCACTCCCACCAATTAAAGGAATCCAGGTTGTCACAGAGGCCATGGCCTCCTGTTCCAACTACCTCACAGATCCTCTCAGTCCATTTCTCCCCCTGTTCCTTCAGCTGTTCCACCCTAAGGGGAAGCACTCCCCAGTGGGCTTCCCAAGCCTCTCTTGAGGATAACCTGAGCCCGGACTAATTGCTCGCTCAGCACCTGCTGGGCACAGACCCAGCCCCTGAGAGCAGCAGTGTAGCTCAACTCTGGGCCCTGGGCCTCACCACCCCAGCTCCCACATGCCCTCTTCCCTTCGTCCAAGGCGTACACATTGGTCCAGTCCCAAGAAGCTGCTTCCAGTCAGTCCAACCCACAGTCTGTTTGTCCTAGAGAACTTGGGGTTGGCATCATGAATTTGGCACACAGCTTGTCATTTATCTTTGTTATTGTTGTTATGTTTCTAAGACTAAATTCATAATCTCTATCAGGGAATGGGAGGGGCACACTATTACCCCTGTTTGTATGTCCAGAGCTGTAAAGAATATATTGATGGTGATAATGAGGAGGTGGAGGAGGAAAAAGAAGAGACGATGTGTTCCTTAGAATTTCTGGATACATTCCCATACCACCAGTTGAATCAAGCACTGTCCTAGGTACCAAAGAGACAAGATTCTCCTCTTTATCCTCAGAGAGCTCCTGACCCAGTGAGACAAGACTAAAGTGTAGAACTGTGAGTCTTAAACTTAAAATGTCTAAGAAGAGGAGTAAAACACTTCAAGCAAGGACAGGCAAAGATATGAGATCCTGCATGTTCCTGGCAGTCTTTGATTCATTTGTTCAACAAAGAGTACCTTGTGTGCTTCATAGCCCAGGCTCTGTGGTAAGCATTGAGCCTACAGTAGTGCATAAGACATGATCACTGCCATTAAGGAGCTTACAGTTGAGAAGGGAAGAGAAACAAGCAGGCAGTGAATTATAATGCCATTTGTTTAAGGGGAGTTATGCACAAGGGACACCATCTGTGACCTCAGAAGGATGCAAGGAAAGCATGAAGTCATGATGGCCCAAGGATGGATGTTGCCCTGTGAAGGGCGTGGGTGTTATAGGGAGAAAGATGTTCCGGCAGATGGAAAAGAAGGAAATCCTTTTTCTCAATCTTTTTTTTTTTTCAAGAACTTTCATCAAGGGATAAAATAGAATTTAAATTCATGAAGGAATGACAGAGAAGACACAGAAGAAATAAAGAATTTTTTAAGTGGCGCTTTAAGGTTGCACTGGCAATACATCATCCTGATTTTAAGGGCCCTGTGGGCAACGCCTATAATACAATAGTCTGTAATGGGGGTGGAGGGAGAGGGAAGCAAATGCAAAATGATGTATATAACTCGCCAAAGACTATGAAGGAAACAGTACCAAATTACCTCTTGTGTGACTCTACTTGTATAGTAAGGGTTGCATAAAGAAGGGTTACAGATAGTGCTGGTGTAACAGGCCTGGAGGAAGTTCCTGGATGTGCTATTTTACATACAGGCTCTTAGAAGGTCTCTCTGAGAAAGGCTTTCAACAAAGTGAAGGAGGGAGATATTTGCATTCTGGAGAAAGAGTACTCTAGGCAGCAGGAACTGTAAGTACAATGACACTCAGGTGCTATGCGAATGGGCTTGGTTAATTTTCTTCACATTGTTGCCCGGTCTTCTCCCAATAAAGTACGAGTAAAATAAAGAATCAGTAGAGAGAAATTTTTGTAACAGAAATATATATACCAGACTTCATGTATTCAACAAATACTCACTGAGTACTTGTAAGAAACCAAGGACTGTTCTAAGGACTAGGGGCCAAGCAAAGTCCAAAACAAAGTTCCTGGCCCTAATGAAGCATAATCCTGTAGAGGAGGAAACTGACAAGTAAAAGGGGTAAAAAGAAAATATGTATATACTTCATATGCTGTACAGCACAAGTGCTAAGGAGGAAAGTGAGGCAGAGAAGAGAGACAGGACTCTGTGTGTTAGAGGAAGAACCGCAGACCTAGATGGATTCTGAAAGGGACACACTGAGTCAAAAAGATGAAGGGACACATCACTGATTTTTCTGTTCTGGAACTGCTGCTTCAGTATGGCTTGATCTTGAGAAATGAAGATCATAATCTCAGGGAGCTCCCTGGTGGCCTCATGTTTAAGGATCTCATGTTGTCACTGCTATGGCTCGGGTTCTGTTCCTGGCCCAGGAACTTCCACATACAGCAAGCACAGCCAAAAAAATCATCATTTCAAAACAGTAACATTTTTCAAATGGACTTAAAACCAGTTCCATATTATTCTCTGCTTTTCCCCAGAGCCTCTGCCATGGACTTAAGGAAGGTCACTGCTGAAGTTTAGCTTTAGCAAAACAGAATTTAGGAATCAGTCTGCTAGAAAAATAGCCAGCATCTGTGCTAACATCTGTCAAACACTTTCCTCTGTGCCAATCACTGTTCCAAGAGCTAGATATGTGTATATTAATTCATATCAACAAAACATTTTTATCTGCACAGCGGTCCCACGAAGTGGGTAGTATTATCCTCAACGCATGAACACAATGAATGAAGAAAACGAAAAGTTAAACTACTTGTTTTGAGGCCACATAGTTAATAAGTGGCTGAGCCTGGAACACACAGACCCATGGGACCTGCCATCCAGGGGCAAACTCGAGCCACCGTAACATTCATCCTGCTTCCACAGTCAGAACAGAGGAAATCCGTACATAATGGATGACACAGGAAAACAGGGGTGACTTAGAATCACACGTTCCTAGAACTTGAAATTACTTCCAAAATCTTGTCAGATTAGAGAGCCAGAAAAAATGATCCAAAGCCAGGTGTCAAGTGTTCCAATTTCCAAGCGGTCTTTTCCCTACAGTGTGTTTGTACGAGCTGTATATCTAGATCCGCAAATCACTTTTTTGTTTAAAGAGCACACATAACAAAATTCCTAGTGGGGTGTGCTTTGGCTTTAGTACCTAGGAAGCCAGATTTTTATAGACCGCATACTCATAAAAGTCCATTATGTGACTGTTCTAATCTGGTGGATTGTCCCTCAAGGCTTCTAGCCCCACTGCTCCCAGGTATTTGCAGTAGCACAATTCAAATGCATCTGCTGAGGAGCAGAATCAAGGCAATCAAGTGTCCTGGACAATCATCCTGCCAAAGCCTAGCTCCGGCACATGTACCCAGACCCTCCCACCCAGAGGAGTTCTGTCCTTCCTTTCTCTCCTGGTATGAGTATTTTTTCTTTTAATTCTGTGCATTGCTCGGCTGGGAAAGACCGGAAAGAAGAGTTAGATAATCCCTGGAGAGGAAGGAAGCAATTAAATGTTAACACAAAGGACTAAGACCCAGAGCAAAGGGGAATCAAATACTCATGGATTTGTTCAGTAACTATTTTTGAGGTAAGCCAAAGAAGAAGGCTAAGTGAAGTTGGTGGAAAAACTAGGACTCAGGGAAGTGAAGAGGAGATAGAGGGAGCCAGGAGAAAGAAAGAGTCAGAAAGGGTTGTGAAAGAACCTCACCAAGAAGCACTAAAAAGCCATAACAAAGGTAAGAAGAAATAGGAGAGACCCTGAAGAAACCATGTTCCAAAAAGACTGAAGAAGCTGCAGCGCCTAAGAATGATGCTAAGCTTACACCATGGGTGTCATTACTCACAAAGACCCATTGGTGGCAGAAATTGTCCCCATTTGACATTATTTCAAGTACTGATTTCCACTGGCTCACTACTAGCATTCACTGGTAACGCATTCCTTGGTCTGGTAAATCTCTATAGTCAAAATAGTAATAACTAAACCATTAATATGGCTGCTCTTCTATAGTTTGATTCAGCAACAAGTCCAGATTCACAAAATTATAGTCATTCCTAAGGCTGGAAGCAGGGAAATAGAACACAAAATACTGCTCATCATTTTCTTCCCCTACAAGTATGTATCAGGCACTTATGATGTGCAAAATTAAGAAGAAAAGGTAATCTCTCTTCTTATGTTCTCCCATTCTCATTTTAGAGAAAAAAAAAAATGGGAAGGGAAAATGCATAGGACCCTAGGCCTTGATTTTGCAATCTAGTTTAGGAGGCAGATACTGATCGAAGCAGGAAAACAAAGAAAAAACAATGCTGAGAGTTCAGAAGGACAAGTGATTGAAATCAGGGATTGAGAAGCCTGTGTTGGAGACAGTGGCATTTGGTATGAACATTGACAACTGGGAAATTAAAGCAGGGAAAGACCTTCTGAGCCTGGAGCCATGTTGAACCAGACCGTTGTTGTCAACCACTAAGAAAAGATAAGCAAAGAGCCTTTGGGTGGGAGGTGGTCCGAAGTGATGTTTTACCCAAGGGGATTCCGCTGCAAGGATAAGAAGTCCTTATTCTTCCTTGAGGCCGTGAGACGGGAATTCTTTAGGTAATTGCTTCTATTAACAGAAAAAGGAACAGTTTTATTCTGGTTCATCTGTCTACAATGAGGAAATTAGATTTTTTTGTTGTTGTTTTCTTTTAAGTGTCTGACTCCAGGTCCACCCCAGCCCCACAATCCTCACTCAACCATCTTTTCCTGAGCACCTACTTGGTGCCAGGCAGGACAATGAACAATGCTCAGAAGAAGATGAAAATTACACACATTCTCCTCCTCCAGATTTCAAAGACCCATGAGAGACATACAAAGAAATAACGGTACCTAAGAAGCATGTCTGAGTAAAATCCATGGAGACAGAGTGTAAGCTTAAATAACATACATTGGGGGAAGGAAGATCTTGAGGCCAGCCTGGCCTGAGACACATCACAGACAGGGGATTTTCCAGTAAGGGGTGCGATGAACATTAAAGAGTAATTGGGGGGAATATCTGAAGCATATTAAAGGCCAGATGAGTTTAAAACAAAGTGATGAGTTTGGTGAGTCGATAGCACAACTTTTAGGACTGGAGATTTGCTGGCAAGGTAGAGGGAGATGAGGTGCCTTGAGTGTCGTGTTAGGGAGCCTGGGCTCCATCCTGTCATTGGGGGGCGAAACTTTCTTGCTTCAGATACACAGTGTGACTTGCTAAATAGGAATTTCTGGGCCCTACTTCAGGGTGTAGAGTTAAACTGAGATTTACTGTGTTCTAATTACCAAAGCAGAGAGCAAGAGATGTTACTACTCAAGAAATTATATTAATTCTAAATAAAATTACACAAAAGCGCACATTGAAAAGTCTAACATTTAATAACTTACATCTAATAACTTTATTTTTAGTTTAAATCAGAATTTCTCAGCCTTGGCATTATTGGTATTTGGGGCAGATAAATTTGCTGTGGGGACTCCTGGGACTACAGGATATAGCATTCCTGGCCTCTACCAGCTACATCCCGGCAGCCCCTCCCTAAGTTATGATGACCAAAGATACTTCCAGACACTGACAAATGTCCCAAGGGAGAAAACTTCCTTGACTAAGAACCACTAGTTTAAATGCGAAAACTCATATTTTAAAAACCGAAAAGTAAAAATTTCTATATTGATTTGTGTAGAAGGAAAAGTGATAGTTCTGATATTACAAATCTGCTTCTAAAAACATAAAATTTTCATAAAGAGAGCTAAAATAGAAAGCAATTATGTTTCAAATTTACTGTTGCTTATTCTTTCTGAATTGATTTCCCCATGTGAAAAAAAATGGAAATGATAATACCCTTTACGACATTATGATGTCAAGTAAGATAACAAAATATAATACATATCAAAAGGCTAACGCACATAGCAGGCACGCAAAAAAAGAGTTCAATTTTTTCTTTCCTCGTGGACCTAAGGAGGCTTTTTCTGTTTTGTTTTCTTTGGTTGTCTCATGTTTTTTTCTCGTATGTTTCAGCATAACTTTGGTTCCGTAGAATTATATTAAGACCATGTAAAGTGACATTCATGTCTAAAGCAAACCAGAATCTAGATTTGGCTGTTTGCGTAAATTTCTGCTTTTAATTTTAAGGGATACCCGAAGAGAGAGAAAAAGGGAGGGGGGCAGTGAGGGCACACGAAGGAAGGAGAGCATTTCTTGCTCCTGCTGCCGCCCTGACAGATATTTTTTTAGAGAAGTTAGAAAAGAAGCTAGAGGAACCACATTCAGAAAAGACCGTAAAAGACTCAGGGTATGGGAGTTCCCATTGTGGTGCAGCGGAAACGAACCCGAACCCGACTACTATGCATGAGAATTCGGGTTCAGTCCCTAGCCCTGCTAAGCAGGTCGAGGATCCGGCACTGTGGTGAGTTTTGGTGTAGATCACAGGTGTGGTTCAGATCCTATGTTGCTGTGACTGTGGCCGGCAGCTGTAGCTCAGATTCCACTCCTAGCCTGGAAACTTCCATATGTTGTTGGTTCTGCCCTAAAAAGCAAAAAAAAAAAAAAAAAAAAAAGACTCAGGGTATAAGCGATGCTAAACCGACACCATAGATGGTGCTTTTCATAAAGATCTTCCCAGTCTCTCCATCGGTGGAGAGACTTCCCTACATGCAATGTAATTTGGAGTGTAGCTTTCCCACTGGGACACTACTCACCTTCACTGGTCACTCACTCCTGGGTGCGGTAAGCTTTCATAACTCTCCCACCCCAAATATTAATAACTAAACTGTAAGGATAAAAGGGCCCCACTGTACAAGGAAAAAAGGGTCCCAGTTTGGTTCAGTAATAAGGTCATACTGTAACGGAGCTTTTGTATCTTTAGATCAAATCAGTCTTCAAACCCCAGATTGACATATTTAACTAACAGATTTTCTGCAAGGGCCTCAAATCTAGTAAGTTCAAAACAGGGTTCATCTTCTCTACCCAGAACCTGGTCCACCTCTTGCCTCACCCATCTCAGTGATGATTCTAATCTCTCCTACTGCCTGCTTATCTCCTGGTCGTCTCTACTCTGACCCCAGACTTGTCAAGTGTTACCTCTCCCTTTTTGCCCTTATCCCACAAATCGAATAAATTAAACTCTGTTGATTCTGCTTCTTAAGGGTCTTTTTAGATCTGCATCTTCCTTCCATTCCCCTTTGACATGTCACGTTTAACTAGCAGCAACCTCCTAGTTGCTCTCCTGCCTTCAATCCCACCTCCTCCAATTTAGTGAACACAGTATAGATCTTTTTTCTAAAGAGCACATCGTTTTGCCTCCTTGTCCCACTTAAAACTTTTCCCTGGTTTCCTCATTGCCTTTGGATAAAGTCCATACTTTTAATACAAATGCCTTGCCTACTTCCCCAGATGGATTTCTTGGCACCAACAGTCTTAAACCCTCTTACACCAGGGTCACTGCACCTACCACCCATAAACACAGAAAGTAAACAGCAGTCATATGGAAGTACTTTAAGTTCTCCAAAACACCACGCTCTCCTCGCTTCTGCTCCTCCCCATCCCTAACCTTCTTTCAGCTTATTCTATCCTGCTCTGTTAGGTTAGGTTTAGATATCATTCCTGTTCATTGGGTAAAAATGGCCTGTCTATGTGCATATATACCTCAGTACAATTAGTAAAATGCTGGAATTCACTTCTGTTTTTTCATATTCTAATGACACACTGCTTATGAAGACGTATGCATTTTCTGCTCTGTTCTTTCATATTAGGATGAAATTAAGTCGAAAACAATACCTCTGATTAAGTTTGTGTCAGTCCCAGATTTATGTGTCATCTCCATAATCTCAACTATAAAGAGGTTACCTTAAAAGAATAAAACAGCCAGTGATTTTACCAGCAAAATGGGTTTATTCAGGAGCAGCAAAGAACTGCAATTTGGGACATGCAGCATGGTGACCCCAAGCAAGTCCAGCAAAACAAAAGAGAAGAAATTATTTTATAGAGAAAGGGAGTTTGGGGAGTTGTTATAAACACAAGGTTCATTGGAGGAAAGCTTGAAGAAGAGTGGCTTTTCTTTGGCCGAGTTGTGAGAGCCTCTCATTAGCTGAGCTGTTGCCAGGAAAGGAGAAAATCTTCCTCCTATCAGCAGTAGTAGTAGAAGTAGTAGTCACTTCCTACAGAGATTCAAGGTATGTCTCTTCACTTGGATTTGCATTGACCCGAGGTGGTACACGTATGACAGCTCTTTCTTTTGGCTTCCTGACTTCTTTTCTTAAATTTCTTTAACTTTTATTTTATATTGGAGTATAGGTGATTTAAAATGTTGTGTACAGCAACATATATCCATTCTTTTTCAGATTCTTTTCCCATACAGTTTACCTACAGAATATTGAGTTGAGTTCTCTGTGCTATACAGTAGCTCCTTGTTGGTTAACCGTCTTACACATATAGTAGTGTATATACGTTAATCCCAAACTCCTAATTTACCCCTCCCCCCACCTTTCTCCTTTAGTAACCATAAGTTTGTTTTCAAAGTCTGTGAGTTTGTTTGTGTCATATAAATTAGTTCATTTGTATTATTTTTAGATGCCACATATAAGTGATATCATTTGTCCTAACTTCATTTGAATGAGTTTTCCCTTTATTAATTTTCACAAAGTCAATAGGTTCATATTACTTTTTTTTAATTTTTAATTTTTTTCTTTTTTCATTTTCAACCACACCTGCAGAATATGAAAGTTCTCAGGCCAGGGATCAAATACAAGCTAGAACTGTGACCTATACCACAGTTGTAGCAACACCAGATCTTTAACCCACTATACCACAATTGGAACTCCCATATTACTTTTTAGTGGTCTAAATGGAGTCCACAACAGCCTCTGTCAAGACGTCAGCAAGTTAGTACAAATAGACAGTTCTAGCCACATCTACAAGTGTTTCTTTGGCCATTTCTTCACTACCTTTTTCTTGTTCCAAAAAACTGAAGTGCCTTTTCCTTTACAATTTTCAGTCCTCCTGTTATTTTTCTGGGATGAAGACCCTATTAACAAACACAGAATCACAAAACTACCTCAGCACTGGAGTTCTTCAATTAGATACAACTGTATTTCAAGACAAAGTAAAAAAATTTTTAAGGGATATGCTGGATCAGTCATACCCTTTAATACAGGTCAGTATAATGTGCTAACTTTCTGAATACATTTAAGAGGATGAAAATTCTTCAATGCATAGGAAAGAACAGAAATTGCTTTAGCACAGTGTCAAAGCCAAGGAAACTATAAAGCCATCTTAACCATTTTTAAGGATAGATTTCAGTAGTGTTAAGTGTACTCACACTGTTGTGCTATGGATCTCTAGAACTTTTTCACCTTGCAACACCGAAACTTTTTACCCACTAAGCATTAATCCCCTTCCCTCTCTCTAGCCCTTGGCAACCATCTTTCTACTTTTTTTTGTGTGAGTTTGACAACTTTATGTACTTCCTTATAAGTGAAATCATATCACATTTGTCCTTTTGTGAATGTTTTATTTTACTTAGCACAATATCCTCCAGGTTCATCCATACCGGACAGGGTTTCCTTCTTTATAAGGTGGCTTAATCCATTGTATGTATATACCACACTTTCTTTATCTACTCATCTGTCAATGACGGTTATGTTTCCTCCACCTTTTGGCTATTGTGGATAGTGCTCCAATGAACAGGAGTGTGAAATACCTCTTTGAGATTCAACTTTGAATTCTTTTGGACATTGAAGGAGTTCAGGGTACGGTTTTCAACTTTATATATGTATTAGTTGGACTTTTCTCTTTTCACTTAACATTATGTTTGTGCAAGACAACCATATTGTTTCATATAGCTTCAGATTATTCAATTTCATTGCTCTATGCTATATGATATTTTATAGTTTTTCCAAAATTTATTTTCCATTCTAGTATTATAGGTATATGATTTTTTTTCTAGTTTGAGACTATTATAAACAGCCACTAAGTACATTCTTATTCAATTTTCTTAGTGAATACGTGCTAGAGTTTCTCTAGGATACCCTAGATTAGAACTGCTGGGCCATCAGTATGTATATATTCAGTTGTACTAAGCAATTAAAATTTATTTTTCAAAGAGATTGTACCAACTTAAATTCTTACCACAAGTATATGAGAGTTTGCAGTGCTGCACATCCTCACCAATATTTGCTGTGACCCGTTAAATTTTTACTGACCTTGTGAGTATGTGATAGTAACGTATTTTGCCTAGGAATCTCACGAGTCAAGAAAGGCCATCAGTCACTTCCATCTATGAGATGGCTATGATTTTTTTTTTAAATTTGGAAATGCCAAGCACAAAAATATTGTATCATGCTGTTTACATAATTACAATTTAAAAAAAGAATCATTTTTTTAATTTGTAAATAAATTGTAATTTACATCACAAGCAATGTGATCCTCCAGGAATGGCATGCAAGTTTAAGGTCTTACAGAGAGGTCCTTAGTGGCCTAGCCAGTTAAGGATCCAGCTGTGGCACAGGTTCAATCCTTGGCCCAGGAACTTCGGGATACATGAGCATGGTCAAAAGAAAATAAATAAATTAAGTAACTCTTAGAGTGAAAGTCTTCAATCCCATTAGTATATACCTATAACTATATGCATAAACCTCATTTAATGATAACATCAAAAATCCTCTTGAAGTCCTGAGCTAAACCATCATACTGACCCAATCTATCTACCTTCTGACTCACCTGCCATCCTGCTGTCCCCAGCTTCACCTCCACTCCCAGCTCTTTCACTTGAGAAAACCATCTTTAATGTCTGCTGGACCTATCAGCAATTTAACACAGAGGAGGGATAGGATCTTATTTGCATTTCCCAAAGAAAATTCTTGTGGCAGTGCAAAGGATTATCTGGAAAAGGAGAAGGAACAGACTCTCTCATCTAGATACTAAAACAAGGACATTCACAGAGGAACATGAGTGCATGCAGGGTGGGGACTGGCGGGGGTGGACATGTTCTGGGCTGATTGTATCCCTGTAAGACCCAGATTTTTTTCTTGTACCATCTGCTGCTTCCCTGAGTCACTTGCCCTATAAATGCAGCCCTGGAACCACCGCCCAAATTGGTCTCAGAGCAAGCATCTGTTTCCCGGGGCGTCACTGGGTCACTGGGTCACCCTGGCTATGCCTGTTCTACAGAACGTGAGGACTAGATTGCTAAAAGGCATCCTAGAACCTAATCCAGTACTTAGAGGAGGAAATTTAGGTCCAGAGAAGTTAAGTAACTTACCCAAGGCCAAAATAACTAATTACTGGCTGAGTCAGGACTCATACCGTCCCAGGACTCTGGGGCTCCAGGTTTGCCACATAGCAACATAAAGGCAGAACCAAAATTCAAGGGCCCCTGCTTCCCACTTCTGTTGTTTTTCTGACTGAGTCACACCGAAATTCATGAGTAGAAATGCGTACGAGGTCACCGGTGGATACTGTTGGGTAAGGTCCTAATACTTTCAGTGTTTGCACAACGGTCGAGGCACAGCACCCAGCTCGGAAACACAAACTAGGTAAGTTAATCCCTGAGGACATCTACTCACCTGGGCAGCTCACTCTGAGTTCACCTTTGTTCTTTTCTGCAAAACAGGATAGGAGGTCCAAGAATGCGTAAGCAAGCCTTAGTGGAAGCTTGTATAATTACACACAGCACCAAGTATGGTGGGGAAAAT
>PVHT021183648.1:6013430-6152650 GCA_004024745.2 Catagonus wagneri
GACTAGGAACCATGAGGTTGCAGATTCGATCCCTGACCTTGCTCAGTGGGTTAAGGATCTGGCGTTGCCGTGAGCTGTGGTGTAGGTTGCAGACGCGGCTCGGATCTCGCGTTGCTGTGGCTGTGGCGTAGGCCGGCGGCTACAGCTCCAATTAGACCCCTAGCCTGGGAACCTCCATATGCCGCGAGTGCGGCCCTAGAAAAGACCCCCCTGCAAAAAAAAGGAAACTGCATCCTCATGTATACTATTCAGACTCGTTTCCTCTGAGCCGCCATGGGAGCTCTGACTAAATACTTTAAGCAAAATAGATGTAGCCTGTCTGATGCAGAATTAGGTAGGTAGCTAATGTTGGCTGTGTGATGAGATAGCCCTGGCCAAAACCACATGCTTATCACCCTTCCTAAGTTGGGTGGCCACAATTTACCACCATTATAAACAGGTTTCTGGGTGGTAAACCATTATATCTAGAAACTCTGATCTTCCCCTTCTATCCTATTAAAATGATGTGACACATTAATTAATTCATTAATATCCATGAGTGTACTGCCTGTTCGTACGTGGACGCTGTGTGTTTAAGATAAATGACCATTAGTGCAATGTTTGGTTTAAGAATTTTATCAGCCTTTATCTCTGCTGATCTCCAAATCAGCCCTTGAACTTGAATAACATTTTCCTCATTTTAATATGAGAAAACTGAGGCTTAGAGAGATTAAGAGAATAGCCCCAAGTCACACAGCCAGGAAACAGCAGAACTGTGATTTTAATCCATGTCTCCTGATCTCAAACTACATATTATTTTTTTTTCTATTTTATTTATTTTTTTCCATTACTTAATGAATTTTATTACAATTATACGTGAACAAAAATCATTGCAACTCAATCAAATAACATATTCTTTCCATTGCAGGTATTTGGTTTATCAGTGAAAATCTCTAAGATAAATGGGGCTCACATCTCAAAAAAGAGACTAACGCAAGACGTAACCGGTATGAGGTAAATAACAAATTCAGATTCAAAATACTCTTTTTTATTATTTTTTTTCTTTCTTCTTTTTAGGGCCACACATGGAGCATATTCCCGGGCTAGGGGTCAAATCAGAGCTGCAGCTGCAGACCTACGCCACAGCCATAGCAACACCAGATGCAAGCCGCATCTGTGACCTGCGCTGCAGCTTGCAGAAACGCTGGATCCTTAACAGAGTGAGGCCAGGGATGGCACCTGCATTCTCATGGATACTAGTCGGGTTCTTAACACACTGAACCACAACAAAACTCCCAGGTTTAAAATACTTTTCAAAAAAAAAAAAAAACTCTTGTTTCAACAGCTGCCTAAATGCCACTGAGTACACACTGTGCCTGTGGATTAAAGCACTGTATGTGGGAAATAGAAACTCATGGCTCTATTTTTTAAAAAATCTATTAGTTTTAGGTGAACAACAGTGAGTGGATATTTTTGTACATCGTGAAATGATCACTGCTATAAGTCTAGTAACCTTCTATCACCATACGAAGTTATTATAATATTACTATTTCCTATGCTGTACATTACATCCCTGTGAACTGTTTATTTTATAACTGGAAGTGTATACCTCTTAATCCCTTTCATCTGTTTTACTCAACCTTCCTCCTCCTCTCCCCTCTGGCAACCACCAGTTTGTTCTCTGTATCTATGAGTCTTTTTCTGTTTTGTTACATTTGTTCATTAGTTTTGTTTTATTTTTTTAGATTCCACACTTCAGTGAAATCATAAAGTATTTGTCTTTCTCTGTCCAGCTTATTTCACATAGTATAATATTCTCTATCCACATTGTCCCAAAGGGCAAGATTTTATTTTCATGGCTGAGTAATATTCCATTGTTTACACATATATATTCTACATTTTCTTTATCCATCTAGATCCTCTACTGATGGTTACCTAGTGTGCTTCCATATCTTGGCTACTGTGAATAATGCTTCATTGAACACTGGGGTGCATACAACTTTCCAAATTAGTGTTTTTGTTCTTTCCTGGTAAATACCCAAAGGTGGAATTGCTGGGTCATATGGTAATTCTATCTTTAATTTTTTGAGGAACCTCCATACTCTTTTACATAATGGCTACACCATTTACATTACCGCTATCAGTGCACAAGTGTTCCCTTTTCTCGACATCCTCATCAACACTTGTTATTTCTTGTCTTTTTGATAATAGCCATTCTGATAGGTGTGAGGTGACTTCACTGTGGTTTTTGATTTGCATCTCCCTGATGATTAGTGATGTTGAGCATCTTATCATGTGCCTGTTGGCTGTGGCTCCATATATTATGATATACCATGCATAGTATTTTAATTTTTTTCTTTTTAGGGCCGCACCTACTGCATATGGAAGTTCCCATACTAGGGGTCAAATCAGAGCCACAGCTGCCAGCCTACGCTGCAACCACAGCAACGCCAGATCCTAGCCATGTCTGCAACCTACACCATAGCTCTTGGCAACGCAGGATCCTTAACCCACTGAGCAAGGCCAGAGATCAAACACGCAACGTCATGGTTACTAGTCAGGTTCATTACCACTGAGCCACAATGGGAACTCCGCAGTGCAGTATTTTCAAATACTATGGCGGGAGTAGGGGGGTGTTCCCATCATGGCTCAGTGGTTAACAAACCCAACTAATATCCATGAGGACACGGGTTCCATCCCTGGCCTTGCTCAGTGGGCCAGGGATCTGGCTTTGCCTTGAGCTGTGGTATAGGTCGCAGAAGCAGCTTGGATCCCTCATTGCTGTGGCTGTAGCGCAGGCTGGCAACTACAGCTCCAATTCGACCCCTAGCCTGGGAACCCCCATATGCTGCAGGTGCACCCCAAAAAGACAAAAATAAAAATAAATTTAAAGAAATAAAATACTATGGCAGGAGTTTTAAAACATTGTTTTAGTGAATTCATCAGGGCTTTTTTTCCCCCCAATACTCAAAAAACCCATCCATCCTCTGCATGAGTCTCGAACCCATGTCCTCATGGATACTAGTCCTCTATTTTGTCTAAAACAAAACTGAAGAATTTCTTAATGAAGCAGAGGCTTGAATCCAAATCTTCCTTGAATTATGTTGGTTTTAATACCAACTAGATAAATTTCAACTAAAAACAAAAGGAAAAGAAACTCTTCTTTAAAGTTTTAACTTTCAGTTTGCACTCATTCTTTAGAAGAGAATGAGGTAATGCCCTGAGAACAACACATTTCCGACTTCACTGACTTCTCCTCTATCTGAAGGAAGCACAGGGTCACCAGGACATTGTGGAAAAGTGCAGATCCTGATTCTGGGATTGGCGTGGGTTCCGAGGCTCTGCATTTTAACAAACCCTACATTTTGAGAAGCAAGACCGTAGAAAGCAACTGAATGCTCAGGTTCATATATACTGACAAATGCTGTCCCCGCCAGTTACCAATAACACAAATTTGTTTTGTTTTGTTTTGTTTTACAGTAGATCCAAGCTGAGTCTTCAACCTGTACAACAGCTCACAGCAATGCTGGATCCTTAACCCACTGAGTTAGGTCAGGGATCAAACTCGCGTCCTCATGGATACTAGTCGGGTTCATTAACTGCTAAGCCACGACGGGAATCCAAAGCAAGTTGTTAATCAGGCAAAGTTGAATTGATTGCTCATAGCCACAAAGGACACACATAACTAGCTAAAGTCCCATTTGCAGCTCAAAACCAGAGGCAAAGTTGAGATATTTATGACATTTTGGGATTTGGTTTAAGGCGTCTTTCAGTGTGAAGACGATTAGGATTTGGTGAAGACTGATTGGTAATTAAGGATTGGTGGACAGCAAGGAATTCGTAGAGGCCTGGGAAGTAAACAGCTGTTTGATGCCACCTACTGGAAAGTTGAAGAGTCTGATTTTGCAACTTTTATCTTCCTTGAGCAAGAGTTTCCTAGAATAGCAAAGATTTGGTGAAGAGAGTGAATGATAAAGTCTTATTAATAGTAAACTGTGGGGAGTTCTCTTTGTGGCTTAGCGGATTAAAAACCCAACATAGGGAGTTCCCGTCATGGCTCAGTGGTTAACAAATCCGACTAGGAACCATGAGGTTGCGGGTTCGATCCCTGGCCTTGCTCAGTGGGTTAAGGATCCAGCGTTGCCGGGGGCTGTGGTGTAGGTCGCAGACGTGGCTCGGATCCCGCATTGCTGTGGCTGTGGTGTAGGCCGGCGGCTATAGCTCCGATTCGACCCCTAGCCTGGGAACCTCCATATGCCGTGGGTGCGGCTCTAGAAAAGGCAAAAAGACAAAAAAAAAAAAAAAAGAACCCAACATAGTATCCATGAGGATGCGGGTTCCATCCCCGGCCTTGCTCAGTGGGTTAAGGATCCCGTGTTGCTGCAAACTGCGCAAATAGGTCACAGATGCATTGCTCTGGTTGTGGCCTAGGCCAGCAGAGCTCTAGTTCCAATTCCCCCGCTAGCCCAGGAACTTCCATATACCCCAGGTGTGGTCCTAAAAAGGGAAAAGAAAAAAAAACTTTAAAAATAGTAAACTGTATGTGTAAATGGTTTCAGTTTCTATTAGAGATGTGCACATGCGTATATTATGATACCCCGCCTCCACAGTGTCTTGCAAGGAGCCAGGCTGGGAGTAAAAGAAGCAGGGACTCTCAGTGAGCAAGAGCTTTTATGTCAGAGACTGCAACCTGCTCGCTCATGTGGGTTTGCAAAAACGTTCTAGGGGTATCGCGACTGGTTTTAACAGAATGACTAGGCTGCCACCTACTGATTCATTTTTAAACTTTTCAAATATTTTATGGAACGATGGTTTACTTTCACGCAAGGCGTATATATCAAGCCCCAACTAAAGAAAATGTGCTAGAAAATAGACAAATAGATAATACAATATGAGGAAGGCATTCCTTAAGACAGGTAAGCACACAGAAGGAAACCTTGTGAAGCTAAGAAAAATGCAGTGTGCAGCTGAAAGGACAGAGATGGCAATCGAGGCATGATCAGTGTAGGGGGCAGTTAGGAAGGCTGTATGAGGGCAAGGAACCCAAAGGAATCTCTTACATGGGAAGTAATGAGCAGGTATGGGGGGGCTAGGCGTCCCAAGCAGAAGGGGAGGGGAGATGCAGACACTGACCGCCAAGTGATTAGTATGACTGAACTGTGAAGTATAGAGACAGAAGCAAGAGAGAAAACTGGGGAGGGAGGCTGGGCCGGATCCTGGAAGGCTTCACCTGCCTTACTGTGGAAGTCATCCTGCTGGAAATGGCTGAAGAACCCCTGCTGTGTATTAAGCAGGGAAAATGCAGGATAAGACCTCTGTTTTCAAACACAGCACAGGCAGCAGTGGCCTTTCTTTAGAAGAAAGTGAAATTGGAATACAATGCATCAATTTGGAATTTTGTTTTTGTTGCAAGTCAAACCTATTCTACTCAAAGAAAAAGAGGGAATCTGTTGGAAAGATATCAGGAGCTCACCAAATTGTCAAGAAGCTGGAAGAGCAGGCTTGGAAACCACAGGAGCAGAGGCAGTTTGCAGGAGGCACAGTAATGTCTCCGAGTTGGAACAGTTTAACCAAGAAGATTTGGCTGCAGTAGGACATTGCTGCCACTGCTGACCTGAATTAGCCCCAGTCACCCCAGTGGCAGCACAGGATGGTCAGCCCTCGGCCGTCTGCCTCCATTGCTAAGTCGCTGTGAGGGATAACTGGCCTCTTTGACGTCATCAACAGAGTATTAGCTAGGGTATCTGTTTGGATGAAGTAAAAAAGACCAAATTCAACAGTGACTTAAAACAAGGCTGATATTTTTTCTCCGTCATATAAAGGTCCAAATTGGTTTGGCAGCTCTCCTCTATGAAGCCAGAACTGTTCTAAGCTCCCTCAGTATTTTTATTCTGCAAGCCTCCACACATGCTTCCTTTTTCATAGCCCAAGACAGCTGCTGCAGTTCCCATTGTCACTTTTTTCCATTCTGGTCACAGGAGGAAGAAAAAAAAAGAGATGGTATGCTTTTTTCTTTTAAGAGCCCAACCCGGATGTTGTGTGTCTCACTTTGACTTAAAAGCCATCATCCAGAACTTGTTGACATAGTCACATCTAGTAGCAGGAAAAGCTGACGAATGTCATCAGGATTCTGTGTGGCCATGTGGTCAGTGATTCCCAAAATAGGAAGAGAGGAGCCAGATCCTGGAAAGGTCAAATGTCCAACACAGGCAGGTAGATTAGGCGGAAGGACAAGGAAGTGTAAATGAGGGTGAGAGAAAGCACTGTAAAATATGGAGGAGGTCAATTCTTTAGGATTTGGAGCCTGACTGAATGCAGGGGAAAAGAGAAATGGGGGAGCAACAGATGCATCTCAATTTTCTGACTTGGAGGATGGCGTTGATCTCTGAGCCATCACTCAGCTAAGGACTATAACAGGAAGTATACATGTTATATCAGAATCTGTGTGACATCCCAGCAGAGATGGCAATAGTTGGTTTATGGTTCTTGACCCAAAAGAGATGAATTTGATCATTGTCAGGATATTGGTAGTAGCTGAAGTTATGAAAGAGAATTACATCACTGGGGCAGAGCACGAAGCTCGAAACTAAAGGATGGCTAAGGCAGCACCTTAAATTAACTCATGAGCACAGATCCAAACTAAAGCAAACTTATTAACCAGCTCAAGAGATATAAGGAAAGTTTTCAAATCATTGTGCCCGTGACAACAGCTCAATGAGGCACCTTGCAGGCCATCCCTGCCTCCTAACCCATATTTCAAAGCTATGCATTTAACAACCACTCACTGGATAGTAATCCAAAATGTTCTCTAAATGATGTCTGGAGCAAGCATGATAGCAGAGTAGATTATTATGGACAGAATGCAAATCAAGGGGTCAATGGGGAGGCTGCTTCAGGCCATTTTTTTCTCCCACTGAAATAACAAACCATTATTAACTAGAAACTTCTTTGAGATAAGCATTTCCTTCTTTGAGTTCCCACCTTTTTTAATTATTGAAGTATAGTTGATTTACAATGCTGTACTGTACTGTTGTTGTACATTAGTTTCAGGTGTAGCAATGTTGTGTTAGTTTCAGGTGTACCTTTTTTAATTATTGAAGTATAGGTGATTTACAATGTTGTGTTAGTTTCAGGTGTACAGCAAGTGTATATATTCTTTTCAGAATCCTTCCCATTACAGGTTATTACAAGATACTGAGTAGAGTTCCCTAAGCTCTACAGTAGGTCATTGTTGGTTATCTGTTTTACATAGAATAGTATGTATCTACTATTCCCAAACTCCTAATTTATCACTCCTCCCCTTTCCCTTTTGGCAACCATAAGTTTATTCTTCTATGTCTGTGAGTCCACTTCTGCTTTGTAAATAAGTTTATTTGTATCACATTTTAGATTCCATACATTAGCATATACAATAGTTGTCTTTGTCTGACTTACTTCGCTTGATATGGTAAATCTCAAGGTCCATCCATGTAGCTGCAAATGGCATTATTTCATTCTTTGTTATAGCTGAGTAATATTCCATTATATATGTGTGTGTGTGTATGTATACGTGACATCTTTTTTTTAATTTTTGGCTCTACCGGATCCTTAGCCTGCTGAGCCACAAAGGAACTCCCATATAACATCTTCTTAAACCAATTGTCTGTCAGTGGACACTTAGATTGCCTCCATGTCTTGACTGTTGTTGAAAGTGCTAGGAAGGGGGCCCTACCGTCTTAGAGGAACAGCCCATGAATCGCCCAATATCTCAGGAAGTGCATTTTTCAAACAATTTCCTATCTGAGAGGAAAGGAAGAGAGAGGGTTATAGATAAAGGTTATCCCGTAAGAATCCACGGCTTTACAGTTTATAGTTTATTCAGCTACATCTGCCTAAAACTCTCTGTGGAATCTGAAAAACTTGTCTGCAGTGGTCATCACAGCAACCTGGAACAATTTTGCTTCATAAATATTTAATCAGTAACATGTGGAGCCCTCATAAGTTTCACCGTCACGAAGGTTGTTCAACAGGTCAGAGTCCTTTTGTGTGACTGTAATTAACTGTTCTCACTTTTTAATTCCAAATATCCAGCCTGAGAATGTTTCTCACCTTTTCTCCCTGCTTCCTTTTCTTCCCCATGTAAAATTATAGCTATGGTCTCAATGAAACACCACGGAGAGACATGAATAGTTTTTAGCCATATGAGGATTAATTAGCATTTGAATCGACTATCCCGGTAAAGCTTTGGGAGAATACAGAATTTCTGTGCTCTGATCCACCTCACTCATTAATTTTTAAAGACAGGTTTATTGAGTTATAGTTTCTATGCAGTAACATTTACCTTTTTAAAGTATGCAGCTGGCTGAGTTTGGACACTTTAATACAGTTGTTTAATCACCATTACAATTAAAATATAGAAAAATTTGGAGTTCCTGTTGTAGCACAGTGGGTTAAGAATCCAGCTGCAGCTGCTTAGGTCACTGCAGAGGTACAGGTTTGATCCTAGCCTCAGCACAGCTTGCCATGTAGGTCACAGCTGTGGCTCAGATTCAGTCCCTGGCCTGGGGACGTCTATATGCCATGAGTGCAAACATTAAAAAAAAAAAAAAAAAGATGCAGAAAAGTTGTATCAGCCCAAAGAGTTTCCTAGTTTTCAAAGTCAGTTCCCACCACCCTCTGCCCGTTCCTGGCTCTCATTAAACTGATTTCTGTGTTTAGTGTCTCCTTTTCCGGAATGCCACAGGACTGGAATCAATAGTACTTAGTCTCTGTGTCTTACTGTTTTCCCTTAATGAAATGCTCTTGAGAATTATCCATGCTGTTGCAGAGCTCTGCAGTTGTTTCTTTTCATTTCCAAGCGGTGTGCCACTGTATGGATGTACCCCAATTTGTTCATTCTTTGTTCAGTGGGCCATTCAAGTTGTTCCGAGCTGGGGGCTGTTATGAATGAACCTACTATAAACATTTTCATATGGGCCTTGACGTCCATCTATGTTTTATTTCCCTTGGGAAAGGTGTTATTGGGTCATGTGAATAGTTTTATGCTTAACTTTATAAGTAACGACAAAACTGTTTTCCAAAGTGGCTCTGCCATTTTATATCCTCCCCAGAAACCCCTAAGAGCTGCAGTTTCTCCGCTGCCTCTGCAGACCTAGGTATTGTTCCCTTTATTGTTGTCATTCTAGTGAGGATGTAATGGTGTCTCCTGTGGCTTTAACTTTTATTTCCTTGGTGGCTACTAATCCCTGTAACTTTTCATGTACTTATTTATGACTTTTATATAAGTGTCTGTTCAAATTTTTCCCCCATTTTTTAATTGAATTGTTTGTCTTATTATTAAGTTGTAAGAGTTCTTCACATAGTCTGGATAGTAGCCCTTTTTTTTCAGATATGTGTTTTACAAATTTTTTTTCCCAGTCTATACCATCTTTTCATTGTCTCAATAATATTGTTCAAAGTTTTTTATTTTGATGAAGTCTTTTTTTTCTTTTGTAGTTCATGGTTTTATTTTGTTTTGTTTTGTTTTTTTGTAGTCCATTTAAGAATTTAAAGGAGGACTTAAAGCCTTTGTGTTTTTTGTTAACTAAAGCTGGGGAGGTGAACTCATGGCCTAGTGGTTAGAACTCAGTGCTTTCACCACTGCAGCACAGGTTCAACCTCTGGTCTGGGAACTGAGATACTATATCAAAGCCACTGTATGACGTGGCCAAAGTAAGTTAATTAATCAATCAATCAATAATAATAAACAAAATAAAATAAAGCTAGGAGTTCCCTTGTGGTGCAGTGGGTTAAGGATCCAGTGTCGTCACTCCAGTGGCTCAGGTTACTGCTGTGGTGTGTGTTTCATTCCTGGCCTGGGAACTTTCACATGCTGCAGGAGCAGCCAAAAAAGTTTTTTTAATTAAAAAAATAAAATAAAGCTATAGTAATCAATATAGTATAGTGTCAACATAAATGTAAAAATATGGATCAATGAAACAGGATAATGTCCATTTGATTTTTGCTGTTATCACATCTAAAATATTAATCATTGTTCAGTCTCTTTAAAGAGTCAGTGTTCACATTTCTTCAGTTCTCTTAAGATATTTTTTTCTACTTGTTTGTTTGGATTGTGATCAGGATAAGACTCAAACTTTGTGATGAAATGATACATCCCCCAAGTCTCTTTTTAACCATAACCCCTGCCTCTTCATCTGTTTTTTCTTGCTTCTTAAGTTCAATTGAAGAAGCTGGTTGCCTGACCTGTAGAATTCCTCCACAGTCTGGATCCTGCCGAGCTGCATCCCTGCAGTGCCATTTAATCCATTCTTCCATCCAATTTCCTAGGAATTGGTGGTTATATCCAGAGGCTCGATTAGATTCTGTATCAAGTTTTTTTTTGTTTTGTAAGAGTACATCATAGGCAGCAGTGCATTCTTGCTTCAAGAGGCACTTAATGTATGTTTTTCTCTCTGTTTCAATGTTATCAGTCTGTGGGAACCACGACCTCGACCCCTAAGAGTGAACTCTCATGCCAGTCCCTTCATTGTGCTTGCTCACCAGACCATCAGAGGGTAATGAGCACCTATCGTAGAGGTGGGAGCTGAAGATGGGGAAATAGGTAACGCAGGGATTAGCCCAGTAGTTTGCCAGTCAGCTGGGGAACAAACTAGGGGTGGGGAAAGCTATTATGGTGTTACCTGTGTTGAAATTGAAGAATCTCGATGTAGTTTGAAACCGTAGAGGGAAAGGATCACTAGCATTCTTCGCCTGGCCACATATTAGCACAAGAAAAGCTTTGACATTATTTCATATCCATGATTTTTCCAATGAATCAATAGAGCAATAGAGCACCAAATGAGCTACTAAATATCTCAGCTTCAGATAGTTTGGTTGCAGTATGGTTTAGAAGAAGGACATGAGGAAAAGAAAGGAGCATTTTAGTAGACAACAAACTCACTATTGTCAATAATCAACATCCTTTTACCTCCTGTACCTGTTTCCCACCACAATAGCTACTGTAATCTTAGGCTATCTTAGCAGAATTACCATGTCTAGACACTAAAAGATAATGATTCTGCTCTGTTCTGCACCGGTCAAGTCATTCCATGAGAACTACAAATACAGGAAATACAGGAGTTCCCGTTGTGGCTCAGCAACTTATGAACCCAACTAGTATCCATAAGGATGAGGGTTTGATCCCTGGCCTCACTCAGCGTGTTAAGAATCCCACATTGCCGTGGGCTATGGTGTAGGCTGCAGACGCGGGGGCTTGGATCTGGCATTGCTGTGGCTGTGGCGTAGACCAGCAGCTGTAGCTCTCATTCAACTCCCAGCCTGGGAACTTCCATATGCTGCAGGTGCAGGCCCAAAGAGCAAAAAAATAAAAATAAAAAAAAAGAGCGAGATACAAAGAAAAATGCAGGAAGCACATAAAATTATTGAGGAATCATCAGGAAACCAGGCCTGGAGAAGTCTCAGGGGCACTAGCTCAGCATCTGCCAGTGGCTCGCACGTAGAAGGTGGACGCAGCCTTCCCAGAACACACACAGCCCAAAATGGGAATTGCAGAGAAGAACAGTGTGTACAGAGGTAACTATTTCCTGTCAATTGGCAGGGACATCACAAAGGAGATCGAAGCACCATATTTATTGTTAGAGTAAGTCTCGTATTTCTCCATCTTTAAAACTGTGATTTGAGGCAGCCAAAGCCTCAAACTCTTTGTTTGTTTGTTAACCTCTAGTTGATTTACTGTTGAAATTCCCACCACAGTTGTTACAATTTTACTTCAGTCTCCTCAGTCACTCAATCTGACCCCTTCCTTACTCTCAACAGAGGACACCCCGTCTTCTTTTCTTGTAATCGAGATACAATTGACATAACATTATACTAGTTCTAGGTGTACGACATAGGGATTCGATATATGTATATACTGTGAAGTGATCACCACAGTTCCGTCTAGTTAATATCCATCACGGCACACGGCTACAAAATATTTTCCCCCTTACGATGAGAATGTTAAGATTTACTCCCTTAGCAACTTTGAAATACGTAACTTTCAATGCTATTAGCTGTTGTCACGGTGCTGTGCATTACATCTGCAAGACATTTTATAACTGGAAGTTTGTACCTTTTGACTCCTTTCACCCATTTTGCCCACGCCCCCTCCTCTCCCCTAGCACCCACCTATCTGTTCTCTGCTTCTATGAGGTAATTGTTTGTTTCTGTTTTTAGATTCCTCATGTAAATGAGATCTTACAGTATTTGTCTTTCTGTCTGACTTATCTCACGTAACATAATGCCCTCAAGGTCCATCCATGTTGTTGCAAATGGCAGGAATTCCACCACTGACTTCCTTCCTGATCTCATCCACCCTTCCAAATCTTGGCCCCTGGAGGTCCCTCCCCTCCCCCTCACAGCTTCCCCACCTGTTTGCCCATGTTTTCCTTCCCTTTTATCTTTTTAAGAACAAAGAACAATTGTTTTTTTTTTTTTTTTTTTTTTGCTTTTTAGGGCTGCACCCATGGCATATGGATGTTCCCAGGCTAGGGGCTGAATCGAAGCTGCAGCTGCCAGCCTACACCACAGCCGCAGTAACCGCGGGATCCAAGCAGTGTCTGTGACCTACACCACAGCTCACAACAATGCCAGATCCTTAACCTACTGAGCGAGGCCAAGGATCAACCTGCATCCTCATGGAAACTAGTCAGATTTGTTACCGCTGAGCCACAACAGGAACTCCAAGAACAAAATCTTCAACTGCTTCTGACTCTTTACTCTCTTCAGTTCCCTCCAATCTGCTTTTCACATATTCCTACTCAATTAAAAATACTCTGCAAAAAGTTCACTGCTGACTTTCTTAACCATCCAAAAGTAGTTCAACCAAAATAGAACCACTGTAGCCCACGCAGCACAGGAAAAGTCCCATTCTAGACCAATGTAGCTAAAATTGGGGGGGGCTGGGGCTTACAAACACATATATATTTGTTGATAATTACACAGAAAATCTGAGAAGCACTGAGGTACATCATAAAGCAGCTTTGGCCAGAGAGTGCCCATTCAAGCTGGCTTCCTGTTCTCTGGCCACTGTTTTTATTAGTTTTTTGTTGTTGCTGTCATTGGTTGTTAACGTTGTCTTTTGTTACTTCCTTGCTTAAGGGCGCAACAAGCTGTTCTAGATTCATCATGTACATTCTCTACCCAGCCTGACTTGGCTAATACTTCAGGTTGTCCTGGTGTCTGTTACCGGATAACGGATTTAGAAGTGAAGATCTGGACATGAGATGGACTCGTTGCTATTGGGCTGTCACTGTACTGAGGCTCTTTCAGTGGACAGAGCTAAGGAAAACACACACGATACACACACACACACACACACACACACATAATCATACACACAATCACATTTACATCTACGTCTGTCTGTCTATCACCTATCTATCTATCTACCTATCTATCTACATATTGGAAACCATGAATTGACTGATGCCAGTCTAACACCATGGATCACTGGGATCATGCTAGTTTCCTCTCTCTGTTTATTTGTGATTTCCGTCTCAGGCGGTAGGAAACCATGGACAAACCCATATGGACCGTCTTCACCTGGTTCAGGATCGGAAACTTACTTGGGCCACTGAAGTGCCCCCCCCACCCTGCAGATGGTTTAGGACCTAATTTTTCAGGAAGGGATGAGAAGGGATAAAAGAGAGGGAAGGGGAAGAGAAATAGGACAGAGACATAATACATTTAATAGGGAAGCAAAATAGATAAGGGTGGACCAGAGACCCCAGTTAGGAATCTTACGTTCCAAGTCAAGGATGATGACAGTTTTGTAGGACTGTGGCAGTGAGATGGAGAGAAGTGGGTCAATTTGAGATGTGTTTAGGAGGTGAAATGGACAGAACTTGATGATAGATTAAATACAAGGGGTAAGAGAAAGGGAGAGGTTTGTACTGAGGGTGATTCCGAGTTCTCTGACTTGGTAATTGTATGTATAACGATGCCATTGCTAGGAAGAACCCTGGAAGAGCACCAGATACTGCGTATCTACTACATATATCTACGACTACTACATTTTGTACTTCTCCTATACAGCATTAGCATATCCATCTTTATTATAGTTACTTATATGCATGTAAAATTTATCTATAGCATATCTGCCTTTATTATAGTTACTTATATGCATGTAAGATTTTGAAATCAAGGCTTTACAGAGATTGGCCAACTAAGACCCACAAGTCAAAAGAAGCCTGTTTTTGTGGCCCACAAGCTAAGAACAGTTTTTACATTTTTAAAGGTTGTTAAGGAAAAAATACCTAAACAAAGATGAATATGCAGCAAAGACTGTATAGGACCTTCAAAGTCTAAAATATTTACTTCCTGACCCCTTATCGAAAAAGCGTGTGGACCTCTGCTTTATATATTTCATCTTGCTTTATGAGATAATGAATGCGTTTCTAAAACTGAATTTTATACTTGAAAACAAGATATTCTCCAAGGAATTTAAAATTGTAAAGTAAAAATAATATACAAGGAAGCGTAAGTTTCATACATAGGAAAACAGAGAGAGAGAAATGTATGTTTTGAAACTTCAGATAAAATGGAGGATTTCCTGTTGACTTAGTCAATGAAAACTCATAGGGAAGAATTTGTGAGAACTTGAAAGTTCACCTTGGGAGGTCTAACTGAAAGAATCAAAGCAATCTTGATTTTTTGTGGCAAAATAAACATATGTTTAAACTTGCAAGATTGTACACTGTGAATGATAAATTATGTTCTCCTAAACATCAAGCTTTATTGTTCACAAATTTCTCAGTTTCACATTTACTTCCCTTTATGATAACTAGAGGAAAATACTCTTTAAACTGAATGTTAGTAGCTGAGCAGATAATGGCTCAACAATTTAGTAAATGTGAAGCCACGTTCCATCATCTTGCTAACAATTACTGTTACATTTATACAGTAATTTCTCCATGTAAAAACAATTGCTTCACCTCTCCTACAGACCCCCACTAGAGTTTACATTGTGCCACATTCTGTAATCTTTACCTAGAATTAAGGCTTGGATATTTTTGCAGTTGATTTCCTTTGGTAATTAACTTTATTGTATCTAGTTTTCTTAAGAGGCAAGGTTACAGGAATTGCCATGTAAATGAATATGTAAGTTGGTAACATGAGCTTAGCCAAGGATCCTGTTTTTAATAGTACGGCAGCCAAGTTGATTAGTTACATACTACAGGTGGTTATAAGCAAAATATATTAGTAATGGAGAAGGAAGTAAAGATGGATTTAAAAAAAAAAAGGCAGAGACCCTGCCTTATCCCCTCCATCCAAGGAGTTTGGCTTTAAATACTCACACTAATGAAGACTTCCTTTATGAAGCATTTCCTTGCCTCTCTGCCATCTGTTTTTGAAGTTAGAATTAATTACTTCTTTTCTTATACCCCATTATACCTAGTTCAAGTGTCTATTCTATAACAAATCCAGGCAGTTGTTTTACATGTCTGCTTCTGTCTGCTAGACTGTATGCTTCTTAGGAAAAGACTGTACCTAATCCATCTTTCTGGTCCCCTTGTCAAATATGGTGCCATCCACAGAGAATTTTCAACACACATTTGTAGATGAATAAACACATGAATGATTTAGAGTTCTTGGCCAATGGCAAAGTCTAATGGGAGTGGCCAGGAGTCATTTAGGACAAGAAAGAATGAAGAGAAATAAGAGGATGCTGGATATTGAATGTCCAGGCCTCACCCCTCTTCCCCAATGGTTTCTCAATATTGAGAGACTCAATGTCCAAGACTCATTAGCCAAGTGGAGAGGGGAGCAGAGATGGCTTCCTGTTCCCAATACCCACCCTCCTCTCCTTCCAAGATCATGGAGTCCTCAATTCTTTGCCTGGATCCATGGACATCCAAAAGGGAGACTACATTTCCCAGTCTCCTTTGCATTTGTGTGTAGTCTTGTGACCGATGTCTGGCTAATGGGGTGCAGGCACAAGCAGTTTCCTGGGTTCTTGGTTTTCCCTCCTCATCATCTGGCTTAGATCCAAAGGTTGAGGGCTACAGCATAGGGATGGTGGGACAGGGAGTCCAAAGGAGGCCGAGATCCTGAGGACTTTGTGGCTCAGAGCAGCCACAGAAGACTTGAGCTGTAGGCAAACCCTGAATTTTTGCCTGAGGGAGAAATAAACGTCTGTTTCTTGAAGCCACTGTTACTTTGGGTTTCCTCTATGGCTCTCAGCCAGACATATTCCTAAGCAGTACACGGCTCAGCGCTGATAATCTAGAGAGCCTGTTCTCCTGCAGGAATTCAATATGCTGTCTTAAAAACAAACAAGGTGGCATTTTAAGGAGTCCTTACTCTTCTCCAACCCAGACCTAGGCTTCAGGGCTCACTGGGTAAAGCTGTGTCTGCAGTGTTCGCCATGAGGAAAGTTTCCCAGTTTTCCAGACAATAGGAGAGAAAGTTGGGGGCATGAAAGTACGGAGAAAGGAAAGAGAGAACAAAACAGAGAGACTGAGAAAAACAACAATTACTGTCAGGCTTCTCCCCACTCCTCCCTCTCCTCCAGCACGAAAGCAGATTGCAAAGAAGGGAAGGCTGAGACTTTGACCCCAACCAAGGAAAACTGCAAAACATTAAGAGCTCGAAGGAACAATAAAAAATAGAGGGTCCAATCTCGTAATTTTACAGATGAAGTGAGGTCCTGGATGGAGAAATCACTTCTTTCAGCTCTAAGGATCAAAGCCAACACTGGATCCTCAGACACTATTTACTGATCTATACTGTGTTCTCTTCAGTTCTTCACAGACTGTTAAAGATGGAAGAATGCTTAGTCCAACCTCCTCACTTTAAAAGTGGGAAGGTTATATAAAGGACAAATAATTTGCCCATGGTCATAGAATTAGCTTTTTACTAACTCAAGATTCTCTTCCCCAGTCATTGCATACACAGATAACAAGTGCGGGATGAATTCAAATATTAATCCAGCATAAATATGCATATTCACGGGAGCAGTGGAGGTAAGAAACACAGCAAATGTGAAAACACCCTCCCAGCGAGGACTCGGTTTATGTTGGTTCATGAACAATTAGCAGTTTTTAACATCTAACACTTTTCTTCCTGCTCTAACTAGCAGCCAGAGTTATTCTGCAAAACTGTCTCCAAGTCCCCAAGTAGGATACACGTGTAATTACGTTTTTCAATTTGCAGATATTTTATCTTTGAACTCCTAAACGGTAACAGCGCCAATTTTCATCTTTAAACTGCTCTGTTGAGTTAGTTATGGTATGTTTCTGCATACGTCCCTCTCCTTCTGTGACCACACAGAACTTCTGTTAGCAGGTCGTTTGGCTCCTAGGACTGAACTCTTCACGAGCTATCAATTTCCTTATGTAAATAACGGGGACTTTCACCCTTGATGGAAACAGGTAGAAGGAACCAAGATCAAGGAGGAAATATTTTTGGAAAGGATGAAGTCATCCTAACCCTGTGAATAAAATCCAGTGAAAGTTTTAGTAACTTGTACAGGCACGGGGGGAGTCCCCACGGGGAGTCACAGAGAAGGCGGCTCATAGTGGGGGGCAGGGGGAGAGCAGGAGTGGCAGGCAGCAGTGAGGTGAGGTGTAGGTCAGCACCAGGATGCACACAGGGTAGTCTGGGAAGTGCTGAGGACAAGGCCACACTGTGACTCATTGGGAAGAACCCTAGGGTATGTTCACACAGTGGCTCTCGTCTGTCGGAGAAATGTCCGCCGATGCCCTTGAAAACATCCCCATGTGCCTACTTCATTCTTAATGAGGCCAAACACGTGGGTCATGCAGCTCACAGACAAACAGGGATATCTATAGCTCTGGACACAGTCACGAACTCATTATACTTTGCACAGGAAGCTCAGCACCAATGCTCAGATGTCATCCTCTGAAGGCCAGCTTCAAGTACACAGGAGCAGGCTAGGTATACAGACAGCTCAGCCGAGCACACGAATATCAAAGAAGAAAGCCACACTGTGGCTTCCTTCTACCCTGAGCCACGCTAGAAACAGCAGTCCCTGCCCTTGGAAAGAAATGGAGTCACTCCAGACTTTCCTGTTGGAAGCAGAGTCTGGGATTGAGGAGAGTAAAGGAGGTCGAAGGAATCCTTCTCAATGCAAGCTAGACCAGCCTGGACCCAGAGACCCTCCACCTCCTGAGCACTTTTCCTCCAGGCACACAGAAATGCTCATAAGCCACTGCATGCCTCCCCGATCCCAAAGTAGTCCCTTTGCCTGGAGCATCCTTTCCCATCTCACAGACAGCCACACATTCAGCGGTAAAGAGTTGGAGTGGATTTGGAGATCCTGTGCTCCAAGCCCTCCTGTCCATACACCAAAGCCACTCCAAACACCACCTCCTCTGAAAAGACTTTGAGGTCCCTCTGTCTCAAGATATTAGCACTTTGGAGCTCCCTTATGGTATTTGTTGCATGCTGTCTTGTGTTAGAGTCATTCCAGTGCATATTTTTCACACTTGCTGCAGGGCGAGGTCAAAAACTGCAAACCTTAAAATATTTGGGTGTCCTCCAAATTAAACAATAACATTTGTAGTTTCTACAATTAAAGCTTTTGTGCATTGGGAGAAAAACATATCATTCTTTTAAACAAAAGAAAACAAAACTGTTTCTCTGCTTTTCTAGTTTCCCAAGTGTATGCTTCATGTGTCCAGTGGGTATTTACTCAGCCAAACCTGATCCAGAGAACATGGCAAACTGAGCATTTTCAGGAAAGAGGCAGCCCTACTCCTGTCTGTAAGCCCTTTGAGGAAGCTCAAAACATAGTAAGAACACCGTAAATGCATGGTGAGATGAAGAGAACCAGCATTAAGTCAATGATGAGGGAGAAATAAGTTTAAATGGTCCCATCCAAGTCTTCCTAGCGCCCCACAGAGATTGCAAAGCTTCCTTAACACAGGAAATAGCATGACTCTTGATAAACCATCAGCACACAATACACAGCTTCCTACTCTTCCTCTCTCCAAAGCTCTCGGTGCCCTTGGCAGAGAGCCACCTGCCTCCAGCCCTCTTTGGGAAAGTATTCATGGGACAATGACGTTATTGTTGCACAGACTAAAGAATCTTTGCATTTTTCTGGAGGCCACTGCTGCTGCTACTGCTGCTGCTTCTGCTGGAATCCACTTAGCGAATGCCTTGGGAATGCAGTTTCTTAAAAGACCTGCATCATTTTCCACATCCTCCATCAGAGATCAGAAGGTACTCAGCTCTGTTTCCTGTGCTCACGACAGCAGTAAGAGCAGGGAACAGTAGGCTCCTGGGCGGCTGCCAGGCCTGGGGTGTGGGGGCGAGAGGATCCAGAACAGCAGCAGCAGCAGCACTAGGGGAGCCTTGCCTCCTCCCCAGCCCCTCCCTGCCCTGTCCACACAGCAGCAACACCTGGACAGCCTTGTACTCGCTGGTAACAGATTTCTGCTTCTTAAGGCTGTAGCCAGAGAAACTAAAAACGATTATCTGGGATTTGGGGTTAAAGTGCCCACAGAAGACAAAACTTGCTAAGGGAGGTCAGCGGAGCCAGTCTTTCAAGGTCATGGGACTGCCAGGGCCGAGGGAGCGCCCATGCTGATGGCAGTGCATGGCGCCCTCTGTGACTTCAGAACTCAGAGGTATGTATGCTAGCTGCCTGAGTAGGTTGCAAACATATTCGATACTAGTGTCTGAACATATTATTTAAGGATATTAACTTACTCAACTGCTTTAAGAGCTTCCCACCTGGGTTCAAGTTTGCTGTCTTCCCTGAAGCCATATGTAACCCCCACTGACTCCTAAAACATTCACTGTTGCAATTCAGTAGGGCTGCTGGTTCCTTTAGGCACTCACTTAAAAGAAACATTTTTTATGACCTTATGATCATATTTAATCACTGATAAATGATTCTCAAAACTTGTATTTTTTTATAATTTTTTTAATTTATTTTTCCATTATACCCAGCTGCACAGCTTGGTGACAGGGTTACGCATTCATATATGGATTCATCACAAGTGATTAGACACAGTTCCCAGTGCAATACAGTAGGATCTCCTTGCTTTTCCATCCCAAAGGCAATAGTCTACAACTTTTAACCCCAGACTCCCATGCCATCCCACTCCCTCCTGCACCCCCTTGGCAACCACAAGTCTGTTCTCCAAGTTCATGATTTTATTTTCTGTAGAAAGGATCATTTGTGCAGTATCTTAGATTCCAGATATAAGTGATATCATATGGTATCTGTCTTTCTCCTTCTGACTTACTTCACTCAGTATGAGGGTCTCTGATTCCATCCATGTTGCTGCAGATGGCATTATTTTATTCTTTTTTATGGCTGAGTAGTATTCCATCGTGTATATATACCACATCTTCCTAATCTAAATGTCGATGGACATTTGGGTTGTTTCCATGTCTTGGCTATTGTGAATAGTGATGCAATGAACATGCGTGTACAGGTGTCTATTTCAAGGAAATTTTTGGCCGGATATATGCCTAAGAGTGGGATTGCTGGGTCATATGGTAGTTCTATGTATAGTTTTCTAAGGTACCTCCATACTGTTTTCCATAGTGGTTGTATCAGCTTACATTCCCACCAACAGTGTAGGAGGGTTCCCTTTTCTCCACACCTCCTCAAAACTTGTTTTTTAAAGTGCTGTCTTGGAGTTCCCGGTGGCTTAGCAGTTAAGGATGTGGGATTGTCACTGCTGTGACAGGGTTCGATCCCTGGCCCAGGAACCTCCGCATGCCATGGGCCAGGCCAAAAATAAATAAAGTGCTCTATTCTGTGAGAGAAGCTAGGAAGTCATGATCAGGGCCAAGAAGTTTTCGATGGCCAGGGTGGACCTGATGTGTACGGCCAGCCTGGCAGGCACCCTGAGTAAACACACAGTAGCCACTGTCCTCAGTTGTAGATGAAGCTACCAGGCTGAATAGAGCCCCCCTAGACTGCACACCCACCTGGAACCTGTGACTGTGATTTTAATTGGGGATGAAATCTCTGCAGATGTAATCAAGGCAAGATGAGGTCACACTGGATCAGGGTTGGCCTTAGATCAGTATGACTGGTGTCCTTATAAGAGGAGAGATGCAGACACAGTGGGAGAATACCTGAAGAAGCAGAGGCAGAGGCTGGAATGGTGCATCTACCAGCCCAGGAACCAAGGACTGGGAAATACCAGAAACAAGAAGCAAGGCAATGGAACTGTTTCCACCTCAGAACCCCCAGAGGAAACAGCCCTGCCAACACCTTGATCTCGGACTTCTAGCCTCCAGAGCTGTGAGAGAATAAGTTTCTATTGTTTTAAGCCACCCCGTTTGTGGCATATAAGCAGTCCCAGCAGACTAAAACGGTATGGCTTGGGAATTCAGTTACTGCCTATACCACAAGGTCAATTCAAAGAACCATTTATTTAATCAGCCCCCAACTCACTGGTCAACACTGGTAGGACAGGGTCCATCACAAACTACTGATTCTACTTAGTATTTTAATTCAGTATTACCAGGATCATACCGAAATGCATACCTGTATCTTCGAGGGCATCTTCTAATCAATCTAGTCAAAAGTTTTCAAAATACAACTTAAGGGTGCCCTAAACCCTTTAAAGGAGTCTGAAGGATGGAGGAACCTAAAGGGTAGCAGAGACAGTCTTGAGAGAGGATGGAGTGGGCAATGATTTGAACACTGACATGCAGAAACTTTTCCTTATGTGTCTTATTTATGATATGGATTTTAAGTTCTTTTTTTTTTTTTTGGTCTTTTTGCCTTTATCTAGAGCCGCACCAGTGGCATATGGAGGTTCCCAGGCTAGGGGTCTAACAGGAGCTGTAGCCGCCGGCCTACGCCACAGCCACAGCAACGCGGGATCCGAGCCGCGTCTGCAACCTACACCACAGCTCATGGCAACGCCGGATCCTTAACGCACTGAGCAAGGCCAGGGATCAAACCCAGAACCTCATGGTTCTTAGCCGGATGCGTTAACCACTGAGCCACGAAGGGAACTCCCAAAGTTCAATTTTTTATTATTAAAATTTCCAAAAATACATGAAAATAGAGAGTACCCAATACATGCCAAATTCAAAAGAAATAACCCTGAGTGTTTTGCCTTGTTTCTGTTTTGTTTTTCTTACCTTTTTTTTTTCTTTTCGGGGCCTCATCAGCATATGGAGGTTCCCAGGCTAGGGCTCCGCCAGCCTCCGCCACAGCCACATCAACGTCAGATCAGAGTCACATCTGTGACCTACACCACAGCTCACAGAAATGCCAGATCCTTAACCCACTGAGCAAGGGCAAGGATCAAACCTGCATCCTCATGGATACTAGTTGGGGTTGTTAACCACTGAGTCACGATGGGAACTCCTATTTTTCTTACAGTAATCTATTTGAAATAAGGCTTCTGCTGCTAATTTTTAAAAAACACTGGATTGGATAACTCACTTCCAATGTAGATTACAGTTTTCTAGCTCCAACTGCCTCGTTATGAATGTAATCTATTGAAAGGCAAGTGCCAGGTCTGGGCACCAGTCTTTGTATTATCAGAGATTCCATGGTTTTTGACCCAAGGTCTTTTTAAGTGATTGCATTAACTTAACATCTCATTATTTTCTCACATTTAATATCCTCCTCCTCAGAAAGTCAATGTCCTTTACTATGATACTCAAAATGATGTAACATCTCCCCATAGTGGGCTGCTACTTTGATTTCCCCAAGGAACCACCCACATTGCAATGCCCTTGTGTGGTCCCCTCTCAAGGTCACAGTAAGCTTCACCAATTAATTGGTTTTGGCAACTAGGATGCTAGCAATACATGATGCAATGGATTAAGCTTGCATGTGAGAACTCTCCTTGTTGAAATCCAGCCCTCATGCTGGGAAGAAGCCCAAGCAGCCACATGAAGAGGCCCCTGTGGAAGAAGACTGTGACCCATGACTGACGTCATCAGCTAAGCTCCAAGCCAACAACAAGCACTAACCCCCAGCCGCAGAGGCAAATCCATTTACATCTTCCAGTTACCCCCCTGCTCCAGCTGATACCACATGAAGCAGAACTTCCCAATCAACCCCCAGAATCATGTGAAGCAATAAAGAGTTGTTTTAAGCCACTACATTGTAAGGTATTCTGTTAGTAGTAATAGATAATTAAAACACCCTAACTTCTTTGCCACATCATCCTCTCCACTCTTCCTAAACCCCAAAAACACGAAAATCTCTTATAGTGCAATTCAGATTTATTAAGTGTCTAGCACATGGCAGAAACTATTCTAGATACTGGAACCACAGTAGCAAATAAGTCTATTGCTGTCTTCTGGATTGGTTACTTGGTAGGAGAGACAGGCGTGTAAACAAATATAGCAGAGAGTCACACATGTGATGATAAACGTGTATACAAGAAATAGGATTGGTAAAAAGTAATTAGCTATTGAGAAATGATGCCAAGGGAGTTCCCTGGTAGCCTAGTGGTTAGGACTTAGCACTTTCACCACTGCAGCACAGGTTTAATCCCTGGTCTGGGAACTGAGATCCCACATCAAGGTGATTTGAGGTGTGACCACTAGATGGAACCCATAAACCCTTGTCCACGCTTATGCTTTACAAGGAGAGGAAGTGCTGCCACAGGAATGCACAAAGCATAGGTGCAATCAATATTTTTTTTATTATTCTCTTTATTAAATCCCAAGGCCAATCCTGTGTGATTTTCTGTGTTATCTGAAGTGAAGCTTACTTGTTTATTTATTTTGCTTTTTTAGGGCCGCGCCCGCAGCATATGGCAGTTTCCAGGCTAGGAGTTGAATCAGAGCTACAGCTGCTGGCCTATGCCGCAGCCACAGCAATGCAGATCCAAACAGTCTGCAACCCGTGCTGCAGCTCATGGCAACACCAGATCCTTAGCCCACCGAGCGGGACTGGGGATCAAACCCACATCCTCATGGATAGTAGTCAAGTTCTTTACCACTGAGCCACAATGGGAACTCCCTGAAGTGAAGCATATTTAGAGTTTCACATATTTTTAGCCAGATGTGTTCAAGTGAATATTGTTTTGAGAGAAAAAGGGATATTAGTCACTTACGTCAGAGGCATTCATGGATGTTAAAGAGAAACAGTTTTTTAGAATCTGAAGATAAAGTTTCTATGAAATTGATCAAAATTGATAAGGATTAAAAAACATCAAGCTATAAGCAGATAAAGTATTATTTTTGCATCATTTTGTATGCTAATAAAAATGAGTGTTCTATGTTCTGTTAACACTTGATAATATCAAATGCTATTGTATAACCGATTCCTTATTAAGTGCTTACAAGTCACATGTATAAGAAGTGACATACAATGTGCTCCCTGAATGATCTCTTTCTTTTGCCCCTGACCTTTCCTGCTGAATATTTCTAAACTCTTTGTAAACTGACTTCAGCGCCTGTGGGAGGTGGGTAATTCCCTTACACTTTGAACCTTTACCAGGCAGATACTCTGTCTTTGGGAAGAACATACCTAGATACTCAAGAATGTTGATTCATGATGATGAGATTCGGGTGCAATGTCATTAAGCTGCAACACACACTTAAAAAGAGGAAATGGTGTTTGGCAGGAATTTTCATTCCTTTATTCCTCCCAACATCTTTGTCAGTAGCCATTTTTAATGATATTTTATAGGTAGTAAAACAGAATCTTAGAGACGCTAAGTAATTTATACTAATAATGCAAGTGGCAAAGCCAGAATTCATCCCTAGGTCTTGATGCCAAGCCCAGTTCTGTCCACTGTGGGAAGCAGAGGGGCTAATTACCTGCCAGCCCAGAAGGCAGAGCCCTCACTAGTGAGTAATCAGCTGTGGAAGTTTCCTCCGTCCGGGTGAGAGCTGTTCCCCCTTCTCATAATTACTATTCTTTTTTCACCAGCAAAGAGGAGCGCACACAGTTGCTTGTCAGTGATTGTGTGATGCTACAGAACCCCAGCAGTCAGCCGCAAAAGGAGGAAATCGTGTAAAAGCGCTTACTGACAAACACAACGCAAGGAAGGGACTGCAATTGCTGAAAGGTAACACTCAGTATCCCCAACCCAAACCAAAGAAGGGAAAAATGTAGATGATGACGCCGTTTTAAAGGAATGGGGCAGACAGTGAATGCTCTGAGCATGGGGTGGGGATTTTAAGTGTTTTTCTTCTTGCGCACAAAATAGTGCAGGATGTCCAGTTCAGCCAATCCTGAGGCAGCGAGATCTGACACTTGTTTAGGAAGCTCTCCCTTCACTTAAGAGAGCCAAGCATGGGGACGGGAATGTAGAGAAGAATATCTGAATTTTTCTTAAAGCCCTGTAAGGTGGACATCTTTCTTCCTTACTTCCTGCAGTTCATGAAACATACCTGAAGTAAGAACTCCACCCATCAGCCCCCTAACTTTCCTAGCAAACTCAGGGTGTTGTTCTCTAAGTACAAGTCTCTGATCAGTAACTGTAAGAGGAAAGGTTGGTTCGAGCTCCCCATCTGCTGACCTGGAGGTAGAAGAGAGAGTTGGGGGGTTACACTCCGTTTCCCTAATAACTTCCCAGCCCCATTCACTTCCAAGAATGGCAGATAAGACCCAGTCTTGGCAGGTCCTTTTATGGTGGCAAGTCTGAACCAAAAGAGAAGTTCTGTTGCAATATTTCCTTTCTTTCCCTTGTGATCGCTCTGCTCAGAACTATGGGTGCAGCCTACTGCAGAAGGCAGCCATCCCCTCCCTCAGTGCTTCTGGTATGCTGGGTTTGCTGCTGGCTCAGTGGGAGGAAATTCCTCCCTGACAATTGCCATGTGCCTCTAGAGACCCAGGAGGCTTCATCCTGGTTTGTAGAGTCACTGTAGAGGCCATTCGTATCCAGAGCAGGGCTGAAAACTTGCTTTGTTGTTGTTGTTGTTGTTGTTATAAGCTACATTCGCTCTGTAACAGTGAATTGCACCAGTTAATTATTCCCTCCATTTAAAAAAGATGCCATCTAAATCATTTAAAGCATGTTGCTTTGTTCCTGGCCTGAGATGATTGACAAAGGTAGCCAGGCTGAGTTTAATTAAAGGATTTTCCTGTGTCAATAGCTGAGAACAACATTCTCACTTCTCTAACTCAGGAGGAGACTTTGATTAAAGTGAGAAACAGCCATTACCCCAAGGAGCACGCCCTTCTCCTGTCTTTATCCCCCAGGTCCTTTGCACCTCTCCCTTCCGCTAGGCTTCCCTAGGAAGAAGGGGGACAGAAAGGAAATGTTACGTTGCAGAAGGACAGAGACCTGCTCAGGCAAACAGAAAGATGGGTTCCAGGACTTACAAAACCCTTAGGCAGGGCTTACATGGTTTCCCTTTAAAAGCAATGACGTAGGAAGTTAGCAAGGCAGTCTATATTTTTCCAATTTTATTTATTTACTAAGGTTACCTACAAGGGTTTGCTTGTTTAATTTTTGTTGAATTATTTTGTGCATTTAGTAGAAGGATACAGGGTGGAATCTTATACCCACGTCAGTTCACCAGCCACCAGCTCGTTTTCTTGTACACCCTTCCAGAGATAGTTTCCTCCATTATGGTTGTGTGTGTGTGTGAGTGTGTGTGTATACTCATTGTTTATTTGAAATTCAGATTTAATTGAGCATCCTGTATTTTATCTGGCAACCTTACACTGAGTGTCAGTGCTTCTAGGCCCTCTCTGGAACAGAGCTAGAATATACACATATAATTTAAAAATTATCATATCATATAGAAATGTAATATATAAGATACAAATAGCATAAGATATATTTTATAAATAATACATATAATACATATTAACTCATGTTTACATATTATTTCTATATCTATTCTAATATATAATACATACATAGATACATCTATCATTTCTGTATTATGATGGTATATAACAGTATATATCATAAATAATATATAAACTATATTGACCCATGCTTATATACCTATCTATTACTTTTCCATATCTATGTGATTATGTATAGACATCTTATATATATATATTATACAGAGGTATGAACTCATATTTAGCTTTAAATATATTTTAAATCTATTTTCATGTATTTAAAGTTAAATACGAGTTCCTACTGATATGCTGTATGTATTTATAACTTAAATATAAACAAGCATATGAAATATGTTAAATATGAGTTCATACTGATGTCCCTGGCTTTAATCTAGTATCATTGGGTTGCTTCTAGTGTTCCCCCTTGCTTATCTGTAACTTCCCTCTCAGACAGTGAAAAACCTGGCCCCACTGTCCACCATCCATTTACTCATATGTCCATTATTATTTTACATGTAAAGCAGTTTCAGAACTGCTAACTCATAGCCCCATGAGAAAGAGATTTGCCAACTGGAGTACAGCTGACATACAGCTCCTTTGGTCCTTAGCCTCACAATTCCAAGTCCAAGCAGCAGATTCCAAAGCCACTTAGATGATCTCCTTCTCCCCCACCCTCTTCATGGTGTTGCGTCATTCACTTGTAGTACAGTTAGATTCATCCGTCAAAGTCAGTTTTCCATACTGGGATCTCTAACACTGTGGTGGATTTTTTTAAATTGTATACATAAAGGTCACTCTGTGATGTACAGTCCTCTGGATTTTGAGAAATGCGGAGTCATTTATCCACCATCCCAGAATCACACAGAACAGTTCCATCACCTGAAAAACCCCTCCCAAGAATCCTCTTTGTGGTCAACCACTGTTCCCCCTCTAGCAACCCCTGGCATCTGTTTTCTATTCCTACAGTGTTGTCTTTTCTCAAGTGTCATCTTGGAGTTCCCCTCGTGGCTCAGTGGTTAACGAATCCGACTAGGAACCATGAGGTTGCGGGTTGTATCCCTGGCCTTGCTCAGTGGGTTAACGATCCGGCGTTGCCGTGAGCTGTGGTGAAGGTTGCAGATGCAGCTCGGATCCCGCGTTGCTGTGGCTGTGGCGAAGGCTGGCAGCTCCAGCTCCTGTTAGACCCCTAGCCTGGGAACCTCCACATGCCGCAGGTGCAGCTCTAGATAAGGCAAAAAGAAAAAATAAGTGTCATATTAATGGAATCATACAATATGTAGCCTTTGGAGTCTGGCCTCCTTCACTTAGCAAAATGAATTTAAGTCCATCCACGTTGTTGTATGAATCTATAAGTAGCTTATTCTTTTCCATAGCTGAATGGTATTCCATTATATGGAGGTGCCATAACTTGGGTCCATTCACCTACTGAAGGCCATCTTGGTTGCTTTTGGAGGTTATGATTACAGTTGCAATAAACACTTGCATATGGTTTTGTGCGTGTGTGTGAATATAAGTTTTCAGATTCCTTGGGTAAATCTCTAGAAATGGGGTTGCTGGAATTTGTGTGTTTTTGCCCTTGTTACAGTGACAAAGGTGCCAGGACAGTCTGCAGGTATAATGTTGAGTGTGTAAGTCACCACTTAGGCACAGGAGGAGAGAGTATCTTACATGTTTGGAAAATCCAGGCCTCAGCAAACTCCCTTAAACAGCAGAGGGCAACGAGCAGGCTTTTTGTTTAAGGGTCAAAAAGAGAATCTCCCAGGTGAGTGTCAGCATATTAAAGACAATCCATAAGCAAAGTCATGGATCCTGAAACATTTTAGTGTCACTCCGTAGGAAATATAATAATTTAATTTGGTTTTATCCATTCTGGTTGCTTTCACAAACCCCTGCCTCCTAATCAGTGGGAATAGGAGAGATTCTGGTTTGAAGCTCAGTTTGAGCCAGTAACTTACATAATCCCTTTAGAAAATTCTCAGTTTATAAGTAGTTCTGGGAAGACGAGTGAGGAGTCCCTGGTCTCCTGGCAGCCCTTGACTTGCGCTGGTTGGCATCAGCTTCTCTCCAGGGCATTAACCCTTATCCCTCTGGTCACTGAATACCTGCAGCTGTCTGATGCTGAGATCTGTGCCTATCGAACTTGTGACCTGTATTCTTTTGGCTTGATTGATTCTACCTGTGTCTGATCCACACTGAAGGGGAATTTAGGGCACTGCAGGAAAGGGAAACCTCAGGATCTCCCTCTGCCTGATCCTGCTGGAGCAGCAAGTCTGCTTTGCATGGCAGTACCTCAGCTCAGCACAGGGCAGCTTGGAAGGCCTTGTCCTCAAATAGGAGGAAATGAGGATGGGAGAGGTGAAATTGGCAAGCGGCTGATGATGGGAGGCTGGAAACCACCCTACCTTGGTGACATCATTCTGTACAATTGCATCCCACCCTGGGGACCAAAGCCAGGAAAGAGGAAATCAAACTACAACTGCTGCTCTCATGCAATTCCCCACCCCTACCTGTCTTACCATAATCCCAATGGAGCAGGAAAAAACCTGGCTTTCCCCTTCCTTTTATGGCCAGACCATCCATAAGTAAAACTCAGTGCTTTCTTCCAGGGTAGACAGTTGTGGCTTCAAATGTCACACTTCGAAGTTGCAGTGGGGTGAGGATTATTTTGTTCTTATGTTAGATGGCAAAGCCTTGTGTTTAGGATGACATTAGAGCTGTGCTAAAAGAATATTACTATACATTGACATGATCAGACTAAGCTCTCATCACAGTTTATTTCCAATGCACAAGAAAGCAGTGTCCAAAAAGAAATTAAAAATTTGAAATGAAATGTCTCATCTAACAGAATTCTATCACACACACAAAAAGGTCCCTGAAGCTGGGACTGCCATCAAAGTAAGATTCTGAGTGACACACTTGTTAACCAAGGAAGGAAAGCCATTCACCAACAGCAAATTAATTAAATCATGTTTGTTTGCAAAAGTCAAAGAAATATGTCCAGAGAAAATAAACTTCTCAAGACTATTAGCCTTTTAGTGACAACAGTTGCTGGCAGAGTTGAGGACGTTGGGAAACAACATCAATAGTCAATTTTAAAACAAGGCAAACAATCTGAGCGCCTTTCCTTGGCTCTGGATGAATCAACAGATATTACAAATACTGCTCAGTTATTTATTTGAGGAGTCAGTGCAGAGATGGAGACACTGAGAATTACTCTCCGTGAATAGTGTGCATGGAAGAATTCACACAAGGTGCGCTATGGCCCCGTGCTTCTTCACCTGTAACATGCACACAAATCAACCAAGGGGACGGGTGGTAATGCAGGTTTTGATTCTGCAGATCTGAGGTTCTGCTTTTCTAACAAAAACGCCCCAGGATGTCAATAGATTTCCTCTCCTGGACCACATTTCCACGCACAAAGCTGGAACGTTCATAAATTAGGACTTTTGCAGCTTAAAGCTATGCCAATGGGTTGGGCTAAGAAACACATGCAAGTAAAAAATAAGTCTATCACCTAATGCCTAAAGGCACTTTGCATATGATTCTAACTTTACTTTTTTAATTGAAGTACAGTTGACTGCAGTATTATGTTAGTTCAGGTGGACAACATATTGATTCAGCATTTAAATATATTATGGAATGATCACACAATAAGTCTAGTAACTATCACCTTACAAGTTATTACAATTTTATTGATTGTATTCCTTATGCTGAATATTACTTCCCTGTTTATTTTATTTATTTTATAACTGGAAGTTTGTACCTCTTAATTTCCTTCACCTATTTCACCCATCTCCCCACTTCACTCCTCTCCCCTCTGACTGCCAGCTTCTTGCTCAACTCTGTATCTATGAGTGTTACTTCTTTGTTCTATTAATTTTTTTTTGTTTTTTAGATTCCACATATAAGTGAAAATAATACAATATTTGTCTTTGATTTATTTCACTTAGCATAATCCCCTCTAGATCCATCCATGTTGTCACAAATGGCAAGATTTCACTCTTTTTTATGACTGAGTAATATTCTGACAACTTCTCATCCATTCGCCTGTCAACGATTCTTTGTTTTCATATCCTGGCTGTTGTAAGCAATGCTGGGTTCTAACATTAAGTGACTGGAGATATTACAATGTGTTAAGGTTTTAGGGGAGTCGTGCACAACATATCTTTTCCCTGTCTGAATTCAAAACTAAGATATAAGAGCAAGACATATAGAGATCAGAATATCACATTTAATACTGATAAAGCTATTTAGAGAAGTTGCCTAGTGGGCATGATAATGGTCCTCTGAATTAAACAAAATTAATTACATTTCTAAAATAACAAGCAAAACCCAAAGAGACAGAGCCTGGGCCACAAGCTGACTGTATGGCCAAAGCCAGTGAGAATGTAGACTCTGCAGACGGCACGTCCCCCAAAGAGAGGGAGACCTACTCAATCCTTAGTGACTTAAAGAGAACTTTGCAGTAGGTGAAGAATTAGAACACTTGTTTGCAATCACAAGATAACTCCCTCATCTATTAATACTCTTAACCCGAGGTTTTGCTAACGTATCTTTTACAAAGAGATTTACTTAAAAACATATATATATACAAATAGAGCAGGGCCAGCTAGAGACCCCTTGCCCAGCCCACCTATATGGCCAGACTCTGGAGCCCCTCCCTCTTTTTCACTCTTCTGGTGCCTCATTGGAGAGTGTCCTCCACTGTCTTTTTTTTTTTAATTACTTAATGAATTTCATTACAATTATAGGTGTACAAAACTCATCACAACCAAATGTGATAGCATTTGCATCTCAAACCCTCAGTGCATCCCCTCATCTCCCAACTTGTCTCATTTGGAAACCATAAGTTTTCCAAAGTCTGTGAGTCAGTATCTGCAAAGTTCATTGTGTCCCTTTTTTTTTTAGATTCCACACGTAGGTGGTAGCATTTGATGTTGGTATCTCATTGTCTGACTGGTTTCACTTTGCATGACAATTTCTAGGTCCATCCATGTTTCTATAAATACTGTTATTTTGTTTCTTTTAATGGCTGAGTAATATTCCACTGTGTATATGTACCACATCTTCCCTATCCATTCCTCTGTCGATGGGCATTTAGGTTGTTTCCATGACTTGGCTATTGTATAGAGCGCTACAATGAACTTTGGAGTACATGTGTCTTTCTGAGTCATGGATTTCTCTGGATAGATGCCCAGGAGTGGGATTGCTGGATCAAATGGTAATTCCATTTTTAGTTTTCTAAGGAATCTCCATACTGTTTTCCACAGTGGTTGCACCAATTTGCATTTTCACCAATAGTGTAATAGTGTTCCTTTTTCTCCACACCCTCTCCAGCACTTATTGTTTGTAGACTTTTTGATGATGGCCATTCTGGCTGGTGTAAGGTTGTACCTCATAGTGGTTTTGATTTGCATTTCTCTAATAATTAGTGATGTTGAACATCTTTTCATGTGTCCTCCACTGTCTTTATCTGAGAGAGCTGTGTGCATCCTCATGCAATCCCCATCCACCATCCATCCATCATATTCCTCTCACCCATCATCCCAGGGACAATTTGATTTACAACAACCGGGAGGATTTCCCAGCTCTCCTTCAGGAGAGTCACTTCTTTGATTGAAAAGGTAGAAGTTCTCAAATTGACAGAACATTTTAAATCAACTATAATAAAAATTTTTTAATAAATAATTTAAAAAAATAAAAACAAACAAAAAAAGGTAGGAGTTCCCATTGTGGCTCAGTGGCAACAAACCCAACTAGTATTCATGAGGATGCAGGTTCAATCTCCAGCGTCAGTCAATGGGTTAAGGATCTGGCGTTGCCAGGAGCTGTGGTGTAGTCACCAACAAGGCTCAGATTCCTCATTGCTGTGGCGTAGGATTCAACACCAAGCCTGGGAACTTCCATATGCTACAAATATGGCCCTAAAAAACAGAAAAGAGAAAAAAAGAAGAAGAAAAGAAAAGGTGGTTAACTGCATTTGAAGACGTCACCGAGTCAATCTAGAGTTGATCTCTCTTTTCTACATAACAAGGTGACAAGTAAATGATTTTTACATGTTCCCTTCAACTCTGAAGTTCAGTGATTCAGTTACTGTGGTTTTGAATACTTAAGAAAAAGCAGAGCTGTTGTTTTAATGACCTTAGCAAGCTTTCTTAATTTGTTCCATCATTTAATCTAAATGATTGACAGATTATTTAATCTAAATCAAAACATCGTACAAAGGTCTATACACAAAATCAATAGAATAATAACTCAACTATTTAAAATTGAAAATTTGATGGGTAGTTGTATTGTTTTGAGCTACAAATGGCTTTACTAGATGCGACAACATTCAAATCTATTTAATTTAGAGCTCCAGTGCAGTAGCGTATAAAAAAAGAGCTTAGAGCAAGTCAACCATAATCATTTCTTTGTTAATTTGAATGCTGAATAGCCAGTTCTATTCTAATAGCATGCAGCTGGGGTTTTTTTTTAGGACAAAGATGCTTAATCACAACCATTAATATGTGCTTACTGACATAATTTATCTGCAATCATTCCTCAATTACTATATTTTATTTAAATATCCACAGTGTCTCCAAGGGTGTGATTTTCACAAGACACTGGGGGACACATTCTTAGAATTTAGTTGAAGTCCTATGCTCTAACCTTGTGTTTGCTGCTTTTTCTCAGCTCTACAAGGATTTGTTGGATTAGCATTCCAGTTGTATGACTTTCTATTCTAGTTTTGGGGGGTTTGTTCATTTGTTTGCTTGCTTTTTTTTTTTTTTTAAGGGCCAAACCCTTTCATATGGAAGTTCCCAGGCTAGGGGTTGAATCAGAGATGCTGCTGCTGGTCTACACCACAGACACAGTAACTCGGGATCCGAGCCACATCTGCAACCTACACCATACATAGCTTGTGGCAGTGCCAGATCACTCACCCACTGAGTGAGGCCAGGGATCAAACCCTAATCCTCATGGGTACTAGTTGGATTCATTTCCACTGCACCACAAGAACTCCCCCAGTTTTATTTATCTATTTATTTTGGTGGAACCCCGCTAGAGGTTTAACTCCAGAGGTTAAGTTGATGCAGCTAAATATATGCATTCAGATAAAGGAAGTTAAAATCTTGTTACTGGATAACATCTCTTTTCTTGGGGAAGTAGAACCAAGTTTACTTGCTGAGATTGTCAGAGTTGTGAGAAACGTGAAAATCATCTAGCATTCCAGTATTTTATAGATGAAGATACTACGGGCCAGAAAGTTTCATAGATAATAAAACCAGAAAACTCAGGATATTTCTTAAGTAAATAGTAGTTGGTATGGAAGGAGGCAAGAATAACCTTTTCCTTTAAGATAAGTAAGAAGAGCAGAGATGAACTGAAGAAGATGGATAACTGATTTGCTCACAACAGAATGACCTAGACCTAGAAGGATCAGTAAATGTCAGCTAATTCAAATACTTTAACAGGTGAAGAAACAAGGCCAGAAGTTTAAGTGCTTTATCTAGGGTCACAGATAGTCAATGTCAAGAGAGCTCTTAGAATCTCAGGGTATCTCGCTCAGAGCACCCCCATTTTATCCATTTCTCACTATGAAATTATCTCAAAGAATCTGCCTTTATTTAAAAAGAAAAGTGAGCATCTGTAGAATCTCAGAAAATATTAGAACATGAAGCAGATAGAGGATCAATTTCCTCTCTGACAGTGATTTCCTGCAGAGAATGAGATGATTTTGGTTCAGTTAGAATGACCTGTTCCTGGAGTTCCTGTCGTGGCTCAGTGGAAACGAATCCGACTAGTATCCATGAGGACGTGGATTCAATCCCTGGCCTCACTCAGTGGGTTAAAGATCCGGTGGTGCTGTGAGCTGTGGTGTAGTTGCAGACGAGGCTTGGGTCTGGTGATGCTGTGGCTGTGGCGTAGGCCGGCAGCTGTAGCACCAATTTGACCCCTCGCCTGGGAACATCCATATGTCACGGGTGCAGCCCTAAAAAGAAAAAAAAAAAATTCCGATGTTAGATCCTGATGTTAAAATTATATTGCCAAAAATTTATATTCTTAATGAAGATTTTATCACTTGGAAAGAATGAAAAAGATTGAGGAGTATTCTAATTAAAATGAAAGATAAGTCTAGGATAGAGCTCCTGCTGTGGCTCAATGAGATCGGCAGTGTCTTTGGAGCACCAGGGCACATATTCAATCCCCAGCCGGGTACAGTGGGTTAAAGATCCATTGTCGCAACTGATCGCTGGCCCAGGAACTCCATATACTGCGGGGCGGCCAAAAAAAAAAAAAGCAAAAAAAAGGGTAAGTCTAGGAGTCCTATGGTGACGCAGCCAATTAAGGATCCGGCACTGTCACTGGCTCACATATGCCAAAAAGAAAAAAAAATTATTTTTAATTTAAAAAATAAGTAAGTCTCTTACATGTTCTTTTAAGATAAATTAGCTAATTGTAGCCAAAAGAATTTATTTCTACCCAATAATGTTGATACAGTGTGGTTTTGTTTCATGCCTGTGGACAGTCTTAAAGGGTATAGTCTACCCACACCTACCTCTATGGTTTTTCTTGAGAACTATTTTAGCTTCCTGAGAAGGCACTATTCATATCTTGCTTCATCTAATACAGTAACTTTAGATAATCATTAGTTGAATCATCACCTCACCAAAGTGGAACAGCAGGCCCTAAAAACTTTGAGAATGAAAGACTGTGGTCTCAAAATTTAGAAATATAAAATAATGAGTGCATCCACTAAACTGTATGTTTTGCCTTCACTCTACCAGCCTACATTCAGTGAGAAAATATTTGGGGCAACATATTATGCTAGAAATTGAAAATACAGGAACAATAGAGCTTAGCATCTACTAAGGAAGACAGAGAGACCAAAACATAATAGGCTGTGATGTGTGATGAGAAATATGATCAAGCCTGGGTTGGAAGTCAGAGAATGCTTTTTGAAAGAGTTGACAATAGGGGGTGGGGAGGATGCACTGAGGGTTGGGATGGAAATGCTATAAAATTTGGTTCTGATGATTTTTTTTTTTTTTGGTCTTTTTAGGGCCGCATCTGCAGCATATAGATGTTCCCGGGCTAGGGGTCTAATCGGAGCTACAGCTACCAGCCTACACTACAGCCACAGCACTACAGCCACAGGATCCCAACTGCTTCTTCGACCTATACCACAGCTCATAGCAATGCTGGATCCTTAACCCACTGAGCAAGTTCAGGGATCGAACCTGCAACCTCATGGTTCCTACTCGGATTCATTACCCCTGTGCCACGACGGGAACTCCCAGTTGTGATGATTGTTGTACAACTATAAATGTAATAAAATTCATTGAGTAATTAAAAATAATAAAGGAGCCAAAAAAAGAGTTAAACCTTGAGTTCATCTTGTGTGACTTCCAAGATCCAATGGCTTCTTGTCACTAAACAAATATTTACTTAGTAACTGTAGACACTATTTGGACCATTAAGGAAAGTGAAAAAAATACAAGGTAGCATGTTTTGGTTTGAGATTATGAAGCATATCTCAGAACATAAACCTTCTTTCCTCTTTCACTATTCATTGCTCTACTTGACAAACTTTAATGAGCAGATGAGAGTCACTGAAAACTAGCAGTTAATGACTATGTAAACATTTGAGAGTGCAGTTAAAGTATTTAAAAATCCTTAAGAGCCCTTTATAGGTCAGATATGTCCCTAGTCACCTTGTTTACATGATGAATTCTCCTGGCAAACTTCGTTTTCATAGGCAATGCAGAGGCAAGGTTCAGATCAGCCTATGAGAAAACAATTACAAATGAATGAGACTAAATGCCTGAGGTTGTACTTTAAATGGAAAGACACTAACAGCATTTGGCCTTGCACTTTTGGTCATATTTGCCCTCATATGCTGCACATTACAGAGAATGTGTAACTAGTTAATTGATTTTTTGTTTCTTTGGTCATAAACACTGATCTTTGGTTACTCAAAAAACAGAATTTCCTCCCCATCATATCAGAGAAAAAAGGAATGAAAATTATTCCGGTAAAAGGGTCCTAAAAATGCTATATTATCAGTGATGATTTTCTTGGGATTATGGAATTGTGGGTTATTTTATTCTGTGGTATATTTATATATGTTGTTGTTGTTGATTTACAATGTTGTATAGGTACAACAGGTACACACTTTTCAGGTATACAGCAAAGTGATTCAGATATATATATATATATATATATATATATATATATTTCAGATTCTTTTCCCTTGTATGTTATTACAAAATATTGAATGTAGTTCTCTGTGCTATATAACAGACCCTCGTGGATCATCTATTTTATGTATAGTAGCGTGTATCTGTTATTCCCAACTCCTAATTTATCTCTACCCCTCTCTTTCCCTTTGGTAAAGAGGAAAGTTTATTTTCTCTATCTGTGGGTATATTTCTGCTTTGTATATAATTCATTTGTATCTCTTTTTTTTAGATTCTGCATATAAGCATATCATGTGGTATTTGCCTTTCTCTGTCTGACTTCACTTAGTATGATGATGTCTAGGTCAATCTATGTAGCTGCAAATGGCATTATTTCATTTTTTCTTATGTCTGAGTAACATTCCATTGTATATATGTACCACGTCTTCCATATCCACTCACCTGTCAATAGACATTTAGGTTGTTTCCATGTCTTGGCTATTGTAAATATTACTGCAGTGAACATTAGCATGCATTTATCTTTCATTTTTTTTTGTTTTTTTTATCTTTTTGCGTTATCTAGGGCCACACCCGCAGCATATGGAGGTTCCCAGGCTAGGGGTCTAACAGGAGCTGTAGCTGCCAGCCTTCGCCACAGCCACAGCAATGCAGGATCCGAGTCACGTCTGCGACCTACACAACAGCTCATGGCAACACCGGATCCTTAACCCACTGAGCAAGGCCAGGGATCGAACCCAGAACCTCATGGTTCTTAGTTAGATTCGTTAACCACTGAGCCATGACAGGAACTGCGCATTTATCTTTTCAAATTGTGTTTTTCTATGGATATATGCCCACGAATGGGATTACAAGAGCATATGGTAGCTCTATTTTTAGTTTTCTGAGGAACATACATACCATTTTTCATGATGGCTGCACCAGTTTACTTCCCCACCAACAGTGTAGAAGGATTCCTTTTTCTCCACACCCTCTGCAGCATTTGTTATTTGTAGACTTTTTGATGATGGCCGTTAGACCTGGTGTGAGGTGATACTTCATTCTAGCTGGTACTTTTGATTTACATTTCTCTAATAACTAGTGCTATTGAACATCTTTTCATGTACCTTTTGTCAATCTGAATGTCTTCTTTGGAGAACTGTTGCATATTTTTTGGTATTTCCAAGTGCTATATAATTAGCATGCCACGTGTAGAACTAAACTAAAATGGAGTCACTTACGTCAAGGAAAGAATGGAGAAAGTCAATGCAGGCACATAAAGGAAACCTAACCTAACTTTAGAGTAATTTACAATTCTTCTCAGAAATCAGCGGGGGACACCAACCAGTCCCCAAATGCCAAATATGTTTATGCCATCTCTGGACTTCCCTGTTCCCTTGACTCAGCTGCCCTGACCCAAATAAAAAAGAAGGCCTCTAGGAAACCAAAGAACTGAAAATGCCAAATAACTTCTGTATTTATCCCTTAAAAATTCTGTAGTCTGTGAGCAACTCAAAACTGCTCCCAGCCTTGAGTTTCCACAGCCTTGAGTTTCCTGTCTTGCTGGTCAAAAGCTTTGCAATAAAATCACCTTTTTACTTTGGTTTATTCAGTACGCAGTTTGGTCTTTGATGCTTGCTTCTTTAAAAACGTGAAATAAAATTATTATTAAATACCTTATGACAGTAGCATAAAATCTGAGCAGTACTTCCAAGAGTGTTAATAATACTTACAGAGCAAATATTTTTATAAGCAGCTTGGCGTGGACCATATTTCATTTCAATTTCTTTGTTATGCTGGCTGCACTTAGCCCTGAATCAGAGTGCCTAATAACCAAAAGCATATCAGGAGACTAAACAGAAAGAGTAAGCAGAGACAAATGAGATAGGCAGGGTTGTAGAGAACTAATAGCGGGTCTAGAAACTCTGAGTTAGAAGGCAGTGGAAAGAGAAGTGGAAGCAGAGAGAAGCTGAATCATGATAATGTCAGGGTATTGTATACAGAGCCACAGACGAGATAGCAAGATTGATAGAGCGGGCTTCTTATCAGAATAGCTTTTCAGGGCTTACTGAGGTCTCTGCATCCTGTTCCCCATGTCCGTGGCTGATGAGATTATTTTGTTCTTTCTCTGCTTTTTATGTGTTCTTACAATACAAACCTTTAGCTGAGACAACCCAAAGATGTACCTGCTCCTTGCAACCTTCAACAAGTTAATGGCATAGACAAACATTTAGTTTGTATCCAATAAATAAACAAATAACGCTCTGATAAACAGCCTAGAAGATCAGTCTCTGTGTTTAAAATTATTTCCTTAGGACTGAGCCCTAGAATAAAAGCTGACAGGTCAAAGGGTAAAGAACGTTATGAATACTTCCAAACAGTTTTTCACAAATTACTTTAATTACTACGAGATTTATTATTTTTATATTATTTTTCTATCTTTTAATTTCTTACTATGCATTTTCTGTTTCTATTCTGGGTCTCTGTGGCTGACACTCTCTTTTGGCAGACTCAACCTTCATTTGCATCATGTTTCTCCCTCACTTGACTCTGCTATTAGAGTACTTATGAGGCAAAAGCTAAATTTTCATTTCCACTGTCCCTTGTTGATGTGAGAGGTCTTCTAATGTATTCTCCTAATTCTGCCTTTTTCTTGCTCAAAGTGCCAGGAAATGCAATAGTCATATTGAAAACAAAAAGATAAAAGCCACATGCTAAGAATGTATGAGCCAAAAGGCTTATGCTTTGGACACTGGTGATGTTCGGAGCCAATATATGAGCTCTGGACTGATTCCCATGGGACTTCATGTTACTTGTAAAACAATTCTTTTACTTGTTAAGCCACTGTGGTAGGTTTTTCTGTTTCTTGTAGCTAAAACAATTTTGACTATTATACCCATTTTTTTCATGACTGCTTTCATATTACAGATGTCTATCATATTTGCTGTAAATATTTTTCCAGTTAGTTGTTTGTCCTTTAGTATATTCTTGTTGTTCTTGTTGTTTTGGCTGCAGCCAACATATGTGGAAGTTCCTGGGCCAGGGATCAAACCCATGCTACAGCAGTGACACAAGCTGCTGCAGTGACACCACCAGATCCTTAATCTACTTCACCACAAGAAAACTCCCCCTCTTGTTTGTTTTTAATATTTCTCAATGAACATATGTTTATGCTACAAAAGTACCCATTTTTCTATGACTTATTCAGTTGAAATTTGAGAAATATAGTTAATGATTTTTAAAATTATTGAAGAAATAAAACAACATATAGTCTACCAACTATAAAAAAAAAACAATAAAGAATAAAAATAAGACATATATACATAACATAGTTCACAACATGCATATTAATAATAATGAAAATAGGTTCCAGGTTAAGCATCCAGCATTGCCACAAGCTGCAATGTAGGTTGCAGATGCAGCTCGCATCCAGTGTTGCCATGGCTGTGGCATAGGCATAGGAAATTCTATATGCTACGTGTGTGGATATTAAAAAAAAGAGAAAGAAAGAAAATGCATTCAACCTCTTTATTTGGTCACACCCATTGCATATGGAAGGTCCTAAGCCAGGGATTGAATCCAAGCCCCAGTTGTGACCTATGCCACAGCTGCAGCAATACCAAATCCTTAACCTGCTTCATCACAGAGGGAGCTCTGCCTTCAAATTCTTAAACTTACCTATTAAAAGACAGTTGTTCTTGGAGTTCCCGTCATGGCTCAGTGGTTAACGAATCCGACTAGGAACCATGAGGTTGTGGGTTCGATCCCTGGCCTTTCTCGGTGGGTTAAGGATCCGGCGTTGCCGTGAGCTGTGGTGTAGTTGCCGTGAGCTATGGCCTTTCTCGGTGGGTTAAGGATCCGGCGTTGCCGTGAGCTGTAGTGTAGCTCGGATCCCGCATTGCTGTGGCTGTGGCGAAGGCCGGCGGCTACAGCTCCTGTTAGACCCCTAACCTGGGAACCTCCATATGCCGTGGGTGCGGCTCTAGATAAAAGCAAAAAGACAAAAAAAAAAAAAAAGATAGTTGTTCTCAAACTTGTTAAACAAACACCCATGTATATACACCCATATATACATAATCATGCCGTTTATAAAACATACTCAGGCCAAAATGACTAAAAATTTGAAAGCAAAAAGATGGCAAAGATATACTAAGAAATCAAAATAAAAAGGAAACAGATTGATCTTGGGCAAAACATAACTTAAAGAAAAAAGAATAAGTTCAAACCCACCATTTTATAGATAAAGGTCCATCATGATATGAATCATGTGGTTTTACTCATAAACATTATATAGTTATACACAGCAAAACACAATAGAAGCACAAGAAGAAAAGTACAGAAACAAAGACACTGGGATATTTAACATATTTTACTCTTTGACATTAAAATAAGCGATACATAAATACTAAGAGAGCTGCAGTGTAATTAACATGTTTGATATAATCAATACTTACAAAATTATTTATGCTCCAAACAATATGACTTCTTTTTTAGTGTGCCTGAAATATAAGCATTTAATATTTTGCCAGAGGATAAGTTGGAGAAATCATACATTGAACAGAACGTGTTCTCTCGCATGAAGCAAGATAAATTCATTTTAAAATTTAAGTTTAAATGTTCCATAAACTATCTTTCAAGTGAAAGAGGAAATCCACTGCATGTGTATTTCACATTTTGCATATTCATTTATCACTTGAAGGACATTTGGGTTATTTCCACTTTGGAGCTTGAAAAAAATTATGTGTAATGCTACTATGAACATTTGTGCTCAAGTTTTTGTGTGAACATGTGTTTTCAACTCTCTTGTGTACACATTCAGGATTGGAATCGCTGGGTCATATGGTAACTGCATGTTTAATTTTTCGAGGAACAGGCAAACAGTTTTCCAAAGCAGCTGCACCATTTTACATGCCAACTAGCAAAGTATGAAGGTTCCAATTTCTCTGCCTCCTCCCCAACACTTGTTATTGGCCATCTTTTTAATGATGCAAGTATCCTGGGGAGGGGGGGTGAAGTGATATCTCATGGTGTTTTTTATTTTCATTTCCTTAATGACTAATGATATTGAGTTCTTTTCACATACTTATTGGTGATTTATATATCTTTGGAGAAATGTCTGTTTAAATTTGCTGCCCATTTTTACTTGAGTTATTTGCCTTTTTATTATTGAGCTTTGAGGTTTTTATATATTCTGGATACAAGTCTCATCATATTTGTAAATACTTTCTCCTATAACGTGATGGTGTCCTCTGAAGGAGAAGAGTTTTTTTAATTGATTTTCTTGAAGTACAATTGATTTACAATGTTGTATTATTTTCTACTGTAAAGTTCAGTTATATATATACATGTATCTATATATTATTTTTTACATTCTTTTCTATTATGGTTTATCATAGGATATTGAAATGTTGAATATAGTTCCCTGTGCTATGCAGTAAGACATTGTTATTTATCCATTCCGTATATAATAGTCTTCATCTACTAATCCCAAGCTCCCAATTCTTCCCTTTCCCGCCCCTTCTCCCTTGGCAATCACGGTCTGTTCTCTATGTCTGTGAGTCCGGTTCTATTCATAGATAAATTCACTTGTATCACATTTTAGATTCCGCATGTAAGTGATATCATATGGTATTTGTCTTTCTCTTAGTGGCTTACTTCACTTAATATAATAATCTCTAGGTTCATCCATGTTGCTGCAAATGGCATTATTTCACTCTTTTATATGGCTGAGCAGTATTTCATTGTATATATGTTCCACATCTTTATTTATCTGTTGATGGACATTTAGGTCCTACCAACAGTGTAGGAGGATTCCTTTTTCTGCACACCCTCTCCAGCATTTATTATTTGTAGACTTTTTGATGATGGCCATTCTGACCAGTGTAAGGTGATACCTCGTTGTAGTTCTGATTTGCATTTCTCTGATAATTAGCGATGCTGATCACCTTTTCATGTGCCATCTGTATGTCCAGAAATGTTTTTATTTTATTTTTTTATTTTTATTTATTTTATTTTTATTTTTTAATTTATTTTTTATTTATTTAATTTATTTATTTGTTTGTTTGTTTTTATTTTTTTGCTTTTTAGGGCCGCACGGAGGGCATATGGAGTTTCCCAGGCTAGAGGTCAAACCAGAGCTCCGGCAGCTGGCCTACACCACAACAACATCAGATGTGAGTTTCATCTGCGACCTAAACCACAGCTCACGGCAGCAATGCCAGATCCATAACCCACTGAGCGAGGCCAGGGATTGAACCTGCAACCTCATGGTTCTTAGTTGGATTCATTTCTGCACTGCCATGATGGGAACTCCTGGAAACATTTTTATTTTTAATGTGTTCAACTTTATTGTTGTTGTCACTTGCACTTTTGGTGTCATATCTAAGAAGACTTTGTATTACCAAGGATACAAATATTTACCACTATGTTTCCTCCTGAGAATTTCATAGTTTTTATTTTATCTTTTTTTATATATATAGCTCACACCTGTGGCATATGGAAATGCTAGGTGTCAAATCGGAGCTACAGCTGCAGACCTATGCCACAGCCATGGCAACACATCAAATCAAAGCTGCATCTGTGATCTATGCCACAGCTTGTAGCAATGCCAGATCCTTAACCCACTGAGTGAGGTCAGGGATCAAACCCACATCCTCAGTTTTAATTTTTATACTTATGTTTATGTTCCATTTTGAGTTAATTTTTATATGTAGTGTGAGGTGAGTCCAACTTAATTATTTTCTTTCTTTTTTTTTTTTTTTTTTTTTTTTTTTTTTTTTTTTTGTCTTTTTAGGGCCACACCCGAGGCATATAGAGTTTCCCAGGCTAGGGACTGAATCAGACCTACAGCTGCCAGCCGGCACCACAGCCACAGCCATGCAAGATCTGAGCCATGTCTGGAACCTGTGCCACAGCTCATAGCAACACCTGATCCTTAACCCACTGGTAAGGCCAGGGACCAAACCTGCATCCTCATGGATGCTAGTCAGATTCGTTTCCACTGAGCCATGACAGGAACTCCCCAGCTTGATTCTTTTGCAGGCAGATATCCCAGCACCATTTGTTTTTGTTTTGTTTTGTTTTGGGTTTTTAGAACTGCACTTGTAGCATATGGAGTTTCCCAGGCTAGGGGTCTAATCGGAGCTGGCTGCTGGCCTACACCACAGCCACAGCAACGCCAGATCCAAGCCCTATCTGCGATCTACACCACAGCTCAGGGCAACACTGGATCCTTAACCCACTGAGAGAGGCCAGGGATCGAACCCACAACCTCATGGTTCCCAGTTGGAGTCGTTTCCACTGCGCCACGACGAGAGCTCCCCAGCACAATTTGTTGAAAAAAACTATTCTTTCCCTTTTGGATGACTTGGACCTCTTTGTCAAAAATCGATTGACCAAAAATATGAGTTTATTTTTAGACTACCAATTCTGGTGTATATGTCTATCCTTGAGCCAGTAAACATACTGTGTTGATTAATTTTGCTCTATTAATTTTTGAAATTGGTATGTGTGAATCCTCTGAATGGGTTCATCTTTCAAGATTGCTTTCATTATTCCGGGTCCCTTGAATTTCCAGATGAATTTTAAGAGCAATTTACCCATATTACCAATCTGCCATCTTACCAATATTAAGTCTTCCAATCTGCAAATATTTTTTTTCATTCAAGTCTTTTTAAGTTTCTTTCATTCATTTTTGTGGTTTTCAGTGTACAAATCTTGTATTTCTGTTGTTAAATTTAAAGAATAAGTTTGTTATTCTTCTTGATGCTATTGTAAATGGATATGTTTTTCTTTTTTATGGCTAGGTATTCTGATATATATATATATATGTATATATATATATATATACACACACACACACACACACACACACATACATATATATACATACATACACATTTAGCTTTTTAGGACTGCACCTACAGCATATGGAGGTTCCCAGGCTAGGGGTCGAATCAGAGCTACAGCTGCCAGCCTACACCACAGCCACAGCAACATGGGATCCAAACCACATCTGCAACCTGCACCACAGCTCACAGCAATGCCAGATCCTTAACCTACTGAGAGAGGCCAAGGATCAAACCCGTAATCTCATGGTTACTAGTCGGATTCATTTTTGCTTCGCCACAGTGGGAACTCCGATAGACAGATGTATTTACCACCACTTCTTTATCCATTCATCAGTCAATGGACCTTTAGGTTGTTTTCATATCTTGGCTATTGTGAATAATGCTGCAGTGAGCACAGGAGTAGAAATATCCCTGAGATCTTGTTTTCATTTCCTTTGAATATATATACAGAAGTGGAATTTCTGGATCACATGGTAATTCTATTTTAATTTTTTGAGGAATCTATCTCCATACTGTTTGATAGCAACTGTACCAGTTTACATTCCCACCATGGTGAAAAAGGGTTTCCATTTATCTACATGCTGTACAACTCTTATCTTTATGAGGATAACCATTCTAACAGGCATGAGGTAATACCTGTTGTGGTTTTGATTTGCATGTATTCGGGATCTTTTCTGTCCCATAGAGTGGAAAGTAACTGAGGATGTCCCAGAAGAGTTGTGCAAAATAGGCATTAGGACAAACATTGTCTTGTTCTTGCTCCACTTCTTGCTTTTATTTTAAATAATAAGTATGGCCTTTCCTTCACCAAAATAGTAAGATCTTCAATCGTTTTGATAAAATTAGATAGAAGAGAATCAAAGTAGTAAATGTTCAGTCTTTGGGATAGAATTACATAGAAGTGTCCTCTTAACTTGCTTTGGGTTTAGATCAAAAATTGTCAAATATCTCCACCATAATCCATTCTCAAGCCTATGACACACATTGTTGATATAACATGACACTCTGTCCCACTGAGTTCTCTTTCAGTCTTAGAATCCTTTATGGTATTGAACTTCAAGAAGCCACTACCAATTGTTTAGCATTGGAGAATAAAGAGAAACCTATTTGCCACACTTGTTCTAAGAGCTATTCAAGTCAACTTAGTTTAGGTGAAGGATATTCTTCTTAAGACTCAAACTAGCTCACCATAGTTCTGAACTAGTGTTGGAAGACAAAATCACAGCCTTTTAAAAAGTGTTACTTGGCGCGTTCCTTGTGGCACAGGGGATTAAGGATTCAGTATTGTCACTGCAACAGCTTGGGTCACTGCTGTGTTACAAGTTCGGAAACTGGTCTGGGAACTTCCACATGCTGCAGGTGTGGCCAAAAAAAAAGCATTACTTGTTTTCCTGGTTTTTACTTTGCCTTCAAGACACATAGGCTGGAAAGTGAGTGTTCCAGCATTTGGGTTTTAGCAGGAGATTTGAAAAATTATAACCTTTGTTCTCCCCATTTTCCAACAGAGAGAAAAAAATAAATGAACAAAAGGAAAGGAAGCAAACAGCAAAGACCAAAATAATAATAAATTAAGAAAGAATAAAAGAGCTAATGTATGAATCTTTGAAATTTGTGGCTAGTTCTTTTAAAGACTAAGAAATTAGGTAAATTTTGGTAACTTTATTCATAAAATTGAGAATATGCCAATATAAAATATTAGGAAGAAGAAAAAAGTCTAACCAAGATATGGACATTTTAACATTAAAAATGAATTCTAGGTGTAAATTTAATAATTTGAAAATATGATTAAAGTAGACGATTTTCAAGGATAATATCAGTGACTAAAATCAACTTATGAATAAATTACAAGATCAAAATAATTCAATAACACTTAAAAAATGAATGGTCATGAATGTTCTACAACCAAACAAATCCAAAATCAAACATTAGGAACGTAAGGGTAGTTGAGCTCTTGAAAATATTCAAATATAATTTATCAGTTCCACAAATCAAAAGAGAAATTTTATATAATCATTATTACAGATGAGGAAAATTCATTTGATAAAATTCAATATATATTACTGATAAGTAATTCTCCCAAGTTTCTATCTTGAAAGTTTTCAAGTCTTGAGAAGTTAAAAAAGAAAAGTACAATGCATATCTACATGTTCTGCACCTAAATTCATACATTGTGACATTTTTCACATTTTCCTATGTATATAATCTATACAGATACATATACATCTAAAAATGAAAGCTGTATAGATATATACATTTTCTAGTTGCTTAATCATTTGAAATTATCTCCAACATAGTGACACTTTACCTCTAAATAATTTAGCATATATATCCTAAGAATGACTTTTCCAGCAAAGCCAATACTATTACCACACCCAAGAAAAATTAATAATTCCATAAAATTTTTAATAACCAATTCATTTTCAAATATCTCTGCCCAACTATGAGTCAGTCAAGATTCAAGTAACCTGTTTGGTTATTTTTTAAGTGCCTCCTAATAAACACATGTAAACACTAAAATAAGAGTCTATTTTCTCCCTCTTTCTCTCCCTTTTTTTTTTTTGCTATTTAAGGCCGCACCTGCAGCATATGGATGTTCTCAGGCTAGGGGTCTAATCAGAGCTACAGCTGCCTGCCTACACCACAGCCACAGCAACACCAGATCTGAGCCACATCTGCCACCTACACCACAGCTCACGGCAACGCTGGATCTTTAACCAACTGAACAAGGCCAGGAATCAAACCCACAACCTCATGGTTCCTAGTCAGATTTGTTTCCACTGCACCCCAATGGGAACTCCCTATTTTCTTATCTAATTTAACAATTGCTATCTCAAACCAATAGCCAACATCATACAGATGGGTTAAGAATTTAAGAATAAATAATCCATTCATAAATACTCGAGGAACTGTGAGTGAAGATATATAGAAAACCCATAAAACCCCAGAATAGGGAAAGATTTTCTTTCTTTCTGTTTACAGCTACACCTTTGGTATATGGAAGTTCCCTGGCTAGGGGCTGAATCTGAGCTGCAGCTGCCAGCCTATACCACAGCCACAGCAACAACAGGTCCAAACCAAATCTGTGAGCTACACCGCAGCTTGCAGCAACACTGGATCTTTAACCCACTGAATGAGGCCAGGGATTGAACCCATATCCTCATGGATAGTAATCGGGTTCTTAACACACACTGAGCCACAACAGGAACTCCTATTCTATTTTTTAATGCTTTGTTTTTGCCAGTGTGTTATAGAAAAATATGAGGTAGAGTGCATGCAGAGAGAAGGAAGGTGGTGTTTAAAGGGCCTTGAAGGAGTTGCTTCCATGGCTCAGCGGTAATGAACCTGACTAGTATCCATGTGGATGCAGGTTAGATCCCTGGCCTTGCTCAGTGGGTTAAGGATCTGGTATTGCCGTGAGCTGTGGTGTAGGTTGCAGACATGACTTGGATCCCGAGTTGCTATGGCTGTGGTGTAGGCTGGCTCCAGCTTCAGTACAACGCCTGACTGGTGGACTTCATATGCCACCTATGCAGCCCTAAAAAGCAAAAAAAAAAAAGCTGTTGTAGTTCATTGTCCTCATGGAGGGTGCCTTATGAGAAAACACAGAGTGTCTCTAAGGATGTCTCAGAAAACATGATGCACAATACAGATCATCCCTGATACAAAAAAAGGATCCTGTGTGTAACTGATAGAAATTGATTCGCTGTCTGCAGCTACCTTAAAACTGACCAACAGTTTTGTAAGGATACAGAAAGCACAATATAGGAGAATACTTACCATCAGGTCAGGGAATAGATAACATGATTAATCAGAGTCTAGTTACTTGAGTTGCCATCAATAGCAGTACAGTATATCCATTACTTCTTTTTATAAGTTCCTTAAAAAGTAAAATGTGCACATGGTAAAATTTTAAACTGTCTTATATTTCACCTTGGATTTGATGAAACACAATACTATCCTGATATCCACAGTTAAATAACCTTAGAGGGAATATGATTTTTTTATGCAGAGGTTGCTATGTCTTCTAAAGGAATGAGGGAAGAGATCCAGACCCTGGCTTTGATGAAACTGCCACCTTCCTGGTCCATCTCATAGAGACATGCCTGGCCCTCACTGTAGGAAGGTTGATGGTATCTGATTAGCTTTCTTTAGACTGGCTTCGCCCTTTAGTTATGTTTTCTGCACACTCTCCTTCCTGCCAAGTTAGACAGTATAGTAGAATGGAAGGAATCTGGATCTTAGAGTTAGAAAGACTGGATTAAATTTCTGGGTTTGACAGTTTCTATGTGGTATTGGGCAAGCTACTTCCTTGAGGTTCAGTGCCTTCCTCCATACAATGGAGATAATGATGGCTCTCTCTCAGGCTTGCAGTAACCATTAGAGCTTCTGGTTCTGTGAACGCCATAGAATGAATTCCCTCCCTCTCTTCTTTCTCTTCCTATCTATCTATCTACCTATCTATCTATCTATCTATCTATCTATCATCTATCTATCTATCTATCTTATATATCTATTGGTCTATTTATCTATCCCTCCCCCAGGTTTCAGCCCTTGGATGTGCCGAAGTCCTCCAGTTTTGTAAGGTCATTTTGCCCCTTAAGATTTAATGAGAATTGGACTACTACTCAGCCATAAAAAAGAATTAAATAATGCCATTTGCAGCAACATGGATAAAACTAGAGATTCCCATAATAAATGAAGTAAGTCAGAAAGAGAAAGGCAAATACTGTATGATATCACTTATATATGGAATCTAAAATGTGGTACAAATGAACCTATCTACAAAACAGAAGGAGACCCAAGGACAAGGGGAATAGACTTGTGGTTGCCAAGGGGGCAGGAGTGGGAAGGGCTGGGAATTTGAATTTGGGGCTAGTAGATGCAAACTATTACATTAAGAATGAGTAGTCAACAGGGTCCTACTGTATAGCCCAGGGAACTATATCCAGTTTCCTGGGATAAGCCATAAAGGAAAGGAATATGAAAAAAGAACAAATATACATGTATAACTAAGTCACTTTGTTGTACAACAGAAATTAGCACAACATTGTAAATCAACTATACTTTAATTTTTTTAAAAAAAGGTTTAATAAGAACTGACTCACAGCCCAGTGGCACTTAACGTGAGATGCTTTACATCCCTCCCAGTACCCTGGGAAGCCTTTGTTGGACCTGTTTCCTGATCCCACTGAATTCTTCCCCTCCACTCTGCATTTCACTTTCTGGGTTTTGTGTTCTTCCTTTGAGACAATTTGTCACTCTGATACATAGCACCACAAACCCCTCTCCTCCAAAACAGTGCTGATTAAAGTTGTGTGTGAATTGGAGTTCCTATTGTGGCTCAGGGGAAAAAAATCTGACTAGTATCCATAAGGATGCACATTCAATCCCTGGCCTCACTCAGTGGGTTAAGGATTTGGTGTTGCTGTGAGCTGTGGTGTAGGTCGCAGAAGCGGCTTGATCTGACGTTGCTGTGGCTGTGGTGTAGGCCGGCAGCTAGAGCTCTGATTTGACCCCTAGCCTGGGAACCTCCATATGTGGCATGTGTACCTCTAAAAAGAAGAAGGAAAGAAGGAAGGGAAGGGAAGGGGGGGAAGGAAGGATGGATGGAAGGAAGGAAGGAAGGAAGGAAGGAAGGAAGGAAGGAAGGGAGGGAAAAGAAGAAAAAAGAAAACTGTGTGTGCATCTTCACAAAGTCTTGTGGCCTACATCACAGCCACAGCAACGTCAGATCCGATCCACATCTGTGACCTACACCACCGCTCACGGCAGTGCCATTTCCTTAACCCATTAAGCAAGGCCAGGGACAAACCTGCATCCTCATGGATACTGGTCAGATTTGTTTCCACTGAGCCGTCTTCACAAGGTCTTGGGGTATGAAAGAGGAGCTCACAGACAACGACCAGTACGATGAACACCAAGGTTAGGCCTCTGTGCAGTATGACTACAGGACATGGGGAATGCGGACTGTGAGCCAAACTCTAGTTCTGTCACTCACCAGCTTTGACCTTGGTGTTGAGAGAGCTGGGTCGCTTGTCCTGGCTGAGTGTGCCAAACCACAGCACTTCCCGATCTTCTGACCCTGAACTGTTCCATAGCCAGTCACATAGCAGTCAGCTAGGTCAAGGCACCCACAGTGCGGCTACTTGAGTGAGTTGGGGAGAGGGGCTGGCCTGTTTGCTGCTGGCTATAAACGGTCCTGAGGCTTTGATCATTGGTTCCTCACAGGCTGCATGACCTTCTGTGTGCACAGCTGGGTAGCCTGCATCCCATGGGACTTAGGGGAAGGAAACCCAGCTGGTAGAGCCCATGAATCGGCTGTTTACTGTGTTATGAGTAACGGGCCACCTTGCTTGTTCCCTTCAGTCTGTCTACTTTCCCTCCAGTGAATTGAGGGCAAGTCCACTCGGCTGAGGCTTAAGTTACTCTTTGCAGGCTTTGCCATTCACTTTTCCCTGATACTTGGTTAAATTAACTTCCCTGTGCCCCAGTTTTTACATTTTTAAATGGGGAAAATAAAACTTGTACTTAACTTTTAGTCTTTAGCTGCAGAAATCTATGTATGTAGGGCCAGAATATATATATATTTTTAATATAAAATTTTTAAGTATTTTTTTCCTTTCTTACCTCTAAGGGGCTGATTGGCTACTAGCCAGGGGATCTTGTTGACCCAATTTGAGAGGAGCAGTAAATAGTCTGGATGTAAACGAAGAATTAAAGAAGCCTTGAGGATTTGCTGCCATGGCACAACAGGATCGATGGTGTCTCTGCAGTGGCAGAGACCCAAGTTCGATCCCCAGCCCAGCTCAGTGGGTTAAGGATCCAGTGTTGCTGCAGCTGTGGGAGTGGCTGTGGCATATGTTGCAACTGCAGCTCAGATTCAATCCCTGGCTGGGGAACTCCATATGGTGCAGGGTGTCCAAAAAAGAAGAAAAAAAAGAAGGTTTGAGAAGGGAGGGGTTTATCTACATAAGACAGGAACTACTTGCAGGGGTGGAAGGTGTTGCGGAAGGTCCTGGAGGCGAATGGGGCAGTTGAGGAGAAGGAGGGCTACAGAGGAAAGCAAGTAGGGACTAGAGTTTCTGGAGGGAAGGGATCAAGAAATTCAGTTTGTTTACAAGATGAAGAAAACTTCAGCGAGAAGAGGTGCCTAAAGAGGGATTTTTTTTCTTTATAATGATTTTTATTTTTTCCATTATAGCTGATTTACAGTGTTCTGTCAATTTTCTGCTGCACAGGTGACCCAGTCACACATACATGTATACATTTTTTTTCTCACATTATCCTGCTCCGTTGCAAGTGACCAGACATAGTTCCCAGTGCTATACAGCAGGATCCCATTGCTTATCCATTCCAAAGGTTATAGTTTGCAACCATCAACCCCAAATTCCCAGTCCATCCCACTCCCACCCCATCCCTCTTGGCAACCACAAGTCTGTTCTCCATGTCCGTGATTTTCTTTTCTGTGGAAAGTTTCATTTGTGCCCTATATTAGATTCCAGATATAAGTGATATTATATAGTATTTGTCTTTCTCTTTCTGGCTTACTTCATTTAGTATGAGAGTCTCTAGTTCCCTCCATGTTGCTGTAAATGGCATTATTTTGTTCTTTTTTATGGCTGAGTAGTATTCCATCGTGTATATACCACATCTTCTTAATCCAGTCATCTGTCGAAGGACATTTAGGTTGTTTCCATATCTTGGCTATTGTGAATAGTGCTGCACTGAACATACGGGTGCATGTGTCTTTTTCAAAGAAAGTTTTGTCCGGATATATGCCCAAGAGTGGGATTGCTGGGTGATATGGTAATTCTATGTATAGTTTTCTAAGGTACCTCCATACTGTTTTCCATAGTGGTTATACCAATTTACAGTCTCAGCACAGTGCAGGAGAGTTCCGTTTTCTCCACACCCTAAAGAGGGATTTTTAGAAGTTTCAACATGTGTTATGTGTGCATTTCTCCAGTTCTTCTCTCTGAGAAAAACTTACATAAAAACACTATTTTTGAAAGGCATTTTGGAGTGAAATTTGTATTTCTTTTGTTTTTGTTTGCGTTTTTGGCCAGGACCATCACATGCAGAGCTCCCAGGCCAGGGATCAAACCCAAGCCACAACAGTGACAAGGCTGGATCCTTAACCACTAGGCCACCAGGGAGCTCCCAATTTGTATTTCTTTTGAATGTGAATTCTTTTGAATGCTGAGGATGGCCTTAATGAGAGCCAGTTAATGTCCATGTGTCTATTGATACATAGTATTTATAACTGTACTTATTTGAAAGATTTTTGCACATATATACATAATATTTAAAACTCACACATACACACACACATGTAATATAAAATACCTGGGGATGCATTGATCATGTATCATTTGAGAGGTGACATATAATATGAATCATGTTAAATTTAACAAAAACATGTGTGTGCGTGTGTGTATATAAAAGCACTACATGTGAGGGAGATCAAACGCACATACAACCTCTCATTGCTTGCTGAGGCTAGCAGCAAAAATGAAACAGTCACTCTTGGAGGGAAATTAAGAGCATTTTTTGGTTTCTTTTAAGCGAGCCTGGAACCAGGTTTGTGGCTGTGTAAAACCCTCTGGGGATCCTTTGATGCCAAGGAAGAAAGCAGATCTCTTTATAAAGACAGGATATAGCATCTCCACGGGCAAAGGAGGTGCAAGGGAAGACAGAAGATATTAAATAATGGGGGAATTCCCTTCATGGCTCGGCAGGGAGGACGCGCGTTCGATCCCTGGCCTCGCTCAGTGGGTTAAGGATCCAGCATTGCTGTGAGCTGTGGTATAGGCCAGGGGCTACAGCTCTGATTCGACTGCTAGCCTGGGAACTTCCATATGCCATGGGTGCGGCCCTAAAAAGACAATAAAGAAATAATAGGGAAGAGCCAGTAAGTTGCCTAGTAGCAGAGAGGGCTGTGTGTGGACCAGGCTTTACTTTTTCTAGTAACTGGACACTATCCATTTGAACTGGTTTTGTTAGCCCTGCATCACTCTGGGTGCAGAATTCAACTGTTCACTTAGACTAAATATTTTTCTCACAGCTTAGTGAAGTTAGACTGGAGAGTTAGACATCAGAGAACATGTCACATTTTGCAGTGCATATCATCTCACCATCTTGCCTTCTGTCTCCTCCAACTTCCTCTTCTCAGTAACCTCACTGCTCTTTCACTGGTACAAATTCCTCCCTTTGTTTTATGTGTAGTAGTTTGGACACAGATTTTTGTAATAATATGCCCCTGGGATCTCAGTCCTTGCCCCGGGGCAATTCAAGCATTTTCTTCCAATCAAATTCCTCCCCTCTAATGGGATTCTTGTGTATTAAAGTTTTCTTATCACCTCACATATTTAATTGTGCAGTAAATATATTTGTTCTTGTAGTGGGGTAATATTTTGATATTTAACTATGTGGGTTTTTTTAAATTCCTTTTACTTATCTCTTTTTCCCCTACTATAAAAAGAGTGTTAGGACTTTTTAAAGATACAGTAGATGCATACTATTACAGTTAGAATGGATACGTAATGAGGTCCTAGTGTACAGCACAGGGAACTATATCCAATCTCTAGTGATAGAACGTGATGGAAGATAGCATAAGAAAAAGAAAGTATATATATGTATTACTGGGCCACTTTACTATACAGTAGAAATTGGCACAACACTGTAAAATCAACTAAACTTTGATAAAAAATGTTAATAAAAATATATCGCTTCTTTATTTATTTATTATTATTATTTTTTGTCTTTTGTCATTTTAGGGCCGCACTTGTGGAATGTGGAGGTTCCCAGGCTAGGGGTCTAAGCGGAGCTGTAGCTGCCGACCACAGCCACAGCAACGTGGGATCTGAGCCACGTCTGCAACCTACACCACAGCTTACGGCAACGCTGGATCCTTAACCCACTGAGCAAGGCCAGGGATCGAACCCGCAACCTCATCGTTCCTAGCCAGATTCGTTAACCACTGAGCCACAATGGGAACTCCATAAATATACTGTTTCTTAAAAAAAAATCCTTTCACTTATCACTTTTTCCCCTACCATTTAAGGTGTGTTAGGACTTTTTAAAGATACAGAGATGATACAGAGAAAACAATTACATCCTTAACAGTTATGATCTTAAAAATTATTTTATAAAGTCTATGGCAGAGAAAATTTCTTAAAAGTCATGCTTTCGGAGTTCCTGTCGTGGCTCAGTGGTTAACGAATCCGACTAGGAACCATGAGGTTGCGGGTTCGATCCCTGGCCTTGCTCAGTGGGTTAAGGATCCAGCGTTGCCATGAGCTGTCGTGTAGGTTGCAGACGCGGCTAGGATCCCATGTTGCTGTGGCTGTGGTGTAGGCTGGTGGCTACAGCTCCTGTTAGACCCCTAGCCTGAGAACCTCCATATGCTGCTAGTGAGACCCAAGAAAAGGCAAAAAGACAAAAAAAAAAAAAAAGCCATGCTTTCAATTACAGAAGCTGTAATTGAAAGAGAAACATAGTTATTTTGAATTCCCAAAGTCTGGCTTTAGGTATCCAGAGCCAACACCTGGAGGACCAACAAATTTACACCATAACCACAGAGAAGTATGTGCTGCTGTCAGAAGAGCCAGAAGGAGAGAAGAGCTTGATCAGAGGCAGGAAAGCCAGGATTGTGGGGATGTGCTCAGGGCTCATTGTGGTGCCTTGGGCTGCTACTCCCTCCTCCAAGGTCAGGTCTCTGCAGAAAAGCAAAATATGTAGATAAGAATGTGGCATTTGAGAGCAAATAGGACCATCACCTGGTTTTATAAATAACCTCAGTGACTGTAAACCTCGGAGAGCAGACCTGTGCTTTCCGGGGCAGAAGGATGGCAGTGATCAGGGCAGGCATTAGGGAAGGAGACTTCTCCCAGGGTCTCCTCCACCCACCTGGCACCACGAAGGAGTGGGATTTGCCGGGCTCCCTGAGAGGGTGGGGGCGAAGCTGAGTGCATCTCTGTGATTAGGACAAGGAAAACACAGAATTTAGATGCAACCACTGGGGGCCATGGCAGGGCTCAGCAGGAACAGAGGGCAATGCCCAAGGCCCAAAGGAATGAGTTACAGACGTCAGCACAGGCAGAGACACGATGGTCCAAACTCACACACCTCTGCCGCTACAGTTTCCCACAAGCATCCCCCACACTTAGAGGCCAGCCAGGAACGAAAGAACTAGAACAGTAGAGTTGGAGGGTTAATTTGAGTTACTCATAAGAATCTGAGTTTTAAACAGCAAATTATCAGGATACCAGTGAAGGCAGAAGCTACGTTGGGTTGAGTTATAGAGAAATCATTACATTTTTAATATAAGCTATCTTGTGATAATACAAAGTTTGTGCTCCCAATTATTTGGGAAAATTCTCTGACAGCAGCCACCCAAACAAAAACACACAGACCTTTTGACCCAACAATCCCAGTTTTAAGAATCTATCCTTTAAAAGTAAAAGAACCATGGGGAGTTCCCGTCGTGGCGCAGCAGTTAATGAATCTGACTAGGAACCATGAGGTCGCGGGTTCGATCCCTGGCCTTGCTCAGTGGGTTAAGGATCCGGTGTTGCCGTGAGCTGTGGTGTAGGTTGCAGACGCGGCTCGGATTCCGCGTTGCCGTGGCTGTGCTGTAGGCCAGGCGGCTACAGCTCCAATTAGACCCCTAGCCTGGGAACCTCCATATGCCACGAGTGTGGCCCTAGAAAAAGACAAAAAAAAAAGAGGTAAAAGAACCAGGATGTAAAGATATGTGTATAAAGATTTTTTTTATGGCAGCACTTGTGACATATGGAACCTCTAGAGCCAGAGACTGAATACGAGCCACATCTGCAACCTACGTTACAGCTGCTGCAGGGCTGGATCCTTTTAACCCATTGAACCCTCGCCTGTGTAGTGACCAGAGTCGCTGCAGTCAGATTCCCGACACACTGTGCCACCATGGGAACTCCTGTAAAAAGATTTTTATTTCAACAATATTTGTAGTGCCAAAATATTGGAAATAGCTTGAATATGCATCAGTAGAGGATGGGGTAAATAAAGAACTGTATATCCACTGCCTGAAATATTATGTTGAAATATTAAAATATATGCTGAAATATTAGTATGTTGATGTATTATCAAATGAAAAAGCAATTTACAGTATGAATGTATATATTACCTCATTTTTGCAAAAAGAGAAAGAGAGGTCCTTATATATGTTATTATAAAAAGGTAAAAGATACATCAAACTGTTACCATTAGCTCTTTAAAGGATAGTGTTGGAAGGAGGAAAGAGCACTCATTTTTTATGTACTTCAGTAGTATTTGACTTGAAACAAGGAGCATGTTCTAATTTTATAATTATTTCAAACAATAAAATTAAAATGTGGAAAAATGGATATGAGAAGGGGAAAAAAAATCCCTCGGTTTATCAATGTTTCATATGATCCTCTTCAAAACTTCTATTAAAAAATGAGTACGATTTTGAAAGATCACTTTCACTTCTCTCTTGCCTGTCATCTCAACTCTGCAATGAAATATGGTGAAATGGGGGGGGTTGTCTTAAAATAAATTATTCACATTGCAAAATATACTGAAGAATTAAGATTTGATCTGCACTGCATCTGAGTTCTACTTTCCACGTACTGCTTTAGGTTTGGAGAGTTGATTCCCCCCTTCCCTGCTAACGCCCCTCCCCTGTGACATTCTCTCCTCCTCCACTCTCTCCGCTCCCTAAGCCCCACGTCTTCCTGGTTCCCGTCCTCAGACCTCCTTACCTCTAACCTAACTACTTATGGCCGCCCCCCTCCAGGCTTCCTCACCGCCTTACTCGCCAGACTCATTGAACATCGTCACTTTGTTGTGAGAAGCACTAGTCTATCGGCCAAGCACCTGTGGGAGCACCCGGAATGCATAGCAAGTTATACGCTAGCTTTTTTTTTTTTCCAGGAAAATTACTTCATCCTCAGAAATGGGGCGAAGGAAGTAATTTCAGCAAGGAGGGAAAGGAAAGAAGAACATGAATTAGAATTTTCTTTCCTTTATTAAAACACGGAGGGAGGAGCTTGAGCACAGGTGCTTCCTAGTGACGGAAGGGAGGGGGCGGGACTCCGCAGCTCACTTCCGGGAGAAGGCACCGCCCCCTTCCTCCGCCGCCCCCACTCCAAAGAGAGCACCCAGTAGGCGATGGAGTCCAGACGCTTGGGGGTCCTGATGGACAAAGGCGTCCTTCCTTCACGAGATAGAGGCCCTCTCTCTCCTGCCTCAGGACCACAGAGAAGCAGCAATCGGGAAGCATAAGAAAGGATCAGAATGGGGAGAGGAGCTGATGGAGTCTGTGAAGCTAGGAGGAGAAAGAAGAACCAAGACACAAAGAGTATCAGAAAAAAGGAGTTCCCTGGCGGCTCAGGGAATTAAGGATCCTGTGTTATCACTGCAGTGGCTCAGGTCGCTGCTGTGGCACAGGTTCCATCCCTGGCCTGGCAGATTCCATGTGCGTAGATGTGTAAAGAAAGGAAGGAAGGGAGGAAGGAAGGAGGAAGGAAAAGAGACTGGTGACTGATGATTAATTTGTTCACTGCTGTGTCCACCTCTGGCCTTCTTTCTTGTGGTACAGCGCATCTCACTGAGTTCGGGATATGTTCTTCAAGTTTCAGAATCATGGAAAATAAACCTGGGGTTCCTAAATTGGAGCTTTGGGGGGGGGGATGGAAGGGTCCACCAGACAGAAAAAAATCTATTTTCCACTTCATGATGCATAGTTCGTATTCAAGCAGTCATTCTTATCTATTTAAATCCAAATATATGTGTATGTGTGTGTATATATATATATGTTTTTTTTGGCTTTTTTTAGGGCCGCACCAACGGCATATGGAGGTTTCCAGGCTAGGGGCCTAATCGGAGCTGCAGCTGCCGGCCTACCCCACAGCCACAGCAACATCAGATCCGAGCCGCGTCTGTGACCTACACCACAGCTCACGGCAACGCCCACTGAGTGAGGCCAGGGTTCAAACCTGCCACCTCATGGTTCCTAGTTGGATTCATTTCCGCTGCATCACCCCGGGAACTCCCAGAATATTTTTTGATGTAATGACAAGCATTGGAAGAAGGTCTCCCTAACTTTGTGCCCAACCAAGTAATCTCATAACCAAGTAGGTAAATGTTTTCTGGGCAAAATATTAGCAGTTTGTGTGAAGCAGGGTCAAATGAGGCAGGCGGTCTTGCAGTCAATGGTGGGCTTGGTAACACTGTTGGGATCCTTTTTCATGGTGAAACCATCCCTAGAGGTGTTTGACTCCCTTCAAGAACGGATGGTGCGAAGCAAATGACCTATTTAATGCTTCATCCTCTGAACCCTGACTTCTGCTCAGCATTCTGAAGCAACTCAGAGGACCTGAACCAGACGACTCATGAGGAAGTAAGTAAACCACTCCCACTGGCCACCCTACTCCCCTAGGCAGAAGTGAGAGTAAGTTCAAAATTGTGTGGAAGTGTTTGCTGCAAAGGCCTTTGGCCTCTTCCTGCTCATGTTAGGCAACTCAGGCACACGTTCTCAGTGTCCTGGCAAGAAACTCTCACAAGAGCAGGAAGAAGGCCAGAGAAGGCCAAAGCCTTCAGGCAGAGGTTTGGTAGCAACACTTGGTGGGAGGGAGAGAAATGAGGCAGTTGCCCTGGGCATACGGGGCAAGTGGCTTAGCACCCCTGCAAGAGAGGAGAAGTTTGCAATTCCTGAGGAGTTAGGGTTGGTGCTACCATGGGGTTGGTGGAAAGGAAAAAGGAAGGTTTACTTCTCAAGAGAAAGCACAGGGTCTGGCGTGCAAAGATGGAAATGGGGGCCTTCACTACCCAGGAATGTCTGGAGTTTCTCTGTACACGCCTAGGGTTAAAGTCTGCAAAAAAGCAAATGCCCAGCAGGTGGCAGCACTAGATAATAGCCGTGAAAACAAGGCAGTAAGGCAGTTCCTTTGGCATACTTTGCCCTGTAACTTTCTTGGGTGGGATTCCATTTAGCTGTCAGTGGGTACCTCCCTAAAAGGGAAAGCACTGAGTTCATCTTTATGCTCCCAACACCTAACACTGTGCCTGGCACATGCTCGGGTAAATTTGTTGATTGAGTGGATCAATTATTGAATGCATGAGTTTTTCAAAATTTTCTAATTCCCAAAAATTAGAAAAAAGTCATCATTTGAAGTGGGCCTATTCCCTTCTTCTTATCCCACCACTACTACTGTCATGTTAATTACAAACGTAATTAGTTTTAGTGATAATAATAATAAAGCACCATACTAGATTAATTCCTCCTCTTCACCCTTATGCCAACCTACCTCCTGATTCTCTACTTAATTAAATTTTCCATCTTTTGGAAGCTTTAAAAGATCATGACATTTAAAAAAAAAAAAAAACCTGAGGAGTTCCTGCCGTGGCACAGTGGGTTAAGCATCCAACTGCAGCAGCTTAGAGTGCCGCAGAGGTATAGCTTCAGTCTCCAGCCCGGTGTGTAGGTTGCAAGGATCTGGCACTGCCACAGCCGCAGGTAGGGCACAGACATGGTGGAGGTCGAAGCTGCAGCTTGAATTCAGTCCCTGGCCCAGAAATTTCCATATGCTACAGGTGCAGCCGTAAAAACAAACAAAACCTGAGATTAGAAACATAGCTAAAATTCCATATTTAAAAGAACCCATTCTTTGATTAGCTGTATTTTTTTTAAACCAATGACTTGTTTGCCGATTGTGCTTACTTTAAGTTTTGTTGGTTTTTTTTCTTTTTTCTTTTTAGGGTTGCACCTGCGGCATATGGAGATTCCCAGGCTAGGGGTGGAATTGGAGCTGTTGCTGCTGGCCTACGCCAGAGCCACAGCAGTGTGGGATCTGAGCTGCATCTGGGACCTACACCACAGCTCAAGGCAACGCCGAATCCTTAACCCACTGAGCGAGGCCAGGGATCGAACCTGCGCCCTCATGGATACTAGTCAGGCTAATTAACCACTGAGCCATGATGGGAACTCCACTTACTTTAAGTTTTACTCTTAAAAACCTTTCCTTTCATTTGCCCTCTCCAAAATGTGATGTCATGCTCTGTGACTTGTGCTTCCCTAGAATCCTTGTTTAATAATAATAATTTGAAGTAATAAAAATAAGGATTAAATAATCTGTAGTGAGAACCCTTTCTGCACCAGGTACTATGCTATACTGGGTTAGCGTGATGACTGTCTGTCACCCCTGAGATAAAATAAAAAATATTCTAACCTTGTCCCTCACCAGGTATACAAAATGGCCACATTGGACACCAAAAGAAAACCTTGCCTATCTAAATCTCAGAATGAGGGCTAGCCAAACTTTCTCTAAAAGCTCATGAGGAGTTCCTGTTGTGGCTCAATGGTAATGAACCCAATTAGTATCCACGAAGATGTGAGTTTGATCTCTGGCCTCGCTCAGTGGGTTAAGAATCTGGCATTGCCGTGAGTTGTGGTGTAGGTCACAGATGCAGGTCGGATCCCATGTTGCTGTGGCTGTGGCGTAGGCCAGCGGCTGTAGCTCTGATTCGACCCCTAACCTGGGAACCTCCGTATGCCACAGGGGTGGCCCTAAAAAGCAAAGAAAAAAGAAAAAAAAAAAGAAAGCTCATGACAAGATCTTTGCTGATAAAATAGTGACAGCAACAGTGAGTTGGAGCATGAGGGACAGTTTACGCATGTATCTGAGTTCTTTGAGGACGAGAGTGTTATGTTGTTTATTTTCATACCCGGGCACCTCACCCAGAGCCTGGCCTCTCCTAAAGCCTCAGTAAATATTTACTGAATGTGTGGAGACTATCGGGACATATCTCCCTGAGCAATGGTACTTGAATCAGGGCCATGTTCTCAGCAGAAGAAAAAAAAATAGTAGAGTAGATCATGGGAGCCATCATTCAACAGACTCGTAAGAGTGGGCCCAGCACCAAAAAAATCAGATAGCATCATCTGGAAATGATAACACCCTTGATTATCTCTCTCATCTTAGGAACTCCTATCCTCACCCTGTTCAACTTTGTTACACCTAATTATCTTGCTATTGCTTTTATACCTTCATTATATATTAAATGCATCTTCCCTGAGCTCAAAGAGCCCATTTAAGTCCTTTCTATCCATAGGGGGAAGTTCTAAGGCATCATTAGTCTCCCTAACTCTAGAGGAATACTGTATCCTAAAAACAATTATCTTAGATAGTGACAGTCCCCAGTGTTGGGCTCCAGTTCTCTTCCCATCCTGCGAGCTCTCCCTGGGCAGTCTCCTCCCCACCCATTATTTCTATACCAGTAATCCAGATCTTCACCTGTAATTTAGGTTTGTCTCTTGAATACCAAGTTCACACATACAGCTAATTGCCGACTATAACTCTCTATCTAGACACACCATAGCCACCTTAAATACATCATATCAAAGATCAAGTTCAGGAGCTTCTGGTTGAACATGGTAGATTGAGTGTATCCATTTATCTTTTTTCCAAAAAATCATTAAAATCATAGCAAAGAAATAATGGAGTTGTCGTTGTGGCTCAGCAGTTAATGAACCCGACTAGCATCCATGAGGACTTGGATTTGATCCCTGGCCTCACTCAGGGGGTTAAGGATCTGGCATTGCTGTGAGCTCTGCTGTAGGTCTCAGATGCAGCTCAGATCCCACATTGCTGTGGCTGTGGCATATGCCGGCGGCTGCAGCTCTGATTTGAACCCTAACCTGAGAACCTCCATATGCCTTGGGTGTGGCCCTAAAAAGACAAAAAGACAAAAATAAGTAAATAAAATCATAGTAAAGAAATAAGAAGGTATGACCCTCCCAACCCCACCCAACAAAGAGCATGGGAGAGAAGTAGAGAGTGAAGATTCCAGACTTCCTGTTGTGGTGCAGCAGAAACGAATCTGACTGGGAACCATGAGGTTGCGGGTTCAATCCCTGGCCTTGCTCAGTGGGCTAAGGATCCGGCGTTGCCATGAGCTGTGGTGTGGGTCGAAGACACGGCTCGGATCTGGCATGGCTGTGGCTGTGGCGTAGGCCAGCAGCTGTAGCTCTGATTGGACCCCTATCCTGAGAACCTCCATATGCTTTGGTTGCGTCCCTAAAAAAAGACAAAACAACCAAAAAAAGAGTGAAGATTCCAACAAAGTTCTGGAAGCAGTAGGTGGATGAACAGAGGGAGTATGCTCAGGAAGAAAGTCGCAGTTTAGGACACCTGAGATGCAGACCACAGCCAAGGACAAGGTTGATCCATCTGCCTGAAAGAAACCCAGTGTCCTACAGACTCCAAACTCTGCAGAAGGCAATTTGAAATGAAAACAAACAAAAGTACTTCAGTATCTTCAGAAATATTGGGGATGTGATTGCATCCATAAAACAAAAGCAGGGGGAAAGATGAGGGCCAGAACTTTCTCCACCAGCCTCCTGCCCAATGAATGCCACCATCAGCCACCCGGTTTCCCAAAGGCAGGAAGCTGAAACTGACTCTTTATTATTCTCTTCTCCTTAACCCTCGTTCCATAAATTAAGGGTTGATTCTGTCTCCTAAATATCTCTCTTCTCCCACAGCCATTGTCGCTAATGGACTTTTCTTATGTCCTCCCTGGATTCTCTCACTAGCTTTATCTCTTCTCTTCCTGACTCTGGTTTGAAGTCTTCTGAAATGATTCTCCAGGAATTCAGAATTCCTACCCAGGCAGCATCTAACATGCTGCCCTCCCACTGCCGAGTGCTCGGTGATTATCTTGAATAATTTCTGATCATCTGCCAGCCCCACATTTTCACTACTTCATCCTTTGTTTGCCATATCCCACTCAACGTGAACTTACTTTTTCTTCCTCGAGACAAGTCTCCTCTTTAAGATGTGCTGCCCTTCCAGCTGTAACCCCTGTTCTCTTTATGGCGTGGGAACTCCCTTCAGGCTCAGCTCAAGTGTTAACTTCCCCTGAGGAAGTTCCCTCACTTCCCTGGACTGATGTGGGAATCCAGTCCTTCTCTGTCCTGTGTATCTCGTCCGCCTCCGCTACAGCCTTTTTTTGTGTTAAATTGTAATTGTGTGTTTCCTGTTTCCCCAGCAGACTGTAGGCTCTTTGGAGGCAGGAACCAATCCTGCTAAAAAGGATGCCTTGCACATGGGTCACATGGATGGTCATAATTGCAGCAGAAGGAAACTCAAAAAAATCACACATATAATCCTTGCCCGTGGGACTAATGAGGTACTGTCATTTTTGTTTTATTAGTTGAGGCAACTGAATCATAGAGATTAAGTGATTTTATTTAAGATTGCAAAGCTGAGCACACAGCTTTGTAGGTGTGATGGAAGAGAGCTGGGGAGGAGAGAGTCGTGGCCTCTCAGTGTTCTCCCTTCTTACAGAGCGATAATCCTGCCACGTGGTGACACCTCCAACCAATCTATTATCACTTACGAAAGAAATTCAACTGAAAAAAAGAAAATATAAATAGAAACAATTGCCCAAACTAAAGGGATTGCTTTCTTGAAAATAATGACAATTATTAGATGATGTTTTTGAAGTTTTATTGAATTATAGCTGACTTAGAGTGCTGTGGTCATATTATATGATGTTTCCAAGCCTAGCCTCTTTGAGACAAGAAGGTAATTACCCTTGGAAATCACCCTTGGTCATTGGGCATTAGGTCCCATATTTAATTTTCTATTACAACCAACTAACAAGCAAATGCTTCCACAGGTTATCACATTCTGTTCTTCCCTTAATTCTCTCACTGCAATATCTGGCATATATGCCAAAGGTGGCAGATGGGCCAAAAATGATCCACGTGCTAGCCAGCCAAAGTTGTCCTGGTCCTTTCCTGAGTGCATGCTCAAGTAACCTGCCATCACCTTTCCCTCTTCTCGAGAGTTTGCAAGTTTTCCAGGAAAAGGTCTGTTTTCTGCTTCTTTTCTGTCTCCCCCGGTGCCCTATCAAAGTGCAGCGACCCTAATACATCCTCCAGAGAGAACTGTTGATTTGGTAAAGAAGATAAAAAGGAACCTGCAACACTCTCAGTGAGTTTTTGACACTTTCTTACCCATTTCCCCCTCTTAGATATTGTTATTTGGTAACAATAATTCCTTCTCCATCTACCTTGTTTTATCCTTTCAGGCCTCCATTCAAATGATGGGTATTTCCAACCTCTTCTCTGAATTCATCCTCCCTGAGCAATCTTATCCATTTAGTTTCATCATGACCTATATGCTGATGACTTCCAAATCTGCAGTGTTTTCTGTTTTGGTTTGGTTTGGTTTTTGTCTTTTCAGAACCGCACCTGAGGCCTGTGGAGGTTCCCAGGCTATGGGTCCAATCGGAGCGGTAGCCACCGGCCTACACCACAGCCACAGCAACGAGGGATCCAAGCCGCGTCTGTGACCTGCACCACAGCTCACGGCAACTCTGGATCCTTAACCCACTAAGCCAGGCCAGGAATTGAACCCGTGTCCTCGTGGATGCTGTCGCGTTTGTCAACCACCAAGCCACGATGGGAACAAATCTACAGTTTTTAAATTGACTTCTCCTAAGGAAAAAAGACCCCTGTTTCTTAGGACCTCTTGTACAATGCCACGTGGATAGCCTGATACACCTTAAAAAATAAGACGTCTAAACTAAAATTCATCACTTTTCCCAAACCCATTTCTCCATCTGTTAAAGGCATCACAATCCTTCTGGCCCAGTCTTCCTTGGGAAAGCTAAGATGGTGCCATGATGCATAAGAAGTTCCCCCTGGCCATGCCTGTAATACCTTCTTTTACCCCCGAACATGATTTTTAAGTGGAACCTGCCAAAAACAGCACCCCCTGTGTAAGACCCAATGACTGGTTCAGGAAAAAGATACGTGACCCAAGTTCCTCCATCAATGTCCATCTCTGAAAAAGTTCAAACTGACCCAGGAAGATCCTATTCTTCTTCAGCACTTGGCTAAAAAAATCAGCTCCTGTGATGCTCCTCAAGCATGGAATTGCTGCTCATAACAGAAAAGAATAAAGGCTATCTTCAAAGAGAGGATGTGGAGGAAAAATGACAACTGAGGCCTTGACTCAGTTGTCCCTCCCTGACTCTATTTCTGTGCTTCCTAAAGTTAAGTAGTAATCGAATTTTACAAATAAATTCCCTTATTTTTTGTTTTTGTTTCCTTTTTTTTTTCACTTCTTAGATAAATCAAGTTAGATTTTTGTCGTTTACAAAACCCAAACTTAAATCTTTTCATGTGATTCTTCTTCCCCTGAGCACATAGGAAAGCATTTAATCAGTTGCCAAATCATGTGGGTTCTACCTCTTAACACCCTTGATATGTATCTCATTTTCTTCACCCAGTTCAGGTCTTAGGTTACATAATGGCTTCCTTACTATGTTCCCAGACTCCTGTCTCACCTCCTGTAAAGATCCTCCAATTGCTATCAAAGAACTTTCTAGAAAAAAGTTCTTTCTTAGAGAAAGCTTGTACTAAATGGGCCATCGTTCTTCTCAGTAACCTTCAGTGGCTCCATAGGACTCACAGAATAAAAAAAGAAGCTGCTCAAAGAGCCTCAAATACCCCATGACTTGTCAATATCTTCTTTTCTTCTCTCCTAATATACCCTTCAACCAAACATGACCACTCACCTACGGCTAAATATTTTCTGAACTTTCCTTCTTGTCATTTTCTCTCCACTAATCAGAGATACAAATCCTATCTATTCTTAAAATGTCACCTTCTTCATAAAATCTAAAACCTCTCAGATGGCAGAAAACTACATTTTCTTGACTTCTACGGGATTTATACCTCTACCAAAGAACATTTGCTTTGTGCTATAGTATTTTCATACATATTATTTTCACTTTTAAACTATAAATTTCCTTGAGGACAAGAACTTTTCTATGTTAACCATCAGTACTAAAAGATTCAGAAACTATCCTAAAATGTGCCTCTTTGGCATATGGATAACTTAGAGCAAAAGGCAACTGAAAACCAGCCAATGAAGGAAAAGCTTTCTGTTTTCCCCCAGCTGCCTAGGAGTACAGGTTTCCCCTTCCATAAAGGAAACTTTCATTTGTAAATGTCTTATACCAGGAAGAGAGCCACTCCCAGACACAGCTCATCACCTGAGAGCCTCTTACAGGTTGACAAGTTAACCCTTGTTTACCAGACATTTCTTCCCCTCGCCCTTCTACAGCTTGCCTCCTCCATCCAGAAGCTCAAAACTCCCTTTCCTTTGTTTAGCCTAAGATGATATACCAGCCTAAATCATCTGGTGTCCTCCTTGAGCTTTTATTTCTTTGGAAACTCCTGTGCATAGGTACATAAGGAAGTCTGCTTTTCTTGTTTTCTTGTTAATCTGTTTCTTATCGATGTGGTGGGAGCTGTGGAGAGCCAGTAAACCTAGGAGGGTAGAGGGAAAAAAAGGCTCTCCTCCCTTGCCTTACTCAACAAAGTTATTTTGTACCTGGTGCTTTTTCACCAAACACCTGTGATGCCCTAGGTTTGGCCAGAGGGACTGTTTCTCTAACCATGCCCAGTTTTAATTCAGTATTGCAAGGAATGCTTCCTGTGGAATCTGAGAGACAGTTATTATGGCAGTCTAGATAATTACATCAGTTTCTATTCCACCGTTCTCATGGATGCCCTTCTGTAAGTTTAAAATGAGTTCCATAAGGAAACTAGATATCTGAACTCACCCTATTAAGAGAAAACAAAATTTTGTCTTCCTGTTTCCTTCCCCCTTCCTTCTTTTCTTCCTTTCTTTGCCTCTTCTGTCTTTCTGGGACAATCAAAATGCAAGCTATGGCTTGGGTGTAATTATAGGTGCTAAACCAAAGTCAGCTTTGATTTACAACTCCTTGGCCAAGTCAGCAGTCCATATCCTCCTCTCCGATGTGTGCAGACTGCACCCAAACCAGTCTGAGTCATATTATTTGTAAGCCATTAAAATGGGGCATCTGATAGCATCTGCTCCCTTTCTCTGGTTCAAATCATGAATGGGGCTCCTCTCCCTTCCCTCAGTCACCAGCTTTTGAATATTTACAATCTGCAATGGTACAAAGACATGGATTTTGAGCTGTAAATGGTCTATAGTTGAAGCGAAGAAGCCACAAGGGAAGAAAAACGGAGTAGACCCCTAATAATAATGAATTTTCTGTGAATGAGAGTGAGCTGTGAAAAGCGGGAGGGAAGAAGAATGAGGATGAATACTAAAAGCCAGGAAAGTTTACAAAGAAAGCTAAACATTTGCTTTTGGATGAATAGGAAGGAAAGAAAGAGCACTGTGCCTTTCACATAGTAGGTACTCAACAGCCATTTGTATAAGGATCTGCACAGGGCTTAAAAGAGGGTTTTTTTCCTTCGAGTTGTGAAAAAAATAAGAACATTATTCTTTGGAACAGGCCACAGTAATTTTAAGGCTATGGTATGACATATGTAAATGGTTTGACCGGAACTTGGCTATCTGCATGCAAGTCTATATAAACTGAATTTTACAGAGTCTTTGTTTTCATGTATTTACAATCTGCATCTTGATCTATATTTTTGCAGAACACTTGTTTTCAGACTACCTAAGCCTGGTTTTTCAACCAGGCAGTGCCACAAAGGCAGCCCCAGTTTTGCTCGGTTAGCACTGTTAGCAAGAACCAAAGCAAACCTGATCAACTGGATTGTAAGTCCTGCGCCTGGTTGGCCAAGGAGAGTAGGCAGATGTTGCTGCTACAGAATCAAAGAGTATGTAGGCAACTGATCCCACACAGAATCAAAGAGTTGGGGTGCTGTAGTGGAAATTGCATCAGATTTGCAGTCAAGACAACATGAGTCTGCACCTCCATTCTCTAGTGTGGACTTTGAGCAAATCACTTAATTTCCCTAAGATTCAGTTTCCTGTGACCTCAGACAGAAGACTGTTTCTCTCAGATTCAGCTTCCTGTGAAAAAGTTGGAGTATAAAGGCATCATGAGGATTAGATGAGATCACGCATGTGCAAGTCTTTTATAATATGGAAAACTGTTACATAATTGTAAAGTATGAATTTTAGGTTATGGTCTTGAAAACATGATTAAGCAATTGTTTCTATTATTTACCGAAAGTAGGTGAGTCATACACAGTTTATGTATAGATAGGAGGTGCCATTCACTAATTCAACACTAATTAAAATGTTTATTGATGGCATACTATGCACCAAGAGTGTTTTAAGTGCTGGAGATACAGTTGTTAAAAAAAAAAAAAAAAAAAAACAGGTAAAAATTCCTGTCCCCATGGGCAAAATAGAGATAATAAACAAACTATTGAAAACAAAGGGCTGCAAAACTTCACTTGTGTAGGATTTGGGGTTCCGGAGTTCCCGTCATGGCGCAGCGGAGATGAATCTGACTAGGAACCATGAGGTTGAGGGTTTGATCCCTGGCCTCGTTCAGTAGGCTAAGGATCCGGAGTTGCTGTGAGCTGTGGTGTAGGCCACAGACATCAGATCCTGCATTGCTGTGGCTGTGGTGTAGGCTGGTGGCTACAGCTCCAATATGACGCCTAACCTCCATATGCCGCAGGTGCAGCCCTAAAAAAGCAAAAAAAAAAAAAAAAAGATTTGGGGTTCCATTACTGTGAAGTTAATGTAGAATAATATTTTTTCAGTTGATAATATAAAGATAATGAAACAAACTACATACACAATCGATAGCCAATGAATTGAGAAAATCTCAATTATCAGGAGGAGGTCTCTTCCAGATTCCTCGCTCCCTCCACTCTGCCCCTGCCCGCAAGAGCTTCAGCTGTTAGGAACTGAGAACAGAGACTGGGAGCCAAGTGCTTTACAACTGAGGTTAATGTACGTAGTATGATAGGTTGTGTCACAGAGAAAAGTAAGACAGGGAGGGAAACAGGGAGGGCCGTGGTTGGTGGGGACAGAGGATGGTTGGAAAGACTCACCGGCAAGGTAGCATCTGAGCACAGGCCTGAAGGAGATGAGGGAACCATCGTGGGGAGAGCTAGGGGATCACAGGCTCATCAGAGGGAACAATCAGGGAGTTCTCATTATGGCTCAGCAGAAACGAATCCAACTAGGAACCATGAGGTTGCGGGTTAGATCCCTGGCCTCACTCAGTGGGTTAAGGATCCGGCGTCGCTGTGAGCTGTGGTATAGGTTGCAGACGTGGTTCAGATCCCGTGTGGCTGTGGTATAGGCCGGCGGCTACAGCTCCGATTAGACCCCAAGCCTGGGAACCTCCATATGCCACACCCCATAAAGACAAAAACAGAGGGAACAATGAATGCAAGATCCTGAGTTAGGAGCACCGCCTGGTGTGCCCCAGAGATTGCACGGTGGTCAGTGAGGTTGTAGTGGGGCAAATGGGGTGCACGGAAGGAGGGCAAGTTAAAGGTAGGATCAGAGGAAACTGAGCCACCTATTCGAGCTGTGAAAGACACTGGATTTTGTTTTGCTTTGTTTTGCTTTTTCCTGTTTTTCTTTTTAGGGCTGCATCTGGGTCTTATGGATGTTCCCAGGCTAGGGGGCAAATCAGAGCTGCAGCTGGATCTTACACAACAGCCACAGAAACTTGGGATCCAAGCCGCATCTGCGACCTACACTGCAACTTGCAACAACCCTGGATCCTTAACCCACTGAGCAAGGCCAGGGATCACACCACATCCTCACGGACACTATGTAAATTTCTTAACTCAGTGAACCGCAACAGGAACTCCGACAGCGGATTTTATTTTGGGTGAGATAGTAAACCATTGAAAAATATTGAGCAGAAGAGTAACGTTATCTGAATGTTCAAATAGGATCACTCAGGCCACTGTGCTGAGAACAGATTACAGGAAATAAAGGTAGAGGCAGACAGACGGGTGGAAAACTATTGAAATAACTCAAAGGAGAGATACAGTGACCTGGACCAGAGTGGAACCAGTGTAATTGGAAGTGGTTGAACTTGGAATGTATTTTGGTTGACTTGGAATGTATTTTGGAGGTAAAACCAATAGGATTTGCTGACAAATTGGATGTGGACATAAGAGAAAGGCAAGTATACAGAGAGATTAAAGTTTTAGCTTGAACAATTGAAAGGGTCAATTGACTTTTACTGAAATGGAGATGGTAAGGATGAGTGGGGTTAGTCTGAGAAATCAAGGATCATCTTTGTTCTCCTCTTCTGATTCTGTTAAGTGAGGGAGTTAGGATTTTTGTTGTTGTTTCTTTTTTTTGGCCGCACCCAAGGCATATGGAAGTTCCCACGAGGGATCCAGTCTACGCCAGAGTTGCGACCTAGGCCTCAGCTGCAGCAATGCTGGATCCTTAAACCACTGCACCAGGCCAGAGATCCAACCCGCACCACTACAGAAACAATGCTGGATCTTAACCCGCTATGCCATAACAGGAACTCTGGGAGTTAGGACTTAGTGAGTAGAGATGGAGAAAGAACATGGCCAGTTAAAATGAAAATGGTCAGCAAGAACTGACACCACCTTGTAAATCAACTGTACTTTAATTTTTAAAAATTAAAAAAAAAACAAATGAAAATGGCATTCCGAGAGTAGGTTGAAACTACAGGTGCAAAAACAGGAGGGTAGGTGACAGGCCCATCTAGCAAGCTTGCCAGAAAGGGGCAGAGAGGAGGAGTAGGTGGAGGAGCTGGGAGGGGCCCGGGGAGATGTGGCAGCACAAGGTAATTGCTTGCATCTGTCTATTGTAAGTCTCCACCTCTGGGGCTACTGGAAGGAGTGACAGGTGAAAAATCGGTGGTGGGCCAGTACCATTTTGTTAATAGTCATAGGATGTGTGAGGGAAGAGCAAGCAAGAATCCAGTTAAACGTTACATCTGTAGTTCAGGGAACAGGGAGGAACTGACTTCACATCTTGAGCTAAAGGGGTGGCTTTAGAACTTTCATCCCCATGGCATAAAAAGCAATGTATTTTTTAGGTGAGCTTTCTTTTGGCTCACTGCCCCATCCAGTCTGTCTTTCTGAGTTCTGTCGGTTCTGCTTCCGAAGTATTTCTTGAATCTGTCCACTTCTACTGGTTTTCACTGCTAGTACTCTATTCCAGATCACTAAAATCTCATTGCATTATGATGGCAACAGCCTCCAAAATGTTTCTCCACTTTTATCCTTGTCCCTCTCTAATCTATCACCCACCTAAGATCAAGGGGAACTTACTAACATGTCAATCTGATCACAATGGTCACCTTAAAATTCCTCGGTGACTCCCCATTGCACTTGGAATAAATTAGAATAATAAACCTGCAGATTTGGGACACAGTGGGTGCCAGGCACTCCATGAAGAGCATTACATATAGTAATTTGCTTAACATTCACCCCTCTGAGGCAGGTACTGTTATTATAGTTTATATTTATCAAACAAGGAAACTGAAGCACTGAGAGGTAATTTTTTCAAAAGGCCTGTCTTAGCTTGTTTTCCCAGAAAGCAAAGGCTGCAGCAAATGCATATGTACCATGACTTAATTAGGGAGTGCAATCTCAGGAAGCAGGAGTGAGTCAGGTAAGGAGGGACAGCTAATACAATGTGACACATCACCTCTGTGGGTGCCACTGCAGGGTATCAAGTCCAATAGATTGCTTGATCTTGCCCGGCCTGCTCTGGGAAGCTGTATGAATCAATGTACATCAGGACACTCCATCAGGGTGGAAGAGGGAAGGACATTTTCACTGCACCTCTATCTCCTGGGTCAGACGTTAACCCCACGGGGCATTAATTAGCTCCGTTGCCCTCATGCCCACAAGCAAGTCTTGGCACCAACCGGAAAGCACCTAAACAAGAGGGCAGGTGCTCAGTGTGGGCACAGGAAAGATGCTGTCTGATTGGTGTGCCCCAAGTCTCTCAAGGCCCAGACAGAGCTCTCCGCCACATTTGTGATGGGTACCAGAATATTTCACCTGAAAATATGCCTCTCTGGCATAAGGATTATTTTGAGCTAAAGGCAACTGAGCACGAGCAGATGCAGGAAAAGCGCTTTACTTCCTGCTAACTGCCTAAATATAGAGTATAAATTTCCCTTTTCTAAGGGAAATGTACATGCATAAGGAAATTTCCATTTATAAAAGTGTCTCAAATCTGAAAAACAGTTACTTCCAGGGACAACTCTAATCTGCATAACAAGACCACCCTTATTTACCCAACATGTCTTCCTCTCATTTTCCCATAACTTGTCTCTCCTGCTCAGAAGCTTCAGACCCCTTTATCAACCTAGGATGGTATATAACCTCAATCATATATGGCCCTTTCCTTGAGTTTTCATTTCTTTTTGAATTCTGCTGCGTGTGTGTGTGTGTGTGTGTGTGTGTGTGTGTGTGTGTGTGTGTGTATTTAAACCTGGGTTGGCTCCTCCTCCTCCTCCTGCTTTTTCTTCTCCTTCTTCTCCTTCTTCTCCTCTTCCTCCTCTTCCTCCTCTCCTCCTCCCTTCCCTCCCACTCCCCCTTCTTCTTCTTCCTAATCTACTTCTTATCGGTTTGATTCAAAGGTCTAACCCTTCAATCTAGAAGAGTAGAGGGAAGACAGTTTTTCCTCCTCTACAGTTTTGGCAACCACCAAAGATACCTGGGAAATCCCGCTTTCACGGAGTCTGAAGCTGAGGTCTGGGCCCTCTGATGAAGCTGGCAGAAGGTAAAAATTCTTACCAAAGTCATCCTCCCTGATTTCTGTCTACAGGGTCTAACTGATGGAAGGTGGCGAAAGTCTGTTTTCTCTTTTCACGTTTAGATTAGTAGGAGAAAAATCGTTATAAGAATTAGATCTTTGGATTATGACCCGTGTAAATTTGGTTTGGAGTACTCATTTTTATTGATCCTTAGCCTCCCAGGAAGAGTCATTATTTTCCTTTGTTTCTGTTTTTTGCACTGTTTGTCATGAGGAGGAAAATCATAAAAGATTCTTCTTCCATTTCCTTCTGTGTATTGAGAGCTTGATTTCCAACCTGTGAGAGGGTACTCTTGTTCATCTCAGCAGCTTGTAGGGAGGGACGGGGTGTGTAGGTTGTCAAATCTGCATCTGCTGACAGCTGTCAGGCTAAGAAACCTGACACACAAGTGCATGGGTAACATTGTTTGTCTGACCATACCAGCTCTCATGGGAGTTTGTCTCAGTGAGATATCTCGGTCCATAAGAGGTCTTTGTCATTTTTTCCTTTCATTTCCTTGTTCGTTCAGGGAAAAGTCCCATCCCAATATCACCTATCTAGTGTGACAGATTAGCAGGTCTGTGATGGAAGGCAGCTCACTTTTGTGGGAGTCCAGAATTTTCTTAAGGCTGGGACAATGAAGGTTTCTGCTTTCTTAAGCTATCTTTGAGGAGTAACTCTTGATCCTGGAGGCATAGGAATTGGGGTGGAGGTTGCCACTGCCTCTTTTTCACCCTCTTTGGGGATGCCTCTTGGATTCATTCATGTTAATGTCATAAAAAGGATTATTGGTTGGTCATATTGGAATAGGTATAACTTTGGAATTCGAACTTTATATCTAAAAGGTTTTTGTTTTTTTATTCAGGCTGCACCCGAGGCATATGGAAGTTCCCAGGCTCGAATCAGAGCTATAGCTGCCGGCCTATGCCACAGCCACAGCAACGCGGGATCCAAGCCATATCTGCAACCTACACCACAGCTCACAGCAACGCTGGATCCTTAATCCACTGAGCGAGGCCAGGGATCAAACCCACAACCTCGTGGTTCCTAGTTGGAATCATTAACTGCTGAGCAATGGAGGGAACTCCCTCTAAAAGGATTTTTTAAATTGAAATACAATTTTTAGTTTTCGGAGAAACTTCTGTACTGTTTTCAGTAGTGGTTGCACCAGTGCACATTCCCACCAACAGTGTACGAGGGTTTCTTTTCTCTATACCCTCTCTAGGATTTATTATTTGTAAACTTTTGGATAACGGCCATTCTGGCTGGTATAAAGTAGTATGTCACAGTAGTTTTATTTCTATTTCTCTAATAATCAGTGATCTTAATCATCTTTTCATGTGTTCTTTGGACATCTGTATGTCTTCTTTGGAGAAATGTCTATTTAGCTCTACTCATTTCTTTATTGGATTGTTTGATATTGAGCTGCAGGAGGTATTTGTTTATTTTGGAAATCAATCCCTTGTCAGTTGTTTCATTTGCAAATATTTTCTCCCATTCTGTAGATTGCTTTTTTGTTTTGTTTATGGTTTCCTTTGCTGTGCAAAAACTTTTAATTAGGTCCCATTTGTTTATTTATTTATTTTGCCATTACTCTAGAAGGTGGATCTAAATAGACTAAAATAGAACTAAAAATAGAACTACTATACAATCCAGCAAATTCAAAAAGATATATGCACTGCTAAGTTCATTGCAACACTATTTACAATAGCCAAGACATGGAAGCAACCTAAATGTCCCTCAACAGAGGAATGAATAAAGAAGATGTGGTACATATATACAATGGAATATTATTCAGCCATAAAAAAGAACAAAATAATGCCATTTTCAGCAACACAGATGAACCTAGAAACTATTATTATACTATGTGAATGTTAGACAGTGAAAGACAAATATATGATATCATCTATATGTGGAATCTAAAAAAAAAGAATACAAATGAACTTATTTGCAGAACAGAAGCAGACTCATAGATTTTGAAAAACTTATGGTTACCAAAGTGGACAGGATGCGGGGGTGGGAAGGATGGAATGGGGGGTTTGGGATTGGCATATGTGCACACTGAGGCATATGGAACAGCTGGCCGAAGGGGACCTGCTATATGGCACAGAGAACTCTACCCAGTAGTCTGTGATAATCTATGTGGGAAAGAATCAGAATGGATATGTTTATATGTATGACTGGTTCACTCTGTTGTAGAGCAGAAGTTATCACAGCCTTGTAAGTTAACTATACTTCAATAAATCTTAAAGAAATAGGAGTTTCCGTCATGGCTCAGTGGAAACGAATCTAACATCTATGAGGAAGCAAGTTCGATCCCTGGCCTCCCTCAGTGAGTTAAGGATCTGGCATTGCCATGAGCTGTGGTATAGGTCACAGACGAGGTTCGGATCTGGCGTTGCAGTGTCTGTGGCATAGGCCAGCAGCTATAGCTCTGATTCGCCCCCTAGCCTGGGAACCTCCATATGCCACAAGTGTGGCCCTAAAAATACCAAAAAAAAAAAAAAAAGAAGCAAACAAACAAATACAATTAACATACAGCGTTGCATTATTTTTTGTTGTAAAACATAGTAACCTGATATAAGGCAAAGTGCTTACCACCATAAGTATGGTTAAAATCTATTACCACACAGAATTTTTTCTTGTGATGAGAACTTTTAAGATACATTCTTTTATCAAGTTTCAAATATGCAATATATATTGTTAACTATAGTCACCATGCTGTGCATTATACTCTCCAGGACTTACTTATCTTATAACTGTAAATTTGTACCTTTTAACCACCTGCATCCATTTTATGCCCCCCCCCCATCTCTAGCAACCATCATTCTGTTTGGTGTATCTTTGAGGTCTTTTAAATATTTTTAATTTTTTTTTTAAGATTTCACATTTAAGTAAAAATCATACAATATTTTAGTTGACTAAAAGCCAAAAAAGTCTTGGTTGAATAGGTAACCTTAACTTGTTTACTGCCGGGAACACAGATCCAAATATTGTATATAAACTAGTAAGTTTTGTATTATTGTATTTAACTCACAGATAAAATTTTTAAATGAATGCTATAAGATCTCTATGTGTGTCTGAATATTTATCTATGTCTATGTATGTTTGTTTTGTTTATGTGATATTTTTCTACCTCTGGATGGTATTGCCAAAATTCATGAGAGCTCTACTTTAAGGGTTTAGAAAGAAATAAACCCTTATATAAGTTAAGTATTCCTAGAACTGTCAGAAAAAAATAGGAACTAACCCCAATTTTTCTTTCTTTCTTTCTTTTTTCTTTTTATGGCCCCACCTGTGGCATGTGGAAGTTCCCAGGCCAGAGGTCAAATCAGAGCTGAAACTGAGACCTATGCCAAAGCCACAGCACTGCTGGACCCAAGCCACATCAGCATCCTACACCACAGCTTGTGTCAATGCCAGATCCTAACCCACTGAACAAGGTCGGGGATCGAACCTGCATTCTTACAGAGGCTATGTCGGATTCTTAATTTGCTGAGCCACCACAAGAACTCCATTTTCAGGTATTTAAAACTTTACAGTTATACTAAGTTAAATGATGGACTTTCATCGCATATCTCTAATATCGTTTTCCAATAAGACAAAATACCAAAACATTAATTGCTAAACTTAAGTTTAATTTTATCTTCTTTGGCTTCTTACAGAGTAAAGATTTTTGGATCTGTTAATAAATATATTATTCTATCATATTGAAAAATTTTACTGAGAAGAAACAGATACCTCTAAAAATTATAAAATTGGTACATTAATAAATTTTCTAATCTGTCTACAGAATGCTGATGTATATATATATATAACACACAGCTCACAATTGCTTATTTCCTTGTTTTCACTGGAAATTTGTTACTAAAAGGGTTAAGAATTCCTTTTTTTTTTTTGTCTTTTTGCCTTTTATCTAGAACCGCACGTGCGGCACATGGAGGTTCCCAGGCTAGGGGTCTAACAGCAGCTGTAGCCGCCGGCCTTCGCCACAGCCACAGCCACAGCAACGCGGGATCCGAGCCGCGTCTGCAACCTACACCACAGCTCACGCAACGCCGGATCCTTAACCCACTGAGCAAGGCCAGGGATGGAACCCAGAACCTCATGGTTCTTAGTGGGATTTGTTAACCACTGTGCCACGACGGGAACTCCAAGAATTCTAATCAGCATGTAAATGAACTATTAGGAATGATAAAAATGAAAGAAAAAAATTCCATGTGCAGAGTAATGCAAGAAAAATGAGGCAAGATGTGAGAGATGAAGAATGCCTTTTTGTTAAGAAAAAGGGAGAGAAATTTTGTCCTAAAGTAGTGTAAGGTTATTTAAATGTAGTTTCAGATGAGAAAAAGGAAAAGAACGGGCAAAAATCTAGATAGATATTATTAGTTGTGCGAGGCAAGAGAGAAAATCTTTTCTCATTTAGTCAAACTGGCTAAAATGAAACCTATTCATCGTAAGGATTTTAAATGAATTTTAGGGATTTCTCTGGTGGCGCAGCGGGTTAAGGTTCTGGTGCTGTCATTGCTGTGGCTCCGGTTTTATCCCTGGCTTAGGAACTTGCCCATGCCTCCAGTGCGGCCAAAAAATAAGTAAAATAAATTTTAATATTAATAGCGTACTGATACAGAACTAAAGTTTGGATTACTGCTCTGTTCTCCATAAAGTATTGTAAGAAGTTTTTCTTTACATGTTGAGTAATCTGCCTAGAAAACAAAGATTCTGTCTTATGCAAATAATCTCCTGTGCTTTGTGTTGTCTTTATTGTGTTTTTAATTGCATAAGAAAAACTGGAGTTCCCATCATGGCACAGCGGTAACAAAACCAACTAGTATCCATGAGGATTCAGGTTTGATCCCTGGCTTTGCTCACTGGGTTAAGGATCTGGCGTTGCCAAGAGCTGTGGTGTCGGTCACAGATGCGGCTGGGATAACGCATTTTGTGGTTGAGGCATAGGCCTGGGAACTTCCATATGCTGTGGGTGTGGTCCTAAAAGACAAAAAAAAAAAAGAATCTTCTTAGTATTGAGTGCTAAGCTTTTGTTTTGTTTTGTTTACATTCATATGACCTGTAATTGCCTTTGAAATCCTGTATTGTCACTTTGGCTAAACAGATAACTAAGTATTATTTCACGGTGACTTGTGATTTTGTTTCATTAGGTGTTCAAACCTTTTGATATTTTTTAAAAAATTCCCCAAATCGAATTCTAAATGGAGTCTTTTTTTCCCAGAGGGCACCTGGAAAATATCAAAGGATTTGTTCTCTCACTTGGTAAGAGAGAGATGTTAAACTAATTAGGTTTGCTGGAAATGTTAAACTTCATGGAAAACATTGTCAACGAAATTCTGAACCTTCTTTAGGTTATACTGAATTGAACGTATGAATGTACGTTCCTAATATAAATGTTTCAGAAATTGTGTAAAGTTCCTAGAAATTTGTATCTTTGCTATCCATGAATTGTCCTTGTTTAATGTTATCAGTCATAATTCCAGTTATTATGAAATGTTGTATGTCACAGAAATAACCAAATTGATTTGTCAGTTGTGCTATGATGAACTTTCATCCCATTTTTAACCACGGCTATGGTAAAGTGTGTTACTCACACAAGTGTTAATGTTTCACACTTACTTTTCTGAAAGCAGTTGCAATCAGCTGCAGGTGAAAATGCTTCACATCAGCATTTTCCCTGATTCGCGAAAAGATTCTGACAGATAATCTAGAGTACAGGTTTCATAAAACATATAACGTTAAAAATCGTGCCACTGGACTGGGTAAAAACTCCAAAAACTCTAATGGAGAAGGTATGGTCACCAGTGATGGTGGCTGTTAAATTGCTCTCCCAGGCTTGACCAAGGCCGGCTTCACCTACACCCTACTCACCTAACTGACCTTCCTGCATGTTTGCCCCAGGCCCCAGCTAGTGATGATTCTTTTCAAAGGGGCTGTGAGGGGCGTGCCCATCTGCTGGTTTCCGTAGTAACTAATGAGCCAATCTGATGTCAGTTCCCTCATTATTGGCAACCTTCCCTTCCCCGCCAGGAGCAAAGATTGCTGCTGCCTTGTCCTGCTCGCTGGCTGCTGTGCGGTGGAGTGTCCCCCCAGGACCTTGCTTCAGACGTGTAAGCTCCCTCTGTCCTTTAAGCCATGTCTCTGTTGCTGACTAGGCTCTTATTCAGTCTTAAAGCTGGGCGAGTACAGGGCTTGCAGGCCGACAGGGTGCAGCCCAACAGAGAACCTGATGAATTTACAAAATTGCTAACCCCGGATCAAACGATGTAAGAATTAATTTCATGGGACTGAATGAACTGATCAGGGTGATTCTAATTTTTCTGGCCTTTTTGTTTGAAACATCACTAGCTCTTATAATTTTTATTTTTCAGATTTAAGGAACCCTTTTTCTCTTTTAAGCTATCTGTAGCTTATAGAAATATGTTAAAGTATACTTTGTGAATAAAGATGAAAATATTTACTTCTACCTAATTCCTCTAGAATTTAGAAGCTTTTATTGAGTATAGTTTCATGGTAATGTAATTATTTGCATAAGTTCCATAAGAACCTGTGGTCCTTGTTAACAGGACACAGTTTGAAACATTGGTTATATAACTAAGGTTTTGACTGGAATGTCGTATTTGAGGACATTGTGCATAAAATTAGGTATGACCGGAGAGTTTTAGGAACTAAGTTTCACTGTATGGAGCCAATGCTTACAAAGCCCTCTCGGACTATCCCCCTGATACTTGGCTTACAGGGTTCCTGGCTTTGTAGGTGAATAAGATTTCTTCCTGGCAGGCCCAGGAACCTTAAAATATACTGGGAACCTCGAGAAAGGAGGAATTCACCCCATAGGTATTGCGGATAAAGACTGATGGTCAGTCCTTGGCTTGGCTTCTTACCCTCGAGAGGCTTTTAAAAATCTAATCTGTTTCCTTATTTAAAGTTCCAGTAAAGCAAACTTAAAAGACCTAAATGGTCAATTACTTATTTTTGCTGCACTTGTGTAAATAATCGGGCCAAGTTCAATGCGACTCAATTTATTTTGAAAATTAGTCTGATTAGTTTTGGAGTGATTCTAGAGGGAGAAATCCGGTTTCAATGAAAAAATACAGCACAGTTCCTGTGGATTGTTGAATTCTAGCCATGTTTGCTCTTTTGTGCTTTTTCACCTCTTAGTAAATCGACTCCTGCTGTTCTGTACCTTTTGTTGGTAATTAACATTTCCAGTTTTTCTCTCAACTTTCTGAGTTGACACCGCTGAGAACTAAAACCTGACTGCCCAGATCCTCATTAGGACTATCCAAACGGGCTCCACAAGCTGACGCGGGATGCTTCCATGCTTTGCTCGGAAAAATAACCCTCACTATGACAGTGATGTAGGCAGCATCACCCAAGACATTTGAACTGCAAACCAGGAAAGGGAATTTAGATTGTCAAAGCCGTCTTCTCTCTACCATCTAAAGATGTTTTCAGCCCTACCTCTAGCAATCTTTTTGACCAACTTTCCTCTGGTTCCCCCAAACTGGGTTATAATTTGTTCCACCCATGCACTTCTTTTTGTTCGTTTTGTTTCACAGAAATACCTTGTCCTGGGGAAAAAAATATTTTTCAAGGGGCAGAATGAGGGATACCAGAATATACTATCCCAGAATATGCCTGTTTGGCATATGAATTATTTTGAGCTAAAGGTAATTAAGAACCAGCAAATGCAGGAAAAGCTCTTCACCTTCCCCTAATTACCTAAAAGTAGAGTATACATTTTTGCTTTTGTAAAGGAAATTTACGTTTTAAAAAGGAAATTTCCACTTGAGAACGTGTCTTCTACCAGAGACAAAGCTACAACCAGAGACAACTGTTTTCACCTGAGAGCTCTTAGCTGCATAATGAGACAACCCTACTTAACTATGGTTCCTCCCTCCCCCTTTCTTGCCTCCTCCACCTAGAAGCCCAGCCTCTTTCCTTTTGTTTAGCCTAAGATGGTATATAAGCCCCAGTCTCGCTGCCTCTTTGGGTGTTCATTTTGCTGTAAATCTCTGTCTGTCTGTGTAACCAAATCTGTGTTTTAATTCTTTCTAATCTGTTTCTTAATACTTTCATTGATGTGCCCAGCCAGTGAACCTAGGAAGGTAGAGGAGAAAAGAGATGCCTTCAGAGCCCAAGACCCTGGAGATAAGTGAGGCCAGGGATCTGAAGTGGTTCCCAAGAAATGGTGGATGAATAGAAATAGTCAGTAATAAACCTGGGATTCTAGCTCTGGCAGCCAAGCCTCAAAAAATCCATCCATTTCACTGAACTTGAAGTAGTTTTATTAAATTCTTTGGTAACTTCTTTTTTTCGGTCCGTCTCTCAGAAAACCTCTTGAGGAAAGGACGGTGTCTCTCTAATCCACCGTTATATCCCCAACATGGAACCATGTCATTGTAACACTCTAGAATTACTGTTGAGTTTCTAAATGGGAAAAACTTACTCAAGTCCTGATTAAGTGAAGGTTTTAGACAGAAAGGAAATGAGATGGATGATCTAGCTTGCTCAAAATTTTGTACAGCTCTAGGAGTCTTTGAATGATGAAGGATACCATTAAGGAAATGGGAAGGAAGTAAAATCAGAAATTCCTTAGGAAGTTCAATGAAGGAAATGCAGAGACTCTGGCACATTGTCTGACATACCGGAAGTTATGTAAAGCAGGTTTCCAAAACTGTGACTCTATAAATGAGTTATAAAAATCCAGGAATCCCACATGAATTTTGTACAGAAACACGTTTCTTTATATTCATGTGCAAATTTCTAGGCAGTGGTTTCTCATATTTGGAAATGAGTCCATACCCTCCACATGAATAGAAAACACTGATTAAAGCAACTATAGATAATCTAGATGCCCTTCCTCAGTTTTCCTTTTTTTTTTTTTTCCGGCCCTTGCTCGCAGCACGTGAAAGTTCCCAGGCTAGGGGTCGAATTGGAGCTGCATCTGTGGATCTACGCCACAGCCACAGCAAGGCAGGATCCAAGCTACGTCTGTGACCTATACCACAGCTCAAGGCAATAGCAGATCCCCAACCCACTGAGTGAGGCCAGGGATTGAACCTGCATCCTCATGGATACTAGCTGGATTCATTTCCACTGTGCCACAACAGGAACTCTGTTCCTCAGTTTTCAAATGAAGAAATCAAGGCCCCAAAGTGTTTTAGGACCTACTGAAATTCAAACAATAAATTGGCGACAAGAGGGACTGAGGCTCAGGTCTCTCAATTTCCAACGCTGCATTCTTTGCTGTGCCTCCAAATACTGTGTGAAGAAGAAACAAACAAACAAACAAACCCCAATGGTTTAATCCCTTGAGGAAAAGAGGAAATCCAAAAAGATCGATTGCAAGTTAAAAGCAATAGAACTATAAGGCTGGAGGAGCCTCAGGGTGCACCTAATATTTCCCTGATTTTAGGAGAAACACCTCTAAATATTCTGGAATGTTGGTTTTTCAACATGGTTAAAGAAAGTGAAAGAAAGGATTTGAATAATCATTAAGCCATTTAGTTAAGAAACAAGAACTAGATTATGCAAAACATAAGTATGAATATATATCAAAATTGTTCACGAAAACTTTTTTTTTTTAAAGAGTAATAAAGGCAGGAGTTCTCTGGTGGCTCAGAGGGTTAAGGATTGGGTATTGTCATTGCCGTGGCTCTGGTTACTGCTGCACACGGGTTTGGTCCCTGATGTGTGGACTTCTGGGTGTGGCCAAAAAAAAGTGGGAAAAAGAATAATAAAGACTCAAACTCTCTGTCAAAGTCTAGCGCTCATCTATGACACAAAGTAAAAGAGCAACAGGTTGTGCTTTCTCATACTAAGATGACAAAGCATTATGAACATTTGATCATCTTTCACAATGTGATGTCAGGATAAATTAAGTAAATGAAATCCATGTTCCCCACTTCTCCTGTTAGGCAGTTAATCAGGTTTTGCTCAGAGGACATCAGACTGTTTGGAGACCTTAGTTCAAATCTTGGATTTGCCACTAATTCATGGACTTAGACAAGTCAACTTCTCTGGTTCTTAATATTTTTGATTTTGAGAGTGGGGAAAAAATATTGATCCTGGGCAGTGTTTTTCTGACTTTTTTAATATGATTTTTTAATTTATTACTTACGGTAAGATATATTTTATCTGCGTGAATAAAATATAGGCCTATAACTGAAACAAAAGTTTCAGAATACTGACCCTTAGTATATTCAAGGCACTCTTATATTTTCTATTAGACTAAGTCGTTTCCTTTTTTAAAATTTAGGTTATTACCCATTAAATTTATTTCATGACCTACACATGGGTCACAAACTATAGTTTAAAAAACATGAGAAACATTAAGGTCACTAGAAACGTTTATATTCTAATAAACTTTCTACAAGAACCACATGTGGGGAATTCCCATCATGGTTCAGCAGAAATGAACCTGACGAGTATCTGTGAGGATGCAGGTTCGATCCCTGGCCTCACTCAGTGGGTTAAGGATCCGGCGTTGCCAGTGAGCTGTGGTGTAGGTTGCAGACGCGGCTGGGATTCCGCGTTGCTGTAGCTGTGGCGTAGGCCAGTGGCTACAGCTCTGATTCGACCCCTAGCCTGGGAACCTCCATATGCCGCAGGTGCCGCTGTAAAAACAAACACCACATATCAATAATAAAATTGATTTTACTTAAATTTTCTATCCCCCCCCCCCCCGTGTTGGAGGTGATAATGGATAGTAATAACGAAGCAAAGGGGAAAGTAGATTTGAGCATTCCTGAAAGGAAATTGACCAACAGGTAATTTAACATCGAGCATTGAGAAAATGAGATTTACAACTGAATTGGAAAGTTTTCTCTGATATTTTTAAAAGATTTGAACTGTTTTAAGAGGGTCTTAAGAGAATGTCTGAAAGACAGAGGAGGTAGGAAAGAGAGGGAAGAGGAGGAAAAGGGGTAAATGTTCTGAGGCCTCTGGCCTTTACTTTGGTCCCAGGCTCAGCTCATGGGAGAAACACCCTCTACACATGTGAAGAATGATCTTCTGAGCTGTGTCAGTGGCCCCCACTGCTAGAACACTCCTTTTAAGTTACAAATCTGATCATAAGTCTGCTTACAATTCTCCAGGGATGGAGCCTCTTCTGGTAACACGCTTTCCTCGGTGTGGCACACAAGCCATTCCTAATCTGATCTTCCCCCTTTTTCCCAAGACCATGCCCACCCGCAGTGCCGGCACACCATCACCGGTCACATCAAGTCCTTGGAGTTTCCCAACGTCCTTTTCAAGCCTCGCTCTCTTTTTTTCTTCCAGCTCTTTTGTCTTTCTAGAACACCCTTCCCTCTGCTTACCTCCTCAGGTCCTTCAGATCTCAGCTTATGTGTCCTCTCTGTTGCTGCCCACCTCCGCCTGGTCTGTCGTCTAACTCACAACTTACCCCAGTCACACATGCCAACACCATGTGTTAACACACGTCTGTTCATCTTCCCCCTAGGCCATGGTTTCCTTGAGAAGCAAGGGTCATGTCCATTCTACTCATGGGTGAACAGTGCCCAACACATAGAAATTTCATAGATATTTATTATTTAATGAACGTGAATGTCGAAGGACTTTCCTATATTCCATTTCTTCCAGATGCTGAGAGTAACTGAAAGTTCCCAAATTCAGTTACGATGCTTGCTAGTCAAGGGTAATCAGATTAAGTAGTTAATCCATCAGTCTTGCAACAAATCTTTAGCTAAATCTCCAAGTTAAGTGTGAATCTTCAAGTTCTCCAGCTGAAAAAAGATGTTAGCAATTAAGCAGAATGGGAACATAAGCAGCCAGTCAAGAAAATGGTGTGGTCCAATTTTTTGGAATTAAAAGTGGAAAGAACTCAGAAGCACAGTGTAGAGTTATCAGATTCTATAAATTTTATTTTATTTATTTTTTATTTTATTTTTTTAATTTATTTAAAAAATTTTTGCATTATAGCTGGTTTACAGATTTCTGTCAGATTTTCCAAATGCACCGCGTGGTGACCCGGTTACATGTACATATATGGATTTGTCACATGTGATTAGATATAGTTCCCCGTGCATTACAGTTGGATCTCCTTGCTTTTCCATCACCAAAGCACTAGTTAACCGCATTCCCTCCCACCCCTCCCCCACCCCCTTGGCAACCACAAGTCTGTTCCCCAAGTTCGAGATTCTATAAATTTTAGTATTTCAACTGTATTCCCTTTATTAGTGGAAGACAGATAAATATGACTAGTGGCAGAAATCATATGTGTGACAAGGACAAAATACTTCTAAAATTCTTAGCTCTAGTCCTACTTTGATTACTACAAGAGTAGAGTTTTTACTAAGATGACAGTTCTTTGGTATGAAGAGTAGGTAACGTGGGATCAGAATTCATTGTTAAATATGCTAAATAAAACAAGACAGGATCAATTAAATCTAACAAGGGAAGAAAGAGGAACAAAGATTATGAATGTTAGCCCCAAGCGGGAAAAGAATAAAATATCTGACCTTAGAAAATGAACAGAGGTGAGCCCGATGGAAGCTCAAAATAAAGAGAGAAAGCAGATCATGATTCCAGATAGGCCAGGCAGACCCTTCTGAAATTGAAGTCATTTTATTACTATTTTTTATTCCTTGTTTAACAGCTGCACCTGTAGCATATGGACGTTCCCAGGCCAAGGGCCAAATTGGAGCTGCAGCTGCTGGCCTACACCACAGCCACAGCATTGCGGGATCTGAGCCACATCTGAGACCTATGCTGCAGTTTGCAGCAATGCCAGTTCCTTAAAATACTGAACAAGGCCCCAGATGGAACCTGCCTCCTCATGGGCACTATGTTAGGTTTTTAACCCACTTAGCCACAGTGGGAACTCCTGAAGTCCTTTTAGATTTGGTGTTTTAACAGGAAACACAAATAGACAAATGGGAAGTAAATAAATAAAATTGCTAATAAAAAGCAGGTAAGGGAATATAAAGGCCAGGGAAATGGTTTAAATCTCCTTGCTTCTATGACACACAAGGGTATCTCATATGATGATTTCTTTTCATTTCCTAAAGAACAAAGGAAATGAATAAATTACATTCATTTATTGTTCATCGGGAAAAAAAAAAAAGTCTGATGGCCAAAGTATTTCTCAGTGATTCAAATCTGGTCCTTGGGAAACTCTGTGGAAAAGTCTATGAGCACATGAAGAAGTATAACCAGTAAAATTACATGAATTCATTAGGATAATTTAAGATACTGATGATTACATTTTCATTTTTGTTGTGCTTTCATCCTAAAAATTACTGATGGTTGTCTGTTAATGGTAAAACTGTGAATTTAGATTTTTTTCTTTTTTTACTTGTTTATATCATCAAAACCTTCCACAGGGAATTCCTATGCGGCTTAGCTGGTTAAGGATCTGGCATTATCACTGCTGTTGCTCAGGTTGCTGCCGAGGTGCAGCTTCTATCCCTGGCCCAGGAATTTCTGAATGTTCCGGGTAAAGCCAAAGCAAAAAAAAAAAAAAATTCTACTATGGTAGTTTATTACTATTGTAATGGAGAAAACTTCCCCTTCTATTCCGCCCCTCTCCCCAGTTCCCCCCAAATTCTGAATAGGGTAACATTTTAAGATTTGGTTTATTTGATCAGTTGCAGTAGAAACATGAAAATTTTGATCTCATTAAATCACTACTAAGATAATCTCTAGGAAATTAGATAATTTAGCAGAGCATCAAATCCAGACTCTTAGAAACAGAACCTAGGGCCCTGTTTCAGCAGAGGTGGCTTCTATAACCCTTCCTTCTGGACACAGGTAAACTTTTATTGTTACTTGACAATGTGATCAAGGATGGTTAGGAAATTTTTATTTTAATTGATTTAGTCTAAATTGTATTCTTATCAATTTCCTTGACTGAAAAAGCAGAAACTAACTCAGCTCAGATTTTTTTTTAAAGTGGATTTATTTTTGGAGTTCCTGTTGTAGCACAGCAGAAATGAACCCGACTAGGATCCTTGAGGATGCGGGTTTGATCCCTGGCCTCACTCAGTAGGTTAAGAATCCGGTGTTGTTGTGAGCTGTGGTGCAGGTCTCAGATGTGGCTCGGATCTGGCATTGCTGTGGCTTGGCATTGCTGTGGCTGTGGCGTAGGACAGCAGCTGTAGCTCTGATTCGACCCCTAGTCTAGGAAATCTCCATATACCTCTGTGCGGCTCTAAAAGCAAAAAAAAAAAAAAAAAAAAAAAAACAAAGGAGGGGGTATTTATTTTTACAGATGGAGAGAACTCTGAAAACACCATTCAGTCCAGCTAGTGAGTCCAAGATGGTAACTGGTAAACTGTCAGTCTGAGAGTCAGGCTTCATAAATCCTAGGGCCCTGTGTCCTCTCTTTGCTCTTTTCTGAATATCTGCCCCATTCTTATCTTTGCAAACCAGATCCTTTCCCTTATTCAATATTTTGGCTTTTCTATGATTTTGGCCTGCACATGACTTTTTGTAGGTCATAAAACTGACTCCAAGCATGACACTGCATAACAGATAGGCTCCCCTCTGCTAACACAAACTCTCAGACAATTCCAGGTTGGTCCCAAGAGGAGCTGCTGATCGTCTCAGTTTGGGTGAGGTGTACACACAGTCCTGTTTCAACTGCCAAGGAAGAAGAACCAGGACGCATTGTATCAACATGTCCACCTAGGCTCACCTCTTTCACTGAGGTTTTTCTGGGGGTCATTTCCAAAGAAAGGGACTTGGTGCTAACATGTGTCCAAAATATATTTATTATACTTCACTAAGCAACTTCGGATGAATCATTAATATTTAATTGTGGCAAGTTCTTCCTTGCCTCTCCCAACCTGGTCACCAAGTGTCCCACTGTTCCTTGCTTTGACTGCCAAGAGCCCCAACCCCAGGCTTTCCCTCACAAGCAATAACCCAACTCCAAAATCCTCTGTACTCTTTATCCCCATCCACAGTCTCATTTCTATTTCACCCTGCTCTTTCCTGGCCGAAACAGGACTAATTCATACTAAAGTACTTATGACTGGAAGTGACTTTACAGTAAGCCATTCATCCCTCAGTGACTTCATTTACTTGTCTCTAAAGTGGCAGAGGTTTTAGATGACTCGAGTTTTTTCTATTAGAACTTTCTTTCTAAGATAAAAGTTGAAGAGCACCCCTCCAAAGTTATTTGCATTTTTAAAGAGCATTCTAAATGGTAATGATAGTTACCATCCATTTAGTGTTTATTATATGCCAGACATTCTTCTAAGAGCTTTACCTATAATAATTATTTTTAATCCTTACAGCAACACAGGTAAAAGAGGGTGTTACTTGGATTATATTAACAGTGGTAACAAATGAAAGCTGAAAATATACACCTTAAACAAAATCAAAGCTTATTTCTCACTCACAGCTGTCTTCAACTTGGTGATTCAAGAAACTGGGCTTTTTTTTTTTTTCCTCCCCTTTCTGGCTCTGCCATTTCCTAGATCCTGTCTGATTTTAGCTGTGGAAGGTTAAAGAGCACAGACAAGTTACCCACGTCTTAAAAGAGTCTGGTCCAGAAGTGACATACCTAATTCCCACTCATACTTTATTGGTGAGAACTATTCTCAAGGCAACAGCTAGATGCAAAGAAGACTGAGAAATACTGTTTCAAATAGAACAATCAGCTCTCAAAAATATTAGCTTTTTAACACTCCTATATACACATTTTTTTCATACTTTGACATCTCTTTGATAGCAGTACATTGTTCAATGTAAACTTATATTTAGTTGGGAGAATTTTTTTTCTGTCTTAGAAGTACATAAAATTGTATATTTGACAATGAATGAAATCTTAGATTAGATGAAATTTGGCATATAATATGGGGAAGGGAGCAGATAGCTTGGCCCTTCCTCCATTTGCCATTTTCACCAAACATTCATGCATACCCATCCTTTTTAACTAAAGAACACATACAGTGGAATCCAGTTCAAGCATACATCTCAAAATCCAGTATCTCTTGGGTGATGTGAGGTCTTCCAATCTAAAGCTCTTCCTAGTATGGTGGTGTACACACATGTAGAGAAGAAACCTGTATTTCTCATTTTATGATGATAAAACAGGGTCAAGATGATGATAATAAAAACTCTTATTAAGAAAGAAGAATGGGAATATATAGAGTTCACCGATCCCTTGTAGTAATGGATTCTGCTTTTTAAGTTATCATAGACATAGTTTTAAAAATACTTGGCTAGGAGTTCCCTTCGTGGCTCAGTGGTTAACGAATCCGACTAAGAACCATGAGGTTGTGGGTTCGATCCCTGGTCTTGCTCAGTGGGTTAAGGATCCGGCGTTGCCGTGAGCTGTGGTGTAGGTTGCAGACGCGGCTCGGATCCTGCGTTGCTGTGGCTGTGGCGAAGGCCGGCAGCTACAGCTCCTGTTAGACCCCTAGCCTGGGAACCTCCATATGCCGCGGGTGCGGCTCCACATAAAGGCAAAAAGACAAAAAAAAAAAAAAAAAAATACTTGGCTAATGCATAGCATGGGTCTCTGTCTTTCCGGCACCCAGCATTTGTTTCCTTGCCATCTGCTGCCAAAATGTTCAGCCAAATATACTTGCTTTAGGTTTCTATTACAGCAGGATCTCCTTTAAAGCACCAGTTCCTATATTAATTAGGGTAATGTTACGGGCAGTAAATAATAGACCACAGAATGTGTGACATTAATGTAATAGAGCTCTATTTCTCATTCATTTAACTACCTACATTAAGTGTCTCCAGTTGGTGGGCAGCTTTCCGTTATACTGTAATTCAAGGAGCTAGGCCTTCTCCACCTTGTGGTTCAGTCTTCCCCTAGGGCCTCATCTCCAAATGAATCCATCTAGTGGAAGGAGAAAGATGACAGAGAGAGTACACCTGCTGCCTAAATCTTGACCCCAAAATGCCACATATCACTTCTGTGCCCATTCCACTAGTTGATATTAGAAGGAAGGCCATTCCAGATGCAGAAGGAATGCAGAAATATAGTACTTGTCTGGGTAGCTGCTTCCAGTGACGACTCCAATTCTCTGAAGGGCAAGCATAAATTTTGACAGACACCTAGTTTATTCTGATATAAGAAGATAACATTCAATCTTGAATCATAGAGGTTTATTAGAGAAATTTAAATACTGCTATTATGGAGTTCCTCACAGGGTACCTCAGATCATAACATATGACCACCTTCTCTGTCTTCTAAGTCTATGCCTGTGTGTTATTTTAAAATAGATGAAATGTCTATGGACACACACAGACTAAAAATGAAGAGATGGAAAAAGATATTCCATGCAAATGGAAACCAAAAGAAAGCTAGAGTAGCTATACTTATATCAGACAAAATACACTTTAAAACAAAGGCTGTAATAAGAGACAAAGGTGTTATATGATGATAAAGGGGTCAATCCAAGAAAAAGATATAATATTTGTAAATATTTGTGTACCCAACATGGGAGCACTTAGATATATAAAGCAAATATTAAGAGACCTAAAGGGAGAAATAGTAACACAATAACAGTAGGGGACTTTAATATCCTACTTACATCAATGGATAGATTTTGCAAGCAGAAAATCAATCAATTATCATTGGCCATAAAGAACATATTTTTAACAGCTAGACTTTGTGGGAAGAAAGAATTGATGACAGGTTTTTTTGTTGTTGTTTTTTAACCCAGGATGAGAAAGATAGATATAGATAGATAGGTAGATAGAGAGGGAGAGAGAGAGAGAGAGAGAGAGAGAGAGAGAGAGATAGATAGAAAGAAAGAACGAACGAACTACTAAGGAGTTCATTATAGGGTGCCTCAGATCATATCTCTAATCATCAACCCCGTTTTTTAAGTCTGTGTTTGTTATTTTGAAATATTAGATGAAATATCTGTGATAAAAATGGAATCAAAAGCAACAATAGATGGTATAATTTTTTGAAGTAGTCAGCAGCGGCAATAATAGCCATGTAGTAGGAGTTCTCTCGAGGCACAGTGGGTTAAGGATCTGGCATCTTCACTGCAGTGGCTCAGGTTGCTGCTATGGTATGTGTTCAATCCCTGGCCTGGGAATTTCCACATGCTGTGGGCACAGCCAAAAAAAATAACCATAAATTAGAAGTAGTCAGGTTTTTTTTTTTTTAGTCATTCTGTATGCCAGTCACTGTGTTGAATACTTTTCAAGCATATTTTAACTCAGCAGATGTTTAACCTCCCAAGCTTCTAAACCCAACATGATTAAACACCTGCTGAGTTATATAACACCCATACATGCTTCATTCCAAGGCTTAGTTCTTAACCAAACACCAATTATTTTTCCATGTTATAATTTGCAAACCCTTAAGAGACCTTGAAGAAATACTTGAGAAATACTGAATTAGATGTTTATGATGATTATTGGTAACAATGTAATCATAAACATAAATGAATTATCTGAATCTACATGCCAGTCCTTGATTAAAAGTTTATCAAATGATTCAGAACATCGAAACCATATTGCATATGTTTTATGTAATCAAAAAATTTTAAATTAAAGATACAGAGAACTTGCAGTGTGAGCATTATGTCTCAGTTCTATAATGTGTATACTTTCTGCTGCTGCCTCATGGAAATTCTAACTTGCTAAGTGTTTTTCCTCCTTGTTAAAATCATTGGCCCTTGAGCCTTATTTTCTTTCTAATCTTGCGGGTCATTTAAAGCATCATAGTTCTACTGAAACATCAAAAGATGAAGATTCTCAAGGTCCAGTTACAGAGTGGATACCACGGATCCTACTCTTAAAGGACCAAAGGGGAACGAGAGAAAGAATGCCAGTCAGCCAGGGTTTAACCAGAAAAAAGGCGACAGTTCTTGGATGTAAGACAGAGAGGAACTCTGATGGAAAAGTCCCAGACCAGGGAAGGCTCGCCTGTGGGAAAGGGCCAAAGGCTTTCCTTGTAGGAAATTTCTAAGGAAGATGTAAAATGCAATAAGGCAGGATCTCCTGAATATTGTTTAGCTCTGCTATCTCAAGGCAGTGTCTCCATTTTTTTAACAAATAGCTTCCATTCCATTCCTGGGCTTCTGAACCTCAAATCTTTCTTTGTTCAGTTTCCTCCTTGTTAAAGTAGTCTGTAACATGACATTACATAGAATATGCAGAAGGACCAAAATGTTGCCTCCAGACAAAGAACCAGAGGAGGGAGCCTTACGCTGCACAGAGGCTTCCTATTCCAGGACCATTCTGCACACCACAGGGTCAGCTGCTGCAGGACAGTATGTGTGCTCAGTTGACCGATGCTGAGTCTGGGAGCAAAACCTGGTGACTTTATGGTAGAGGCAAGGAAGACGTTGTACCTTTTTTCTTACCACAAACTCTAGAGTGTTCGCTTTAGAGACGAGTGGCCATATAACCGAACACAAATGGCAAGGAAAACATTTAGGGATCTCTAGTTTGCTTTAAAACGTTCTTCCTGAAAAGTCATGAAATTTTAGACTTGCAAGGACCATCTCATCTCCAGGTCACAATCCGACAGCTGAAGGCCATATCTGGCTCACGGATGGAATGTGTTGTATGTGGTTCATAATTTGAATTAGTTGCCAACATTTAAAAGAAGGAGGGTTCACATTTTTTTTTTTAATTTAGATTCCTAATCACTCTTAAAATCGGAAGACCTAGCAACCCTGAATGGGCCAGTATTTTCCCATGGCTGTAACTAGGGCTCATGGCAACTATGCCCTTGGGACATGGCTGGCAGTTTTGACTTTGCAACCCTTTCTAGATTAACCTATTCACTTCTTTCTTTCTTTTTCTTTTTCCTTTTGGCTTTGCCTGCAGCATGAGGAAGGTCCCTGTGGTGCAGGGATCAAACCTGCACCACAGCAGTGAGCATGTGAATCCTTAACTTCTAGGCAACCAGGGAACTCCCAATCTGTTCTTTTCTTACAGCTAAGGCAGTGAGGCCAGGAGAAGTCACGTGACTCATCCACCCACCCTACTTTTTCTACCGTAATACGTATGTTGGTGCTCTTTGCATATACTCTATCCCCATGGTTTTTCCCAAAGAGATTTGGCAAGAGAGTATACAGTCTGAGGGGGAGACAAAGATGATATCAGCTGGAGGAGAAGTGAGAGGCTCACTAAATGGAGCTCAAGAGACATGCAAACGGAATGATCAGTGGAAGTGAAGGAAGAGCGAGGTTACATGGGGAATGCGTGCAAACAAGAACAGACCTGAAGAGGTGAGCAAGAGTGAGGAAAGAGCAAAGGAGGCAAAGAATTGATCTGCTCTTATAGAGACGTTCACGTTCCTGGAAAGCAGCACTTGACAGAATGAAGGAGGCTGCCGAAAACCAATTCCAAAATCAAAACTCCCAGGAAAAAATAATTAGAAATGATGAGTTCTCCTTCAGATTTATCGATTTGAAAGAAAAAAAAAAGGTGTGAAGAAAAACAGAGGCGCCTTCTCAGGGTTGCCTGAGAAATTAACAGAAGGAGATGGAAACAACTATCTGAGAGAATAAAACTGCAAGAAAAAAAAAAAGAGTTGATATTTAAGGGTTCAGCTAAAGTTTTGCTTGGGAGGAAAATGAACCAAGACTGTCTCCCAGGGCTCTTTTCCTTAAAAGGTTGGAAGAGCTCAGGACTGGTACCGCCGCAAGCCTACAGAATTTGTACCAAATGGTATGGTGTGAATTCACCGTGAAGATTAAGAGAGAGAAGTAGCAGAATGATATTTGAGATGCTGACATAGGCAGCTGATAAACATTAAAAAGAAATAATAGGATATGTGTGTAATTAGCATGTGAAGGTCAGAAGGCTTCAGTGCTGGTCTTGGCTCTGCCACTAATGTGCCGGTCAGTCTGTGCCAAACGCTTCGACTGTCTAAGGCTCCATTTCCCCTGCTATGAAGTGAGGGGCTCAGGCTGATTCTCAAAGCATTATCCCTAGATCAGCAGTGTGGAAGGACTTGTGAGAAATACAGATTCTTAGGTCTTATTGCAGACTTACTGAGGCTCTGCCATCTGTGTTGTAACAAGCCCCCTGACTGAGAACCACTGAGAAAGCCACCAGCCAGGTGATCCGTACATTCCTTATAGCTGTAAACAGTCTAATTCTAAGGGAAAGAGAATGGAGAGCTAGGTTACCTAGTAGCTGGCAGAAAAACTTATTTTAGGAGCTCCTGTCATGGCTCAGTGGTAGCAAACCCAACTAGTATCCATGAGGATGCAGGTTTGATCCCTGGCCTCGCTCAGTGGGTTAAGAATTGGGCTTTGCTGTGATCTGTGTTGTAGGTCACAAGCGTGACTCGGATCCCATGTTGCTGTGGTTGTAGTGTAAGCTGGCAGCTGTAGTTCTGATTCGACCTTTAGCCTGGGTACTTCCATATGCAGTGGGTATGGCCCTAAATAGACCAAAAAAAAATTTTTTTAAGATATTCAGTAGGACAGGACGTTATTTGTTTGCAGTGAGGCAAGTGTTTTGTTAACCATTCCATTTTATGAGATGTGAGAACACCATGCACAGGCCAGGAGCTTTCCAACAATAAAACAAAGTGAGTTGAAGCAAAATTCGAGACCACAGGTGGCAAGACCAGAACAGTCACATGCAACAGCAGTATGCCCCCAGGAGAGCGCATATATCTATACACAGGTCAGTGCTCAGACAACCAGGGAAGAAGGATTCCTCCCTTTCAATGTTGAAGTTCTCCATTAAAAATACACACTTAATGAACTACCTTATAATGAATTACTTTATATATATATATATTTTTTTTTTTTCTTTTTTGTCATTTTAGGGCCGCACCCGCGGCTTGTGGAGGTTCCCAGGCTAGGGGTCTAATCGGTGCTGTAAGCCTCCAGCCTACAATGCAGCCACAGCAACGCAGGATCTGAGCCGCGTCTGCAGCCTACACCACAGCTCATGACAACGCTGGTTCGTTAACCCACTGAGCAAGGCCACGGATCAAACCTGCAACCTCATGGTTCCTAGTCAGATTCGTTAACCGCTGTGCCACAATGGGAACTCCGAGTTACTTTATATTAATTGTGCTTATGCTTGCCAGAATGAAATTGCAAGGCTCATTGGAAGTTTTAGTGATGTCAGAGGGCTCAAAAGTTTTGAGCTGTACCAAAAAGCAAAGCAAAAGCCAAGAAAACACAAGCAAAGAAGAAAAATAAACAAGAAAAACAACCCCATGTCACCTTCTCTCTGACCAGCACAGTTGAAAATGAACAGGGCTGCTTAACTAAGTTTAGCTCACTTTCCATAGCATCCTGGTTTGGTCTTTCTTCTTTGCTTTCAAGGACTTGCTCTTTAATTGCTGTTCCTTTTCAGTTATTTAGGTATGTTAATTCACTGACTCTTAACGCTTAAGTGTGAATAAACTTCATGATGTGCTATGTCACCAGGCATTTTCATTGTGTTTTTCATAATGAGTTCTAGAATAAAATGTTCTGGCGTCTGTGAAAGGAGTTACAAGTGTCCCCTAATAGGGAAATTTTTAAATGGAGCAGGAAAGCCTCCAAAGTCATTAAGGAGAGCTCTGAAAATGGATCTAATTTAGTGATTGTCTTTGTGAAACTGGGAGCAGTGGTAGCGGGGAAGGTAGAGTGGGGATCAGTCCAGGAACCTGTGGCAAAAAGAATAGAGACTATACTGGCCTCTTTGCTAAAAAGCTTTCTCCCACAGGAAGGAAAATCTGCAGGTTGGCTACTCAAGACCACTTCCATCAGTAGTCAAGAAATTTGCATGGCGTCTCTTCTAGGACTGGAGACTGCTTGTTCTACAGGTGAGAACTTTTCCATCCTTCCTGCTTCTCTGCCCCCAGATCTTTTTGTGCATGAGTAGAGGTCAGCTCCTTTCCCAACCCCCTACATCATAATCCATTTTCTGTCTCAGGAACCGGGGCTGTTGCATTGATTTTGTAAGTGGTACCCGACACAAAAGGGCTCACTCAAGTGGCGGCATGCAGAGGGGGTGGATGGAGGCTGAAATCCAGCCCAGGCTTCCCTCACCAAAGCCTGTGTTGGGGGGTTGGGGGTACCTTTTCCTAACTCGCATAAAGGTACCCTATGAGCTAGCCACAGCCATGCCACATCTGACACTGTAATATTCTTAAAGAAAGTCCTCTTAGACTCCCTAGATAAAGCCAGGTCTTATTCCCTTGGTAGAACACACTGACAGGTGTCCATGGCACACCCATGTCAGCAGCTGGCAGACACACCACACTGGATACTTCACACCCTCCACTTAAGTTATATGTATGTCAGGCATCACCATTTGTTGACTGGTTTCTACCAGTATTACTTGTTTTAATTATCTAAATTATTTAAATACTGGAAAAGAAAAAAACTGATGACAATGTGAAAAAACAGTTGTGGTTTCTGTGAAAATTAAGTGCGATACTTTGCAAAGGTTGGAAAGGGATGAGTATTAGAAATAGCTGCTGATTTAGTTGTGGGGAGGCAGTTATAAAAAGTTGCAGAAGGAAAATGCGAAGTCTGCCGTTCCGCCTTTGAATTACTTGATATGGAATTTGAAGTTCTTGATTCACTTTAAAGAAACTCAAGCACGCAATTACGGAACTTGAATTACGGGTGTAGTTTATGAAAGAAGGATGCTGCTACAGCCTTTCAGAACCATAGTAACAAAAAAGAATAATTTTTTTCTAAACTTTGCCTTTATATTGAAAAACTTATATTCATGTGTTTTTTTTTTAATCGAAGTAAACTTAATTTACAGTATTAGGTTTGGGTGTATAACATAGTGATTGGGTACTTTTACAGTTTATACTATACTAAAAGTTATTACCAGGTAATGGCTATAATTCCCTGTGTTATACAAGATATACTTGTTGCTTATCTATTTCATACACAGTAATTTGTTTCTCTTAACCTGAATACCCTAAGGCCTACCTCTCCCTTTCCCTCTTCCTACTAGTAATCACTGGTTTGTTCTCTGTATCTGTGAGTCTGTTTCTGTCTTGCTATAGACTTTCATTTGTATTAATTTTTTAGATTCCATATATAAGTAATAGCATTCAGTATTTGTCTTTAAGTGATTTCACTAAGCATAATATTCTCTATTCATTCGTGTTGCCTCAAATGACAGAAATTCACTTGTTTTATGGCTGAGTAATTGTCCATTGCATGTATACCATATATTCTTTTAAAAATTTTTTATTGACGTATAGTTGATATACACTGTCATGTTAGTTTCAAGTACACGACATAGTGATTCAGTTTTATATATATATGTATATATATATATCCATATATATATATCCATATTATTTTCCCTTTTTGGTTACTACAAAATATTGAGTATATCTCTCTGTGCTACATAGTAGGTTCTTGTTGGTTATCTATTTTATATATAGTAATGTGTATATGTTAATCCCAAACTCCTAATTTGTCCCTACCTTCCCCCTTTTCCTTTTTCATAACCGTAAGTTTGTTTTCTATGTCTATATACCATATCTTCTTTATTAATTTGCCTGTTGATGGACACTCAGGTTGCTTCCATATCGTGATTATTGTAAATTAGTGCTTCTATGAATGTTGGGGGTGCATGTATCTTTTCAAATTAGTATTCTCATTTTTTCCAGATACATACCCGGAAACGGTATTGCTCAGTCCTATGGTAGTTGGTTATTTGTAGACATTTTGATAATAGCTATTCTGACAGGTGTGCAGTGGTACTTTGTTGCTTTGATTTGCATTCCTTCAATAATTAGCTATGTTGAGTACCTTTTAAGGTGCCTGTTAGCTATCTGTATGTCTTCTTTGGAGAAATGTCTATTCAGGACTTCCCCCCATTTTTGCATTAGGTTGTTTTTTTCTGATATGGAGTTATAGAGCCGTTCATATATTTTGGATATTAACCCTTCGTTCCATCATTTACAAATATTTTCTCCCATTCTATGGGTCGTCTTTTCATTTTGTCAATGATTTCCTTTGCTGTGCAAAAGCCTTAAGGTTAATTAGGTCCCATTTGTTTATTTTTGCTTTTGTTTCTTTTTTTGCTTTAGGAGACAGATCCAGAAAAAGTATCACTGTGATTTACATCAAGGAGTGTTATGCCTCTGTTCTCTTGTAGAAGTTTTATGGTTTCAAATTTTACGTGTAGGCCTTCGATCCATTTTGAGTTTATTTTTGCATATGATGTGAGGAAATGTTCTAATATCATGGTTATACATATAGCTGTCCAGTTTTTCCAGCACCACTTATTGAAGAGACTGTCTTTTCTCCATTGTATATTCTTGATTCCTTCATTTTAAATTAACTGACTAAGGAGTTCCCCTCATGGCTCAGAGGTTAATGAACCCAACTACCATCCATGAGGACTCAGGGTTCAATCCCTGGCCTTGCTCATTGAGTTAAGGATCCATCTTTGCCACAAGCTGTGGTGTAGGTCATAGACGCGGCTCGGATCCCGTGTTGCTGTGGCTGTGGTGTAGCCCAGAAGCTACAGATCCGGTTGGACCCCTAGCGTGGGAACCTCCATATGCCATGGGTGTGATTCTAAAAAGACAAAAAGACAAATATTAATGAATTAATTAACTATATGTGTGTGGGTTTATTTCTGGGCTCTCTATTCAGTTCTGTGGATGTATGTGTTTTCGTGCCAGTACCATACTGCTTTGATTAGTGTAGTTTTCTAGTATATTCTGAAGACTGGGAGGATGATACCTCCAGCGTTTTTCTTAAGATCGCTTTGGCAATTTAGGGTCTTTTGTGATTCCACATAAATTTTAGATTAGTTGTTCTGGTTCTGTGAGAAAACTATGTCATGGAGAGGGATTTCATTAAATCTATAGATTGCTTTGGATAGTACGACCATTTTAGCAGTATTAATTCTTGCCAATCCAAGAAAACAGGGTATCTTTACATTTCTTTGCATAGTCTTCAATTTCCGTCATCAGTGTTTTGTAGTTTTCAGTATATAGGTCTTTCATCTCCTTGATTAAGTTTATTCCTAAGTATTTTATTCTTTTTGATGCAATTTTAAACAAGATTGTGTTTTCACGTCTCTTTCTGATAGTTCATTATTAGCTTATAGAAAAGTAGCAGACTTGTGTATGTTAATCTTGTACCCTGATCCTTTTTATATATCGTTGGATTCAGTTTGTTAACACTTTGCTGAGGATTTTTACAATTATAGTCAATAAAGATATTGGTCTGTAATTTTGTTGGGTTTTTATAATGGTGTTTATGCCTGATTTTGGTATCAGAATAATGATGGCCTTGTAGAATGAATTTAAGAGTGTTCTATGCTTTTCAATTTTTTGGAATAATTTGAGAAGGATAGGTAACTAGTTCCTTATATGTTTGGTAGAATTCCCTTGTAAAGTTGTCTGATCCTAGATTTTGTTTGCTAGGAGGTTTTTTTTTTTATCACAAATTCAATTTCACTGCTAGTGATCAGTCTGTTTAAATTGTCTGTTTTTTTTTTTTTTTTTTTAAGTGCAACACCCATGGCATATGGTGGTTCCCAGGCTAGTGGTTGAATCAGAGCTGTAGCCACTGGCCTATGCCACAGCAATGCCAGATCCAAGCTGCATCTCTGACACAGCTCATGGCAATGTCAGATCCTTAACCCACTGAGTAAGGCCAGGGATCCAACCTGGGTCCTCATAGATACTAATCAGATTCGTTTCTGCTGAGACATGATGGGAACGCCTGTCTGTTTTTTCTTGATTCAGGTGTGGCAGGTTGTATGTTTCTAGAAATTTGTCCATTTCTTCCACATTGTCCGATTTGATGGCATATAAGTATTCATAGAATTCTCTTACAATTTTTTTGTATCTGTGTGATATTGGTTGTTATTTCTCCTCTTTCATTTTATTTATTTATTTTTTGTCTTTTTGCCTTATCTAGGGCCGCACCCGCAGCATATGGAGGTTCCCAGGCTAGGGGTCTAACAGGAGCTGTAGCCACCGGCCTTCGCCACAGCCACAGCAACATGGGATCCGAGCCGCGTCTGCAACCTGTACCACAGCTCACGGCAATGCCGGATCCTTAACCCACTGAGTGAGGCCAGGGATCAAACCCGCAACCTCATGGTTCCTAGTCGGATTCGTTAGCCACAGAGCCACGACTGGAGCTCCTCCTTTCTGATCTTTATTTTTGCCTTCCTTCTATTGACTTTAGTTAGGCTTTGTCTGTTCTTCTTTTTCTAATTCCTGTAGGTGGCAGGTTAGTTTGTTTATTTGAAATTTTTCTAGTTTCTTGAGGACGGCTTGTATCACTATAAACCTCCCTCTTAGAACTGCTTTTGCTGCATCTCATAGATTTTGTGGTGCTGTATTTGCATTTTCACTTGTTTCAAGGTATTTTCTGATTCCCTCTTTGATTTTTCATTCACCCACTGGTTTTTCAGTAGTGTGCTGTTTGGTCTCCACATGTTTGTGTTTTTCCCATTTTTCTTTCCGTAATTCATTTCCAATTTCATACTCTTGTATTCAGAAAATTTTTGATTTAATTTCTTAAATGTGTTGAGACTCCCTTTGTGACCTAGCATGTGATATAACCTGGAGAACATTCCATGTGAATTTGAATGTGTATTCTGCTGTGTTAATGTTATGTAGACACCTATTAAGTTCAGGTGGACTGTTGTGTCATTGAATACCACTGCGCCTTATTAATTTTCTGTCTGGATGATTTGTCCATTGATGTAAGTGGGGAGTTAAACTGTTACTGTGTTATTGTTAATTTCTCCTTTTATCTGTTAGTATTTGCTTTATATATTTAGGCACTCCTATATTGTGTGCATATATGTTAACAATTGTTATATCCTCTTCTTGTATTGATCCCTTTATCATTATATAATGCCCTTCTTTATCTTTTGTTATAGTCTGTTTTCAGGTCTATATTGTCTGATATGAGTGTTGCTTTATTGTCATTTTAGTTTGCATGAAATATCTTTCCATTCCCTCACTTTCAGTTTCCATTGTGTGTTTAGCTCTGAAGTGCATCTCTTGTAGGGAGTATGTAGAAGGGTCCATTGGCATTTAAAGTAACTATTGCTAGGTATGTACTTACTGCCATTTTATTACTTGTTTTCCAGTTGTTTTGTAGTTCTTCCCTGTTTATTTCTTCCTATGTAGTTTGATGATTGTCTTTAGTGTATGCTTGTGTTTCATTTTTGTGTGGTAATTGTAGGTTTTTGATTTGTAGTTACAGTGAAGTTTACATATGTTGATAAATGTTATGATATATATATAAGTTCATATATAACTACATCCAGTTGTTTTAAACTGGTAGTTATTTAAGTTCAAACGCATTCTAAAAAACCTACATTTTTTTACTCCCCTCTACTCCAGTTTGTGGTTTTGATATCATATTTTATGTCTTTGTGCTTATCACTTAACTGTTTATTGTAGTTATAGTTGCTTTTACAATTTTTGACTTTAATCTTTGTACTGGCTTATTTAAGTGGCTGATCTTCTGTCCTTATTGTATATTTGCCTTTCCTAGTGGGATTTTTCCTTTCCTATAAATTCTTACTGCTTTTCCACTTACAGAAGATTCTTTAATATTTCTTTTAGGGTGAGTTTAGTATTGATGAACTCTTAGTTTTTGCTCATCTGAGAAGTTCCTTATCTGTCCTATTTTAAGTGATAATTTTGCTGGATAGAGTATCTTAGGTTGCAGATTTTTCTCTTTTACTACTTTGAATATATCATGCCACTCCCTTCTGGCGTGAAATGTTTCTGCAGAGAAATTAGCTGATAACCTTATGGGGATTCCATTGCATATGATTTTTTGTTTTCTCTTGCTGCCTTTAGAATTCTCTCTTTATCTTTAAGTTTTGCCATTTTAATTATGATATGTATTGGTCTGGGTCTGGTTGGGTTCATCTTGTTTACTAGCCTCTGCACTTTCTGGATATCTGTTTCTTTCTTCAGGTTTTGGAAGTTTTCAGTCATAATTTCCTCAAATACATTTTTGAAACTCCTCTCTCTCTCTCTCTCTCTCGCTCTCGCTCTCGCTCTCGCTCTCTCTCTTCTCCTACCAGGACTACCCTAATACAAAGCTGGAATACCTAATGTTTTTCTAAGACCACTTACATTTTTTCACTTTTTAAAATTTGCTTTTCTTTTTTTCTGGTTGGGTGATTTCCGTTATTCTATGTTCCAGATCACTTACACATTATCCTATTCCACTTAGTCTGCTGTTCATTCCTTCTAGAGTCCTTTTTATTTCAGCTCTTCAATTTTTCATTTCTGGTTGGATCTAAATACTCTCTAGTTCCTTATTAAAGTGTTCACTATGTACCTTAATTATTTTCCCTAATTCATTTGAACATTTTTATTATGAATGCTTTGAATTCTTTACTGGGTAAGTTTTTTATTTCACTTTCAGTATTTACTTTTTCAGAGCTTTTCTTTTGCTGTTTCAATTCCTCTGCCTTTTCATTTTGCTTAACTTTCTCTGTCTTAATGAATTTAGGTGAAACAGTTACCTATGATGGTCTTGATAGGGTGATTTTTATGTAGGAGCTTCCCTATTTGGACTGCATGTGCCCAGTGCCTTTGGTGGGAGAGCTGGATTTGCCCTAGATAGAAGTCATGTTTTTTTTCCTCAGTGTGTCCTGGCAGCTCTCACCCTGGTAGGGGGTGGGGCTGGAGATGGAGTGGCTAGAGCTGCTGCCAAGTGTGAGGTGGGACTCAGTGGCTGTCACTGCCCTATTGGGGGTGAGGGCCTGGTTCCAAATTGCTAGAGCAGAAAGTTCCTGAAGTTTGGGCCAAACTGGCTCTGATCCCTGTAAGTGTATGTTTTTCCCTTTCCCCACACCTGGACACTTGCCCCAGAGGGCAGGAATGCTGAAGCAAGTGGGGCCCATGTGGGATCTTGGCTCCTGTTGTCCACAGAGGTCTAAGGCACTGCCTGTGCAGGTGCCCATTTGCTGCACAAATGCAGGCTCGGGTGCAAGTCTCCATTGTCTTTCATAGCCGATCATTGCCTTCAGCGTCCACCACCCCTGCCCAGTTGAAGAATCACTCCATAGAGCTGGTGGGGCCTGCATGGACTCTCGGCATGTTTTGTGAGGTGAGCTCTGGTGGACTGACTGTTATCAGAGATCTGAGCTGCTTCTGAGGCACTGCTTGAGTTAGCACCAACAATGGGTGCCACTGCTCCACCCAGGCTCCTCCCCAGGACTAGGTTGCTTCCACGTCCCACAGTTGAGTCTTTTCCCCAGTGCCCCAAATCCATTGCCATGCTGTGACATGGAGTGAGTTGGGCCAGAGCATTTGCTCAGCTGGGATGGGTGCACCATGAGGAGATGATGGGATAACACAATAGCCACCAGAGAAGACCTTTCTACACCCTGCTTTGGGGCAAACCAGCACACGAGCACTCCTTGCAAGTGGAATCCAGGATTCTCACTGCCTTTTGTTAGTCTTGGTCGTTCTCTAATCAAGTAACGGGACTGTCTCCCCTGGGTAAGACCCCAGGACTCTGGTATCCGATCTATGGCTGAGACCACTTGTTCCCCAGGTTGGATGTCCTTTCATGTAATCTCTCTTTTTCTCTCAATCCCCTCCCAGGAGCACAGGTCCTGAACTGATCACTTTTCTTGCCTTCCTTCCTGATTATGTGTATATCTTTATTATAGTCTTGGTTGTAAAGTCCTTCTACCAGTTTTCAGTTAGTTTTTGATGGGAATTGTTCCATATGTAGATGTATTTTTGATGTGTTCAAGTGGGGAGGTGAGTTCCTCATCCTCTTATTCCACTGTCTTGATCTGAACCCTATGTGTATGTGTGTGTGTGTGTGTATGTGTGTGTGTGTGTATATATATATATATATATACACACACACATACATATATATATATGTATGTATATATATATATATTTTGGTCTTTTTGTCTTTTTAGGGTTGCACCTGTGGCATATGGAGGTTCCCAGACTAGGGGTCAAATTGGAGCTGTAGCTGCCAGCCTACACCACAGCCACAGCAATGTGGGGTCCAAGCCGTGTCTGCGACCTACACCATAGCTTATAGCAACACTCGATCCTTAAGTCACTGAGCGAGGCCAGGGATCGATCCCTTGTCCTCATGGCTACTAGTTGGATTTGTTAACCACTGTGCCAAAACGGGTACTCCTATATATTTTAAGGTAAAGCATATGCTTAAGAAATCTATGTGCCATTTTAATCATTTTTTTCTAATTAAACATCAACCAATACACAGTTCAGATCATGTCACATAAGAAGGCGTCTAGAGGAGTTTTTTTTAGTGCTTCATGAGATTTGTGTATAGTAGTGCTTCACCCTTTGAGCTTCCTTTCCATGAAACTTTAAGTATACGGTACTATATCTATCTTTGCTAACAGTATTTTTAAATTTTTAAAAAATTTTAAATTGCTAACAGTGTTTTTGACAACACAGCAGTAATGTATCACATGAGAAAAGAGTCATCCTCAATAACAGCGTTACAATCACATCTGTACAGATCTGAAATATAAGAAGTGTTCTTTTGAATCTAATTTAAGTTCATGAAATATGCTTTACCACAGATGAGAACAAGACACACATTCTATCTGGCAACCACAAATCAATTTTGGTATCTCTGCTGGGAATTTTATAAAAATTGCCCTTTAGGTTCAAACTGACTAAAAGACAGCTGGGCATTACAGACTCCGAACTTTTTCTTAGGAGGATGATTTAATGTGAGTTTAATTTTTCATTAAGGGAGGAAGGAAGAAGACTGGAAAAGGAGTTTTATTTCACCATTTCCCAACCATTTGTAATCAAAGAATCTTGCAATTTGGAACTAAGAGGAAACTTAGAGGTCATCAGGTTACCCTTTTATCTTATGGCGGAAATATTTTCTTCACATCGTATGGTCCCTATTCTCTTTTATTACAATAAAAAATGAGACGTTTCGTGTACTAGAAAGGAATATGCTTCATTATTGAAAAACTCAATCTAGGAAATTCTTATTGTGAGTTTTATTTTGTCATTTTATTACCTCCAATCTTGGATATTCTGAAATTTGCAGTTTGAACATTTTTATCTTTGCATATTTTGAGGGAACTGGGTATATTTACCCTGGAGAAAATAAAATGTGTGTGTGTCTGTCTGTCCGTCCGTCCATCCTAGGTGAATTGTGGGTAAAAGTAATAAGCTCAATACAGGGAAAAACTACCTATGTATCAGTTTAGCAATCAAGCAATATGGAGGCTTACTTTAAATAATAGTAAACTTGGGAGTTCTTTTATGGCACAGCAGATTAAGGATCCAGTGTTTTTTCTGCAGCAGCTTGGGTTGCTGCTGTGGTACTGCGTGGTGCAGGTTCAGTCCCTGGCCCTGTAACTTCCACATGCTGTGGGCATGGCCAAAAGGAAAAAACAAACAAACAAAAAATAGAAACTCACCTGTTTCAGAAGAGAGCAGTGGTTATCTACTGGAAAGGCTTCAGGGTGGGTTTCTCAGATAGCAGGTCAGGATAAGAGACCTCGAAAGTTTCCGTTCTATAATTCTAAAAAGTCTTTAATGTTCTTGACATTGTCCATGACTTTTTACGCCTTAAAATACTTGGTTTCTTCATATATTCTTCATATACTATAGCTTCCAGGTCTTTACACTGTTTTAAATTGACTCACTATGAAAGCATATGGATGTAATAAATATCCTTGAAATTTTGTATCCCAGATTTGTATATATATATAACTTTCCTATACACCTGAATGTAATACAACATTGTAAAGCAACTATACTTCAATTAAAAAATAATTTAAAAAAGTTTACTGGCAGAATCTGGAAGCAATTTGAATATCTGTATTTATCCTATTTCTTCCAAATATTTACATGTTTGGCTACAGAATTATTTAAATGTTTGATTTAGATAGCACTAAATGCTCTAATTGCAATGCATCAACAGACAATATATGTTTAAATCCTTGAGTTTAGATACTTGATAAAAGAGCTAGTAGGTCACCTTGGGAAGATGATAGCGAATCATTAATTATATTGTGAATCGGTAAATAAAGAGAAAAGAATCAGGCATTTATCATGTCTTTCCAACACGGACTATACCAGTGAGCAGTCAATAATTAATCAACTGGAAGTACTGGCACAGGTGGACAAGTTGAAGCTTGCAAACCCAAGTGGCCAATCATATCCTGATGCCCAAATGAGGCTGCTGAAAGGGATCCAATGGTGACCTCTGCATCTAACCATCACCATCTCTGACTGTAACAAATCTGAAAGCAGTGGCCACTACTTTACTTCTGCCTTCCAGATTTCATTCAGGCTTTCTTGCTGCTAACACTAACTCAGAACCATAAGGGAGGGGGAATTCTGGAAAATAACACCACCGTTTAGTGTAGTCCACTGTTTCCCAAATTGGCAGCTGTACATAGGTTTTCTTTTCACCACTTCCAAATACATATAATTGCGAAGTCATGCTTCTGCTTAAGATGTAACTAACTGCCCCTTGTACAACTCAAAAGGCACCGATCTTCTCCTCCAAAAGGATCCACGCATTTGATCCATCTTTCCTTGATGTCCATTTATCTTACTGCTGGATCTTACTCAGCCTTTAATGTCTGTAACTTAAATTCTAATGTGTAAGTTAATATTTTGTTAGATGGGTGAGGAATAGGAGAGGAAAGAAAAAAAATGGTGTGTGTGTGTGTGCTGCAAACAGTGGCAATATCTTCCCCCCCCACGTATGTGTATATTCATATCAAAGAGAAAATACACCCATGACTGCCACCATCTTCGTTTCTGCAATTGATCACCCGGTCATAATTGGTATTTATTAACCTTTTCCCATTATCCACTCAGTATTTCTCTGCTCTTAGGAAGCACCTCAACTCGCCCGGAGGGTTACCCAAACCTTGCATTCCTGAAGGATCTGTACTATTTGCAGTCTTGCTATATTGGGTTGTTGTAGTTTGCTATCGACTTTGTCGTAGCACGTAGGAACATGAAGAGGTGTTGCTGAGGATCCGTTGAACTCCAGAGTGACTCTACCATGCTCCCATTGTATGGAAGTAACCCAGTTTTCCCTTGATCAGGATGAATCATGCTAGCTAAAATATTAAGCCATGTTTTTGTTTTCTTTTGTTTTGTTTTTCTGATTGGTTCAGTGGCATGAGAAGCTCCAAATGGCCAGGTTACAGTCTTAGCTTCCAGTTTGATGGAACTCTTGTGTGTCCCCAGTGAAAACACACTTCCTTTGGCAACTAAGACCTCTAAATAGAGAGCACACTGTTCAGAGGATGGGAAACAGTTCTTACTAGTGGACCATTGGAATTAGGAATAAAAGGAGCCAGTCCCATTTCCACCCCTTGATTCTTGGAAATGAGAGAAGAAGCACCATATGGTGGCTGCTTGCTCAGTGTATACACTGTATCCTGGAAGAATTTACTTCAGCCCTGTAAAGTGTTGACACCCAGCTGGTGCCACACCTGCGTCTTCAAAAGGCTGTCCTATTCTCCCCTCTCAGGCCAGTGGCTTCAAAATGATGGGGAACAGGATAAGCCCAGTGAATTCCATGAGCTTGGGTGCATCACTGTCATTTATTTGGTAGGAAATCAGTTTCCAGTTCAGAAGCAATGCTGTATGGAATACTAAGAGGAAGAATGGGGTCTTCTGTAAATCCACAGTGATTTTTTTTTTTTTCAGAAGTATTGCAGACAAAGAAAAAAAAGGCAAATCCATATTCAGTTCTGACCACTGGAGTGATTTATCGTAGTCACTGCCCTTTAAGGCTGCTCCTGAGAGGGGCAGTGTTGTCACAGTTGTCCACTCTCAAGTCATGCCAGCCTGACTTGCTCAGGTCTGAACTTTTTCTTCCTGGGTGTAGTGGACGTAGAGGACTTCTCATGAGGCCATAGATGTGGGCTGAGAGAGAGGAAGCAGTTTAACAAGAATAAGAACCACAGCACTCTGAGCCAGTGGCTTTTAACTTGCTTGTGCCTCTAGGACCTACTTGTGCCCAAACTTGTATATATCGCTTCTGCTGGTGCTGGAGCACTGCTGTGCATGCCCAATGTAATGGCTTACTGGATCAAACAACACCTAGTTCAAAATGGGCAGTTCAGGTTCTGTGACAAGTGATGGTCCAAAATCAAGCTTTTAGTCACTTCTAGGGTCCAGGAACAAATGAGAAGCTATTTCTTTTCTCTTCCTTTTTTTTTTTTTTTTTTGCTTTTTAGGGCCACACCTGTGGCATATGGAGGTTTCCAGGCTAGGGGTTCAATCGGAGCTACAGCTACCAGCCTATACCACAGCCATAGCAATGCAGGATCTGAGCCACGTCTGCGACCTACACCACAGCTCACGGCAACGCCGGATCCTTAACCCACTGAGCGAGGCCAGGGATCGAACCTACAATATCATGATTACTAGTAGGATTCATTTCCGTTGCGCCTTGACGGGAGCTCCCAGAAGCTATTTCTTAACAGGAGAATGTTTATCTTTAGTTGATGGAATAGCTTTGCTCCAAAATCTTAAAGGTCTTCAGTGTGATTCACATATAAGATTCTGCCAAGGGCCTCCTACAACATCCCTGTCTGTCACAGGCATTTCAGATATCATTGGGTCTTCTGAATCAAGGGGCTCAAGGGACAGAGGAGTGATCACATAGCTTGGGCCTGGTGCAGAGTCTTCTCTTACACCAGGTCCCCCTGAAAAATGGAGGCCACCAGAAGGCATGCGTCTTTCTCTGGAGTGGGAAAGGCTAGGTCCAGCAACTTATTCTTCGCCTTAGAAGAGATGTCTTGACCATGTGCCAGGTCAGAGGAGGCAGACACTAAGGTGGAGCACCATTAAGGTTTTGTGAAGTTTTTTTCTCCCCCTGTAGATAATTGCTCCTTCTGCTTATGTCCAGTCAACATGCCATCATTACTGTAATGGACCAAAACAGTATTTTGTTTAATGGAGAAGCAATCAATGTCTTTTAAGACTAGATGATGACGGAAGGCACAGTAGAGTTGATAGAGGCTTGAGACTGGGCAGTAAAGAGTATTGCCAGTCTTGCAATACAAGAAAAGGTATTCACCAGATCAAGAGCTGCATACTAGCTATCAAGGATGTATTGATTTGCTCTAATATAAAGAAACCTCATTTGGAATAGTAGATGCATTTTGAATCATGACCCGATTAAGTTCACCATCATCTGCCATCGTTCTCCAACACTAATCTCTTATTCACAGGCCAGCAGGTGAAAGGAATGGGAATGTAGTAGAAATCACTTCTTCTCCATCCTTTGAGGTTTTTAATGGTGGCACTATTTTCCATAATGCCTCCAGGAGTGCTATATCCTTTGGTTTACTATTTTGACAAGTAAACGTCATTTTAAGAATTTCTTTCTTCTTTTTTCTTTTTTGTCTTTTTGCCTTTTCTAGGGCTGCACCCGCAGCATATGGAGGTTACTAGGCTAGGGGTCTAATCGGAGCTGTAGCCACCGGCCTACACCACAGCCACAGCCACAGCCACGTCAGATCTGAGTTGTGTCTGCGACCTACACCACAGCTCACGGCAACGCTGGATCCTTAACCCACTGAGCAAGGCCAGGGATCGAACCTACAACCTCAAGGTTCCTCGTCGGATTCGTTAACCACTGAAAGAAGTTCTTGGAGTTCCCGTCGTGGCTAAGCAGAAACTGACTAACATCCATGAGGATGCAGGTTTGATCCCTAGCCTTGCTCAGTGGGTTAAGGATCCGGTGTTGCCCTGAGCTGTGGTGTAGGTCAAAGATGTGGCTTGAATCCCATATTGCTGTGGCTGTGGCATAGGCCAGTGACTACAGCTCTGATTGGACCCCTAGGCTGGGGCCCTCCATATGCTGAGGGTGTGGCCCTAAAAAGACCAAAAAAAACCCCAAAAAAACAAAAAACTTTTTTCTGGGTTTTTCTATCAAGAATCCCTCACTTCATAATTTGGGGAACAATGTGGGTATTCTGCCATTTGCTGAATATGTAAATTCCAACTCTTCAGTAAAGAACTGGGAAAATAATCATGACATAGATTTGGTTATCCACCAAGCCCACGATGAATTGGGCCCAAGCCAAAACTCCACCTACTGGATTTCTAGGAATCATTAATTCCAAGCCAGTGTGCAGTGATTGTGCCCAGTTCTGGTTGTTTCCCCTTCCGTGAGGTACAGCCGCGTTGGTAAGTGGTCACAGTAGCCTTGGGGAAGGGTAGGTAGATTTACACTACACATTTTTGGCCGCATATCAGTTTTCTTTGTCAAGGAGGCCTGCCTGCCCTTAATTTAAGGGGTTCTGCATTTTACAAAATCTGGACTGAATCATGTCTAGTAATCATTGAGAATCCAGTACTGTCTGTTATTGGGACTCAAGTAAGAATATTTTACTCTAGACCTAGAGCTTTTTTTGTGTATGCAAATGAAGTAAGACTTTAATAGGATGTCTATTTATTTTGGTCCTAGGGAAATCACAATAAATTAGCCAGTACCAAAGATTAAACCATTCCGATTATCACTTTAACTCTGCTATCCATTATGACAACCACCTTTTCCTTGTCTCTGGTAGTTAAGATAGTTAAGTGGTGTCACTTGGCACCTGTTACTCTGCTATCCCATCACCCACAAGTAATTCTAAGAGCACTGTCTAATAGCAGCATTACTGGCTTGCAGGAATGGCTGCTGTAGAACTCTATAGGGATTCTGGTTCGTGCTTCATCAATGCATTTCTTAAAGCCTTGTTGAAGGGAGTGTCTTCTGAACCCTCCCAGGTCATAATTAGAGGACAGCTGCACAGTTCTTACATAATAAATCCTCTCTAGCATTATGATTCCTTATCTTTTAGATACCTTTCATTTATATAGTGTGAGATGGATTTATGAAAGGTGATTTACAGGTAGTACTTGACAGAAAACAAGTAGTTTCATAGTTTATGTGTGTGGATAAAGTTTTGAGTAATATAGGACAAAGCCCGAGGATAGAAATGGAAATAATGAAGTAAGGGATTTGAGCCAAGACTTAGCAGTGATTATAGATGAACTATAGTAGTTTGGTGGTGGAAAAAGGGAGGTGGCAATAATCCAAATTGAAGAGTTGCTACTTGTGGAAAGATAAAGCAGAATTTGTGAGCAAAACAAGATTTGGGAAGAGGCAGTATGCATGACATAAAAGAGAACAGCATGTCAAAAATTATTTTGAGGTTCATTAACTTGGAGGTTGGTAATATAGTGGCATTAGTGAGAGACATGGGGAAGCCATAGGGAGAAGGCATATGGAATATAATAGTTTGAAGGTCTTATGGGGAAAGGTGTGACAGAGAACTGAAAAATTCTAAAACTACAATGGCTCGAGGGGGCAGTGGGAAGCTAGTCATTTTGTGTAGTGACTTTGTAATGTGACAGCTTGGCTAGGTTGAACTGCACTCCCAGAATTCCCTTCTCTGTATTTTTCCAGTTAGGGTGGGCCACGGGAGAGTGTGGTGCGATTTGGAAGGTAGAAATGAAGCAGCAGACGTTTTGCAGCTCACCCAGGTTGTCATTCATCTGTTGCCTCACTCATTGGTGCGTGGCAGTGGCTGAGCCAGTATCTGCTTCACCTTTGCCACAATCCTCCTTCAGCTTCTGCAGCTCCTGAATCAGAGTGTGTGTGTGTTTAGTTCCATGACAAAGGGCCCTGGCTTGTGAGGCAATAAGAACTGACATGGGTTTTCCTTCATCCTCATGGGCTCGTGCTTTTGAGTTCTAGATTTTTCTTAATTTTATCCACTTGACATCCATCTGCTCTTCCCGACTTCTTGCCATGTATATTTCCTTTACTATATTACTATTTAGAGCCACAGAATCACTGGATATATATACACCACACACACACAGACACACACACACACACACACACACACACACACACACAATTCTGCTTCGTTGATTGCACCCTGACTGATATAATACAGACAATATATAGTTTAAAGCAGTGACTCTTAAGATTTTAAAACCTGTGTCTTATTTGGATAAACATAAACATTTTTCCCACCCCACTGGTTATGACAGACCCCTTTTAAAGAAGCATGACCATTAGGTCAAGGAATTATGCTATGGCAGAGATACACAGATGGTGTTTTTGCAGTTTATATTTTTTAAATGTTATTATTTTCATTGTAAAAACATAACATTATACTTTGCTAATCGCTACATGCTATTTAATTAAGTAATGCACTTCCACGTGTTCTTAACTGTTCATTCTTCCCTTTTCTTGCCCCTCCTCTTCACTCTTTTGGAGGATAAAGACTAGACATTCAGGTTCTTCTTCCAATTTGTGTGGAGAAGGTCACAAGAGACCATAATTCATTCCCTAATGCCTAAGACAAACCAAATAATCTACATAATTATAATAAAAAAGATGAGAGTACAAAGAATGAATTAAATTTCAGAAAAACCACAATTCTTGAGTTCCCTGATAGAGCAGTGGGTTGAGGATGAAGTGTTGTCACTGCTGTGGTGCGATTTCAGTCCTGGCCCAGAAACTTTTGTATACCATGGTTGCAGCTGAAAGAAAAAAAAAAGGAAAGAAAGAAAGAAGAAAACAATCCTTCAAATGAAAGAAAAAAATCCATGGTGATTCTCACCCCTGACTCAAGTGTATAGAAAAGGACTCTACCATAGATGTCAGAAAAGAGAAATCAGCCTAACTTAAAACAAATTTTAATGACAGCATGTGGGCCGATGTGACAGATTGGAATGCAGAGGAATCACAAGTGCAGAGCAAAACTATACCACCTCACAATTCCTTACTGCTGCCATTCATTAACTACTAGAATAGGGCCACAAACAGAAGGTTAGTGAAGAAGAGCTCAGATATGTTCTCAGAGACACACTGGGTTTTCAGTAAGAAAGACTGGAGGGTGGGAGGGCTGACAGAAAATCCATGGCACTCCAGGTCTTCAGCTAAGAAGACTGAGGATCAGGGCAGGAGAGAAAGAAGAGCCCACTCCAAGGCTTGAAGTTAATAAAGGCATCAAGCAAATCATAACAGCTGAGATTGACCAGGACAATATTTGCTTGTAGGAAAAGTTCTGATTCTGCCTCCAATATATTTGAAACCCATGTTGAATTAAATCAAACTAAATAATTACAACAAGCCTACCCCTAGCTCAACTATAGATTATATCAACTCAGTTGCAATTCTAGTGGCTTTTATGAGAGAATGTGTGTGGCCCATTTTGGAGAAGAATATCATTCAACTCATCATCCACTGTATTTACATAAAATATATCTATTTTTACATAAAATGTCCTGCACACAGTAAAAAAATATCAAGGCACATACACAAAAGAGCAAGAAAATGTAGCCTATGGTCAAGAAAGGAAACCAACTGAAGTTAACCAAGAACCCCCCCTTTTTTTTTTTTGCTTTTTAGGGCTGAACCTGTGGCATATCGAGTTTCCCAGGCTAGGGGCTGAGTTGGAACTACAGCTGCTGGCCTATGTCACAGCCATAGCCATGCCAGATCTGAGCGGCGTCTGGCACCTACACCACAGCTCACAGCAATTCTGGATCCTTAATCCACTGAGCTAGGCCAGGGATCGAACCCCCAATCTCATGGTTACTAGTCAGATTCATTTTGCTGCACCACAACAGGAACTCCAAGAAAACCCCATATTTTAGAATTATCACAATATAACAAAAATGGTAAAGACTTAAAAGGTAAAACCCATGTATAATGATATGGCTACTTCAGAAAAGGGATGGAGAATAGTAAAAAAATGGAAATGCCAAAAATAAAAAAATACAGTATCAAAAGTAAAGAACTGGATGGACTTAACAGTAAGTTGAATAATACAGAGGAAAAAAACTTGGGAAAGAGATAATAGAAAGTATCCAAATTGGAAGTCAAAGAGAAAAAAAAAAGGTGAATAGAACAGGCTATTTGGGATCTATGGGACAATGTCATGTGATCTAACACTTGTATCTTTGGAGTTAAAAAAAGGAGAGAGAGAATGGGCAGAAATAATATTCAAAGAGATATTTTGAGAATTTTCCCAAAATGATGAAAGATACCAACTTATAGGTCCAGGAACTGTAACCAACATCAAAGAGAATAAGTACAAAAAAACTAACCAGCCAAAAACTGGCCACATGTAGGCACATCCTAGTCACACACAGAACATTTTTTTTTGGCCATGCCCACAGCATATGGAATTTCCTGGGCCAGGGATTGAAACTGCGCCATAGCATTGAGCCCAAGCCACTGCAGTGACAGCATTGCATCTTTAACCCACTGCACCACAAGGGAACTCCCTAGTCAAAATTTTGAAAATTCAGAGAGCAGATCTTAAAGGCAGCCAGAAAAAAAAAAAAAGACATTACACACAGGGAGCTAAAATATGAACTACAAATGACTTTTAATCAAAAGTAATGGAGACAGAGATGGAATGACATGTTTAGAATGCCAAAAGAAAAAAAATCTGTCAACCTAAAATTTTACATACAGTGAAAATTATCTTTCAAAAATGGATGTGAAATAGACATTCTGACACAGAGTTGAGAGAGTTTATCTCCAACAAGAAATGCCAAAGAAGTTCTTGAGGCCAAAGAGGAAATGATACTAGATCTGCCAGAAAGGATAAATAGTGGGGCAGATTAAAAAGAGACCTATGTTTTAGTGCCTTCATTATACACATATTTTTACAATTTTTAAAATATCAAAACCCCCTATAATGTAGAGGGGTTTTATAACATATGTAGTAATAAAATATAGGACAATATCACAAAGGATGGGAGAGAGATAAATGAAGTTATGCTGTTTTACGTTTCTCATCTGTTCATAAGATAGAATAATATTTGAAGATAGACTGTGATAATGAAAGATGCAAATTGTAATTTCTAGAGCAACCACTATATTTAACATAAAGAAGAAATACTAGAAAGACCACCTAGGAACTGAAATGAAAAAAAAAAAAAAACTTTATTACTCCAAAGAAGTCAGGAAACAAGGAATGGAGAAACAATTGACAAATAGGCATGAATGAATGAAAATAACTTCCTTCAACCACTACTACTGAGTGGTTTTCAAAATTAGGTTTGCGTCAGATTTAATATTTTTTATGAATTCAGCGTACAACTATAAGGTAAATATATGTAACTGTTTGTGAAGCTTATACTGCAGTTAAATCATTTTGACATAATTAACACTGGATCATGAATAATACCAAGCTGCTTTATACACTTCCCATGCTGTCAAAAGTGAAAACAAGAAGCTGGATTTCCATTCTAACACAAATTTGCAGCAGTTATATTTTTCTGAACGCAGACTACACTTGCAACAGTGGTTTTTGGATTTTGATGCAAGTGAAAAGGATATTTTCATGTTTAAAATACACTTCACTGTGCCATTGAGGCACTTTCACCTAACTTCCATTTGGAAGTGTTTAATCTGCAATATAATGGCAAGCTAAAGGGGAAATATCAAGAGAATTTATAGAATTCGAATATAATTGTATAAATGCCTTATAAGTGATAAATATGCTCAAGTAAAACCATATGCTCATGAATTGATATATTTGGCAGCATCCTATCTGTTTGAAAAGATATTTCCCAATGAACTATGTAAAATCTCATGACAGATCAGCATTAATAGATAACCATTTGCAATCTGTTTTGATGATAGGAACCATTTACTTTAACCTGGGGTTTAAGTGAAATGATAGCCCTCTGTAAAAGAGTTCCATTCCTCTCGTTAGTCTGGCATTACAACTGTTATTGTTATACCTACATTTTGTTAGTAAATAAAATTGTGAATATTTGTTTTCTCTCCAGTTATGTAACTATCTACATACTGTGCTCAGTTTTGTCTCAGTGCACAGAGCCTAAAATATTTACTGTTCACCGCTGGCTAATGCAACTTTTGCCACAGCGGCTACGGTGTATTTTGCTTTGGAACCACATACATTCTCATTTTAAACCACTTTTGTGGGTTACTTGGAGAAGGTAAAAAGGAGATAGAGTGGCAATTGAGAGTTAATTCGGTCCTGAGGTTAAATAATCGTAGCTAACTTTGAGAACGTAGAATATGTAGCAAGCACTCCGATAAATAAGCACTTTGTATATATTGGCACATTTCCAATACTCACAGGAATCTTATGAGAAAGGTACCCTTCCCACGCCACCCACCCCCATTTTACCGAAGCTGAGAGAGCGAGTTCCCAGAGATCATATTGATAAGTAAGGGATACAGAGATTTATAAGGACTTAACCCAGCGATGGGACATCAGAACCAATGCTTGTGACATCAGTGTAAGGATCAAATGCAGATAAATGTGTGTGTGGGTTGGGCTGGGAGGCAGCAGGCTGTCCAAGGCCGAGTGTTGGTGTGGACACGAGCTTTCTGGGGAAGGACAGGACTACCAGGTGGCGAGGACTGCCCAGGTCCACGGAAACTCAAAAATCCCTTTATTCCTAACTTCCCAGCTACTGGACTCTTCTATTCCAACTCCTTTAATAAATTCTGGTTCAAAGTGTTCTTCGAATGAGCGTGTGAAACATTCTGAACACAATTTATTACGTGGAGAGAGGAAGGGAAGTTGGTAGGAAAAGTCCGTAGGATGGGGCGGGTCTGGGAAATCTGTCTTGGTCTATGTGTATATACTACGTACACGCATTATATTTATACATGTGTCCTTACAGATCTGTAATTTAATACACATCCGTACATCAAACCTGTACGTATGATAAGGGTTTAGAATTTAAACATAATTATAATGCTCTCAACTTTCTGCAGTGGACACTTGAGAACATTTTCAGAGACTATAAACAACAATAGAAATACTAGAGTGATCAGAGTACGTGTACTCAAGGCTAGAACCCACAATCCGACTGGCTTTAACCTCCTCTAAGTGTTTTTTTTTTGTTGTTGTTGTTTTGTTTTGTTTGTTTTCACCAAATATTCCTTCCCTGGCAGGATCCCGGGGGCATCCCATCCGCCAATGACAGTTTCGGAGCTGTGGTTCTCGGGAAGGGTATCATCGCCAGGAACGCGTCTGTCAACTTTGTAGTCGAGTCACCTATTTCGGTTGGTAGCGGCCGCTATTTCTTTAAAAGGACAGCGGATTTCGAAACCGGGAGGAAGGGGGGGCGGTCAGGAAAAGGAACTCAACTGCCTTAGATAACTGCCCGGCAGCCTTCCCTTCTCCAGAACGCATGCGGGGCTGGGGCAGCGCCCGCGGTGGCCGCATCCTTGAAGGGCGCGCCTCCCCTTTTCGGGGGCGCCCACCTTCGCGGGGAATCCCCGGCCGGCGGGGCTCGGCGTCTGCGGGCGGCCGCCCAGCTTTGTCTCCGGCGTCGCGCTCCGGCGCTCGCTCGCTAGCCCCTTTTCCCCGGTGCGGGCTGTAACCCGATCTCCCATTTCCTGGTGGATTCTCTTAAAGAGGCCGCGGTCGAGAAGCAGAACAAAGGCTATTGTTTTATTTCCTCCTTCGGATTCCGCGTCCTTACCGGAATGCCCTTTCCTATATAATTTTTTTCACTGCGTCTCCGCTCGGAGGGGAAAAACAAACAAACCAAAAAACCCCTTGTGCCTTCCAAAGGATCTAAGAGACGGAGCTCGGGGAGGGGGAGGCGTTTAATAAAACCTGTTTTGAGGTTTCTGGGGCCCCGATGGAACCTTTCTTGGTGTGTCTTCCACGAGCCAGGAGCGGCCCGGCCGAGCCTGGGAAGCCCCGCGCCGGCCGGAGGGGGCCGTGCCGCCCGCCTCGTTAGCGACCGCGGCCTCACGCGGCCCCGCTCCCCCGGGATCCTCCGCCCGCGCCCCCGTCGCCGCCGCCGCCCCTCCCCCAGCGCGGCTTTTATTTCCCCCATGCCGGCCTGTAACCCGAGCTTTTATTTCCTGGTGGCTCCTTTAAGAGGCAGAGCTCAGTGCTGGGAATTCACGTCAGTTTCTGCACTGAAACTCTCAAGATCAATGAGCAAAGAGCTTTCTCAGTTCTGCCTTTCAGTTTCTCTCTTCCAGGAAGGAAAACATTCGAGAGAGCTAGCGAGGGAGAGCGGCGGGAGGGCGGGGGGCGGGGGCGCCGGCCCGGGTGGGAGGAGAGAGCGGGAGGCCGGCCGGGCTGCGCCCCGGGTCGCCGTGCCGCGCCGCAACCTGCAGACCCCGCCGCCGCGCCGCCCGGCTCCCACGCCCCCGCCGCCCCGCGCGGCGACTCCGCCGGCGCCCCGCCCCGCCCCGCGCGCTCGCGGCCCCCCGGGGCGGCCGCCCGGAGAGATGCTGCAAGAAACTTCTTAAATGACCGCGTCCGGCTGGCCGTGGAGCGTTTCTGGGTTGGGGAGAGGAAAGGAAAGTGGAAAAAAACTGAGAACTTCCTGATCTCTCTCGCTGTGAGACATGTCTGAGACTCCTGCTCAGTGTAGCATTAAGGTAAAGATCTTCTCCCCCTCCCTCTCCGGGGTGGAAAACCTTGAGCTGCACTGGCCCGGCCAGTCCTGCTGGGCTCTTCAGTTCCGAGGGGGCTGCTGCAGTCGCTGTGTTCGCAGGAAATTATTTGGGGCGCCGGGGAAGGAGATGCAGCTCGCGGCGGCTGCCGTACCCTTTAGCGTAACCTTGCTACTCCCCCCCTCCCGCCGAGCCCCGTGCCGGCTCCTGCGCCCCCACCTCACCCTCTTTCTTTTTGATGGTGAAATGCCCGTCATAGTTGGTCAGGAGAATCCCGAGTGGGCTCTAGGACCGTAAAACACCCCCTTAATTAGTGCGCTTTTAAAAACTGCTCCCTGCTCCTACTCCCAACATGTGACCAAAATGTAACTTTTGTTCCCGAGGGGTGGTCTTCTTAGAAAAAAAGTTCTCCAGCCCCATTGGGGTTGAAATCATTTCTTTAAAAAAAAAAAAAAAACAAAACAGCTCTCGGAGTCTGATCAGACAGATTCCTCCCCCCACCCCCCAGCCCGATTGTAATTGCAAGCGCTTGTGGAAGAGACAGTCGTGTTGTCAGCTTTTCCTGGGCATTGCACAATGAATTTCTTTCTTTTCGTTTCTTTCCTTCTTTCTTTCTTTTTTTTTTAAATCAAGGTGAATGAAATTGCTGAATGGTTGTTTTACTCGGATGCATCTGAAAGTTGAGCAATCCCAAAGTAAAAAACTCTTGTGATGCAGGGAGAGAATTATCTAAGTGACCAGGGAAAATGACCTTCCCGGTTTGACAGTGCAGAGAGGATCTCTTAAGAGTAGAAATCCCCCGGCTTTCTGGCCATGGTTTGCAGTATTGTAAATGCAGGAGAGGTTTGCAAACACTGTCCTTATCTTCCAAGTGGTTGTGTTTGTGCATTTATACATGTGTGTGTTTATAAAGGCTAGTGGTGCTGAGGTTTGTTCCTTCTAAAAAGTTGTAAAGTTTGCCACCGTGAGGAGGCAGAATGATTTATCCATCTCCCCCAGTTATTTTTCCCATCGCTGTATTTGTCGTACACTTTCATTTCATTGTTCCATGTACCCAGATGGAAAAGCCTTCTGCTTCTGAGAGAGGCTGAAGCTGCTGAAGTTTGTTTGTGGCTTGGCCCATTTAAGATGCATTCACTGAGTGGACCCTGCAGCAACAAGGAACAAATGAACTGTTTTTCTTCATTGGTGGGGAATTTGAGAAACCTGTCCTGTTTTAACATTGCTTTTCTGTAGGATCTGTTTAGAGGGAACACAGTATTTTATCATATTTGCTTATTAGGCTTTCACAATTATACTCAGGTTTTAGTGGGTTTTTTTAATCAGGGAGGATTCTCATGGATTTGAAGTCAGGTTAATGTGAACTTGAAAAGGTGGGTTGGGTTTCATTGTTTTTACCTGGCAAAAAACACCCAGTGGAACTTTCGGGTTTCTGTGTTTGTACCTATGGGGAAGGTAGCAGTTAAGTTTGTGGTAGAGGGGGTGTCCGAGTAAAGAACTTGAGTAGGTTGATACTTCAAAACCAATTTCTTTTGCTGTATAAATTCTATTCTGTGAGTCCAGGAAAGTTCAGGAAAGTCCTACGGTATAGCTAAGCTAATTTATCTGACCCTTCATAACCCAAGCAAGTGGTAACTAAGTGATGGGGGTATTAAATCAGTAAATTTTATGTCATTCGAGGGCAATAAACTTGAGCTCAAGAGAATCTGAACCAGCTATGGGACGGTAATTTTAGGGTGAAACAACAAAAAGCAAGCCTTTCTGTGACTTTTCTTGGTACCTCTTCTAAAGAGACTGCGTGTGCCTGCCTTTCTGCGGGGCTTATGTGTGGGTGCTGCAGGCACCCCACTGTGGAATAAGATTCCAGCAGCCCTTCCCTTACATACGTGGATGGAACCAATCCCAAACGGCACACTCTTTTAAATGTGACATAAGCATTGTAGCCATAGTTGGCATAACTTTGTTTTTCCTTATCATACCCTCTCACTTCTTTTCAGGAGCCTCTTTTCTTGACTGTGTATTTCTCTGCAATTAGAATAGACTTGATGTTCTTTACCAGTAATGAAAGTATCACTTTTATTCGGGATTGTTCTTCATGGAACCAGCGTGTGACTGTTTGCTTAGACTGTGTTTAGGTTTAAATGCACATATGGGAAGTGCATTTCTCCACGGAGTTTGTTTAGTTTGCAGTGTTCCAGTAAGAAGCACTGGAGATCAAGGACTGGGGTTATTTTAGCTGGTCTGAAAATGTTCTGGCGATGCGTGCAGTGTCTCTCTTCGTCCTTGGGTTGTGGCACAGTGACTGCATAATAAAATATGTTTGCTGGGAGCCCACAAGCAAGTACTGGGATGGTTTCTTGAGTCTAGTAAGCAATCAACTTTTCTGTGGAGCAGGGAATGAATGTCAGGAGCTCTCAAGGATGAGCTGATGGGTCTGATGTCCTGAGAAAGTGTGACACGGAAGGCTCTTGCTTGGGGCCGGAGGGGGGGTTCCCTCACTCCCCCTGTCCACTGGTGAAACCTTCCTCCCTGGCTCTCATTGCTTATGAGCAGCTGGTCAGCAGGCAGTAAATTCCTCCACAGCTGGTGTGATGGAGCACAGAGGAGTCTGACCAGAGGCAGCCACAGAAGGAAGTACTTTGTTTACTTCTGAGCAGCGTCAGTGCTGCCAGAAGAGAGAAGTGTACGAGTTAGGTGGACTTTCCAGGGTGAAAGTTTCTCAATCAGTCAATCGGTGACACCTTCGCAGGTATCGCTTGTGTGGTGGTGGTTGACGATGAATGCCTGATGTTAGTCTTTATAATTTCTTTCGCACTTTATAAGTGTGTTCCCGTCACTGCAGGGAAGTTAATATTGGGCACATGTTGACAGCAGAAGACAGGTTGACTAGCACTAGCCCAAGGTCACCCAACTTACGGCTGAGCCCCACTGTTTGTCTGCCCTGGGCACTCTCATCGGGAGAGATTAAATGCTTCCATTCCTGACCGTTTGAGGTTGTTTGAATGTAAGGTCAGGGTCCCCTCACTGTGTACAAAGTCAAATTATTTCTTTTTTAGAGGATTACCTGGCTGCCTGCTGGTCATGGGAGGAAGGAAGAGGCTGTCTTTTTCCATCATCAGCCTTCACCTTCAAGTCACCTGTTCAGTTTCGAGTTAGCCAAGTCGCAGTGGAAAGTAGTTATGGCCCAGCAGACCGAACCCTTTGTGAGGTTTGGTGGGCAAAGGCTAGCCAGATTACCACCAAAAATAGTTGCATGACCTTCCAGGTCCCCCTTTCTCTGCCCTCCGTTCTGGTTGGTTTTCTTCGAATGAAATCTCTTCCTATTTTAATTTTTTTTTGTTATAGTTGATTTACAATGTTCTGTCAACTTCTACCATACAGCAAAGTGACCCAGTCATACAGATGTGTGTGTGTATATATACACACACACATGTTATTTTTCTCCTGTTGTCTTCTATTATGTGCTGTCAGATGAATGGATTAAGAAGAAATCTTTTCTTATTTTGCTGCTCTCTGGGACACTCTGGGTTCCCTCTCTTGGATTCTGAGCTCCTTGTGTTAGGTGGTTATTCCCTTTGTGTCCTGTACCCACTCTGGCACCTGGCTCAGAAATGCGTCTCATTAACGTTTGCTGATGTGCCGTGAGGCGTGAGTGGTGGTCAGTGCCCTTTCCTCTCTCTGACCTGGGTGCTCGGAGTGGCTTAACACTTCCATCCACAGGCCCAAGAGAAGTGGTTAACACGGAGGCCTGGAGCACTCCCTTGGGTGTCTGTCCAAAATTGCTATCGGTAGAGCTTTGGCCCGATAGTAATGTTTTCTTATTTTGATAAGACTTTCAAAAACTGCATTTGTATCTAAACAAATGAAAGGAATTGAGTTGAAAACACGAGAAAGGGGCTTGAGGGAGCCCCAGGCTCTTGAGTAGTTGCATCCGAGAACTTTGAGACTGTCACACAGCTGAGAGACCTGTAAGACTGCCTGGGCCAGCATCTGGTCTGGAGTGAGAGGCGGTCCAGACAGCTGAGTGGTTTGCTTCAGCTGACCGGTGACCGAGCCAGGTTAGAGCAACACGGGCGTCCTGGTTCTTGGGGCCCCTGCCCCAACACTGGCTGGGTTCCTGGTGCAGCCCTATAAAAGGCCAAGGAAATTTGAGACAATGGACTGCACTCTCTGGCGCTTCCTAGCTTGGTCCATTTTAATCGCAAGCCAGCTGGTCTGAGGGCATGGAGATATGTGCCAAGGAAGATGGTATGTGGGGGCGCCCTGGGTTGAGAGGGTGTGTTGTTAGATGAGAAGAGGAAGTTGGAGGAGGAGGGGTGAGGGGAGAAGGGCTTGGTGGACTTGTAATTAGCACCATTTCCACAGCAACAGCAATCCTTTTTTTTTTTTTTTGAAATTATGATTAAATGCTTGTAGCATTGCATTTACCGTCTTACCCACTTTTAAGCTGAATGGTGTTAATTCGAGTCACACGGTTGAGCAGCTGATCTCTAACACTTTTTCATCTTGCTAACACTGAAACTTGGTACCCGCTAAACACTAATTTCCCCTCTCCCCTCCTCCCAGTGCTCAGTAACCACCTTCCTATTTTCTGTTTCTGTGATTTTCACTACTTTAAATAGTTTCTATGAGTGGAATCATACTATCTTTATTTTGCTTAGTATAGTAGCCTGGAGGGGCTTATCCATGTTGTAGCAGGTGGCAGGATTCTCCCCTTTTCGAGGCTGCATACTATTCCGTTTTGCGTATATGCTACATTTTCTTTTGTTCGACTGTTGGTGTCTCTCTGGGTTACTTCTATCTCACAGCTGTTGTGAGTAATGCTGTAGTGAACATGGGTGTGCGGATATCTCTTTGAGATCCTGCTTTGAGTTCTTTGGATATATCCCTAAAAGTGGGACGGTGGGGAGCAGCAGGACATTTTTAGGGCGTGTGAGCTCCTCGTACTTCTGCTTTGGGCTGAGGGCACTGGACCTGTTATCAGAAAGTTTTCCGAGAAATTCTTGAGAGAAACCACGGCGATTTTATCCAGGGGCATCAAACACACACCTTCATTTATACTCAGAGGGCTCCCTGTTTCAAACGACATCAGCTGAAAACGTGGTAGCTGGACCTAGAGACATATTCTCCCTCTTTAGTGCAGGTGAATCAAGGAAAAAAAAAAAAATACCCCAGACGTGGGCACCAGGGGGAAGGTGGAACTAAAATTCTATGAATCGGAGTTGAGCTGCAGTTACTCACACTGGGGAAGGCTGGGGGTGGCAGGGGGTGGTGGGTTGGTGTGGGAACTCAATTGCAGAGCAGGTGCTTTCTGTTTGAGATTTTGAAAAGCTGCCCTTTGGTGTGGATTTGAACCTGTGTCAAACAAAGCCCCCGAGGGTGTGGGGTATACAAATGACGTATCTGTCTATGTGAATGCTGCTTTAGGAGAAGCACCGGCAACTGTTTTCTGGCAGAGTCCTACTCTGCCGTATTTGTTGTGAGACGCGGGGAAGAAACCAACCTCTATGTGTGTTTGTTGACTAGAAGGCGTGTGAGTCGACGCAGGGTTCCCACGCCCAGAGGAGCCCCGCTTAGAGACCGTTTGCTGCCAAACATAGTGTCTGGGGCGAGAAAGACTAAAGTAGTGAGAAATCAGAATTACGTAGCGGATTAAAAAGCGAACACGTTTTCATTGATTTCTGAACACACAGGAACCAGCCCAAGAACGTGTGGCTTTCTGGGGCGTTGCAGGCTGAGCCTCCGTGAATAGGCAGAAGTGGCTTGAGTCCACACCGCCGGTTGGCTAGAGTGTGCTTGAGATGATGCAAAATGGTACCACGTGTATCTTATTCGCTCTGTTAATTTGCTTGACAAGCTTTTCTTCTGAAATCACGCAAGTATACAGTTCAGCCTGGTCATTGCCTATATGACCCGGGACCGGGGGAGCGGGGAGGGGTGACTAGGAGTTTGTTAGGGGGGAACCCCCGCATGGGCTCGCCCAGTCCTGTGGATTAAGTGGATGGAAAACCGTGGAACAGCTGCCGTTTGGGAGCTTTACTGAGTCTGCGGAATTAACGGGGCCGCTTTGATGGCTGTTGCTCCTGCATTTCTTCCTACTTCACGTCCCTCATCACCACCATCATTTATTGACTCTCACCCGGTGCTGGTCCTCGAGCCAAGGGTTTATACCCACCTTATCTTATGTGCTCTTTGCAACCCCCTCAGGGAGGTGGGTTTTCTCCCATTTTGCAAATGAGCCTGACGCCCTGAGTGGTTAAGCCATGTGTTGGCCTAAGATCCCATGGGCCGGAGTCCATCTCGGGACCACAGTTCTAAGGCGTTTTCCCTGGTGCCGTCTTGAGGGCAGTCACTCCTGTGAGGACGGCTAGGAAGCCGAGAGCCCTGGGCGCCGGAGCTTCCCACAGGCCTAGGCGAGAGGCAGGAACGGAGCTGGCAGAGGTGTTCCTCTCTGCCCTGGTCCCCTCCCTGGGTGGGTTCTTCCTGATCCTCCTTCTCACGGTGGGTCACCAGAGGGCCACACCGTACCGCACCTCACCTCTCTGGATGGATGTCCAGATCGTCCCTTTTCACACCAATGCCTGATGTCCTCTGGTGATATTTTGTGTCTCGGTGGGTTTCATTTGGGCCCTTTCCATGTTTTTCGCAGACACCTTCCTTTTCCCCCAGTGCCTCCTTCCATGTCATCAGGTGGGTGACAGGCCTGGGCCGTGTCCTCTCATCCTGTCCTCTCATCCACACCTGGGTCACAAACTGGTCAGTCTCTTCTTCCATGTCTTTAAAAAAAAAAATCCCCCCCCATTTGAACTTTTTTACACAATCCACAACCGCACTGCTATTTTTTTTTTTTTTTTTTGGTCTTATTTAGGGCCACACCTGCAGCATATGGAGGTTCCTAGGCTAGGGGTTGAATCAGAGCTGTAGCCACTGGCCTATACCACAGCCACAGCAACGCCGGATCCAAGCCACATCTGTGACCTATACCACAGCTTATGGCAACGCTGGATCCTTAACCCACTGAGCAAGGCCAGGGATCAAACCTGCATTCATGGATGCTAGTCAGATTTGTTTCTGCTGATCCACGATAGGAACCCCCCATACTGCTTTTTAAAAACCATCCCTTGTGACCGTCTTTAATACCATGTGATGTCTAGGAATCTGGTGCCTTTTCAGGCATTGCCTGATTGTCTCTCCACCCCCAAAGGACTCACTTTGTTCCCTTCTACTCTCTTGCCGGCCTGACCGGACAGGCCTTGTTCTCATTTCCTTGAGGCCCTCTGACTTTATAAAGGTCTGGATGTGAAGGGCTTTAAGGAAGCATGACTTCAGGACAGATATAAGGAAGGAGGCAGGCTGGGAGGTGAGAAGGAAAGAAAGCGTGACCCTAAATTCTCTTGAAACAGATGAGGAAACTGAGTCCCGTGCCATTTAAACAGCCCGGCTGAGAGCACGGCGCTCTTCATTAGCTGAGCCTGAGTCAGAGTCAGGTGTTCTGTCCCAGGGCCATGTCCCACTAACACCGGGGGCCAGGCAAATGGATGAAAAGCAGCCAAGAACTCAGAAAGCATAGCTGCATTATGGGGACTCAGATGAAGAGAGCGAAACCCCTTTGTCTGGCACTGCCTCGTGACTGACAATATTAATGATTGTCTCCACAATCTCCAAGACTAACATTATTTTTCTTTTTAGGGCCGCACCTGTGGCACATTGAAGTTCCCAGCCTAGGGGTCAAATCAGAGCTACAGCTGCCAGCCTACGCCACAGCCACAGCAACGCCAGATCTGAGCTGCATCTGTGACCTACACCGCAGCTCATGGCAACGCCAGATCCTTAACCCACTTGGTGAAGCCAGGGATCGAACCCGAGTCCTCATGGATACCAGTCCGGTTCTTAACCTGCTGAGCTACAGTGGGAACTCCTAAAGACAAACCTCAAGTTAGGAGATATAGGAAGTGAGGAAATGATGTGCCGCATTTTGAAATGCTGTTCAACAGAAACTGTTTACATAGAAATAAAGTGATGTTTTAAAAAGGCCACACTTCAGTTATCTGCATGGATGACTTATGAAAATAATGCTCGTTCCCCAGTGAGGACAGGAAGGAGCTACTCCATAAATCTGCATGCCTACCAGACCTCGTGAGCTCCTCGGGGTATTTTCCCTTTGTCTGTGGGCGTCAGACACACGGAAAACAATCTCATTTCCTGAATGACCTGAGAAGGGCCTAGGGCCCGGTGGGTGTGAGTACCGTGGGTGCACGTGCTTGGCGGTGCACGTGTTGCCACCGTGTTGTTCCAGTTGTTGCAGAGTTTGATTTGCGTTTTATTCCACTTGATGCTGGCCTTTGGTTCTTATCTGTCAAGTTGATTTCCCTAAAGAGGGATCATAAGTTCCTGAGGAGAGGGGACTGGTCGTTGCTACATGGTGGAATGCTTCTAGGGGAAGGACAAACCCTGGGGTATACAGACCTGAGTGTGAAGCCTGCTTCTTGAACTTGAACTTGTTCGTCTTAAGCTTGGGCCTGTTAAGCTATCTGATGTGGTAATAAAAATACTTGTCTTTGGGGCTGTTGGAATATGTCATTTGCCCTAGTACAGTGCCTTATATTGTTAAAAAAAAAAAAAAAAAAAACCGCTTAGTTTGCCCTCTTAAAGATCTACCTGCCACAGGCACCTAGAAGGGGCTAGAGATTTTCTAGTCTTGTGCCTACATTATACAGTAGAGAAAGCAGAGGCCAGAGATGTTACAGTTTTGCTCGAGCTCCCATGGCTGGTTGATGGCACGGCCTGAACTAAACTTCAGGCCTCCCAAGTTGGCTGACTCCCAGCCAGGGCTCTTGTCACCGTCCCCTGGAGTTCCTCACAGGCCTGGAATCACTCAGGCAGCTCTCAGCAAAGCTCTGACTTTGACTTTCATTGAGTACAAGCCTCAACAACAGGAGAGACGGGCCAACTGCAATTACATGGTGGAAACAGATGCCTTTTGCATCTTGAACTTGTGAGGCAAGAACTCGTACGGTTCTGAAAATGTCTCCAGAGATGAAAGAAGAGGGAAAAAAACCCTAAGCCTGGAAGTACTGTGCGGGGACTCCGACGAGCATTATTACTCAGCCCTCAAGTATTTGAACCTATTCAGGGATCTGCTTGTTCATACAGTCGCTTATTATTTGTGACCGGGGCGAGCCTTGAGAGTGAGCTTCAATTCTCCAGTCTGCCTTTGTGTAACCGGCAGCTCCGTGTCCTTCTGACCACAGGGCAGACACTGTTTACTGTGGGGGGTGAATTTCCAGTTTCAAGAGTCAGGAGTAGATCGGCCCTTCATGGATGTTTATACGGAAGAGTTTGAAAAAGCCAGATTTGTTGCTTTGGGGTGTGAGGGACCCTTCATTTTTTAGTAGATGTCAAAGGGCCGAAGTATCTGTTTTCAGCAGCTGTAATTCACTTTGCCGTAGACCTAAAGGTCGGCCCGGAGTTTTCCTTTGTTAAATGTTAACTGAGAAGGTGAAACGGAGCCTGGATAATGCCCCCCCCCCCGCTTCCATTTTTTTAGTTTTATCGAAGAATGTTGATTTACAGCGCTGTGATCATTTCTGCTGTACCAGAAAGTGATTCAGTTACACATATACACACACAATCCTTTCCTTTTTTTTTTTTTGGTGCCGCACCTGTGGTGTATGGAAGTTCTGGGCTAGGGGTCAAATTGGAGCTACCGCTACCAGTCCACGGCACAGCCACAGCCACACTGGATCCGAGCCGCATCTACCACCTACACCACAACTCACAGCAACACCGAGTCCTTAACCCACTGAGCAAGGCCAGGGATCGAACTCACATCCTCATGGATACTAGTGGGGTTCGTTACCACTGAGCCACGACGGGAACTCCCCACATCCTTTCGTTTTCAGATTCTTTTCCCATACAGATGATCACGGAATACTGGGTAGAGTTTCCTGGGCTGTGCAGCAGGTCCCTGTTGGCCAGCCCTTCCATATACAGCAGTGTGCCTGTGCCAGCCCCACACGCCCAGTCCGTCCCCCCTGCCTGTCCCCCCTTGGTAACCACATGTTTGTTTTCAAAGTCTGTGAGTCTGTTTCTGTTCTGCAAATAAGTTCATTTGTATTCCTTTTTTTTCTTTTTTTTTTTAGATTCCACATATAAGTGATATCATATGATGTTTGTCTTTCACTAGCTTCACTGAACATGATAATCTCTAGGTCATTTCCATCTTGCCGCAGATGGCATTATTTTGTTCTTTTTTACGGCTGAGTGATAGTCCATTGTATATATGTAACACATCTTCTTTATCCATCTATCCGTTGAGGGACATTTAGGTTGCTCCCATGTCTTGGCTATTGTGAAAATAGCCCATTTTGAGGAACAGTGGGAGAAAGTGGCCTCCTCCACCAACCCCAGGAAGCAGGTGTGGGCACTTTTTCAGGCCAATGAGAAAGGAACCTAGGTTTGGGGATCAACCGTTCCTCTGCCCTCTCCCTGGAAAACACAGCTGTCTTGTGCCCTCTCCTGTGGGTTATAGCAGGGCCAGGTATCTTTATCTTTGTGAAGCCGTCTCTCTATCATGAGGTCAGTAATCCTTGCTTCAGTCACATCCACTGTGCGTCAGGCAGCAGTAACCAAAGATGAGATGCCAACTCTCCAGGATTTCCCCTAGGAAATGAGCTACAGAAAGAAATCAGCCTTGGGATGAAAGACAGAATCAGTCCCCCAAGGACAGCCTGTTGGTCTCTGAAGTCACCCATGTCCCTAACACTTTCCCTGGGTCCCTGGGGAGAGCGTGGGCTAGGTGTGCAGTGGTGGCCTCAGTGTGCCCGCCCTGCTGTGATGTGGTCAGAGCCCTGCTGGGGTCCCCGATGGAGGATCCATCAGGAGACAATCTGAAATCAGTATCGTCTGAAGCGTAGTAATTCGTATTTGGATAAACAGATCTGCTACTGGAGTGGGCACGAGGAACTGTAGCAGAGGCTTTATGAAAGGGAGCAGGTATTGGCCGAGCCCTTTCCTGGACTGCTTTGGGGAGCTCAGAAAACGGGAGGTAACTTTTTTCCATGTTACTTCCCTTCGTTCGTTATTGCTTCTCGACTGTCTATCTTTCCCAGACACTATCCTTGACCGTCACAGTGGCTTCCGGCCAGAGCAGCCCGCATGGTAGCGTCTCTGGACTCGGACACCTGATCCACCTCTGCCTTTTCATATATAGAGTTGTGATCACAGGCTGGGTACTTCAAGGGTCGGCAGTGAGTTGTCTTGTCGTTTCTTTTTCCTTTTTTTTGCTTTTTAGGACTGCATTTGCTGCTTATGGAAGATTCCCAGGCTAGGGGTCAAATCGGAGCTGTAGCTGCTGGCCTCTGCCAGAGCCACAGCAGCGTAGGATCCAAACCGCATCTGTAACCTGCACCACAGCTCACGGCAACCCGGATCCAGATCCTTAACCCACTGAGCAAGGCCAGGGATTGAACCTGTGTCCTCATGGATGCTAGTCAGATTCGTTAACCACGACGGGGACTCTGAGTTTTCTTTTCCTTGGGCCTCTGTGTGTGCTCTGGCGTCCAGGGCCGTGCCCCAGAGTTGGGACATCTGGTTTTGGGAGCTGGGTGATCTGAAGGACTGGCAGCCTGGTGCATTTTGTAGCTGTGCTTTGACTTGAGATCTGAGAGATCTGAAAAATCTCATGTCACGACTGGTGTCGCTTGACTGGTGTTTTGCGTGGTCGAGACTGTGGCTCTCCTCACGGTCTTGACAGTCGGGGCCAGTGACAGGTGGGGACAGAAGGTCACTTCGCACCTTTCGATCTGGCCTGTCTTTGCAGCGAGGTGACCCGGGTAGGAGAGCTGTCCTTCGGGGATGAAACCTGAGTGCCGTCGAGCCCGGGTCTGCGTACGTCTCCTCTTCTCCCGGACGTGAAGACCTGAGCGACCCGGTCTGGCTGACTCCATCTCAAATCCCCTGGACGGCTGCCAGCTCCGCACTTGACTTTGTGCCCCTGAGTCCTGCCCTTGGTCTGCTGACTCGCACACTTCAGGGTGAGGTGGAAGGAGAGACTGTACCCGTGGGCAAAAGTTGGAGTCTTTGCCCTCAGCAGAGAAACAAAGGCTCCCTTTCTGCAGCTGGCATTCTGCTTTTTTTTTTTTGTGTGTGTGTCTCTGAGGCTCTGTGCTCTTGGCGGGGCTGTGAGTTAGTGGTGAGGGCACACTGCTTGGAGGCAGAAGTCAGCTGCAGGTCAGACACAGGGTTTGAACACAGCGGAATTCAGGGGGAATGGTGGCACATGGGAAGGCTGGAGTGATGATCCCCCAATCTTTTTCAGCTTGCTTGAACGATCACCCAGGCCAGAGGGAGATGGGCACAGCGGCCTGGGTGTTTGTTTACATCTCAAGTAGGGCACCTCTTAGAACACTCGTCTTACAGGCTCCCACCCTGCCTGGCACCTTGGCTTTGCGAAGCTCAGTCCCCTAGAACGCGAATAAAGAACCACTGACATCAGCGGCAGGAGATTTCTTTCCCTGTTTTCTGGGTGCAAGGCGGTGGGCTCTGCTTGGAGACGTGTGGGCCAAGGCCACAGAGGCAGAAGAACCTTCAAAATGCAAGAGAGAAAAAAGGCGGCCCCGCAGACCCCACTAAAAGGCCTTGTTGCTCCAGCAGAGGGAGGAGGTGGGCCCCTGAATGCAAGTCCCTGTTAACCTCAGCCGGCTCTTCTGAGAATTTGTCTGTTGAGAAATTTGGCACAATGGCCAAATGGAGCTCCTGTAAGGCAGCGGGGATGCCGGTGTGTGCGTTCGTGGTTAGCCCTGGCGTTGATGCATCCGATTTCAGGGAAAGATGGTTCCGTGTATGTTTCCATTTCAGCTGTGGTATTTCAAGGTTTACCGTGGAGGGAGTGTGGGTGGATGAGCGTGTAATCCTCTTGGTTAATTTTATCTGGGTTATGGGTGAAAGTGGGTTCACCATACCTTGTGTTTATTACTTGAGTACGTTTTAGGATGACCTGCAAAGCCAAGTCTGGGCGAATCTCATTGTCCTGCCCTGATGCACATGGTTGTGGACTCGGACTTAATGCCAAGTAGACTATTAGAATATGTGTCGCATCTCAGACTGTGATTCTTCTTGGGGCCTTGTATACGTAAGGTGCTCCTCTCGCAGCCCTTCTGGGACTCCGCGTCGGGCCCTACTGACAAGGTTGTGCCCCCCTGGGGACGTTCTGGCTGCACACCCTCCCGGGCAGGTGAGGCGAGTACTAGTTTAGCTGGCCACACCTGGGGCAGGTGACAGTACTTAGCACCTCAGGGGTTTCTGTTATACCATTTGCTAGAAAGGTAATCTTTCTGCTGGTCCTCTGTCCCCAGGGCACACACGTTGTTCGGCTTTAGGGGAGAAGTCACCATTTCAAGTTCACTCTTTGTTGCTTCTGCGTGCATGAATGGCCTCATACTTGAAGTGCATTGAACTATTGTTCTGCAACCCGAAGCCTGGAAAGTAGCTGCTTTAGGTCAGGGAAAGGTTCCGAGGTAAAGAGATCGAAGGCTCAAGCTTAAAAACCAACACTAGAGGTTAGAATTAGCAGGTCCTAGAGGGAAGAAGTGAGAGGCTGGCTGACACCAGACCTTTTTACACTATTTTTAGTTCTGGTCAGGATGGTATGGTGTGACTTGTGCTTTTTGAGGCATCATTCTGCTTTTATTCCAGGGATCTGTTCCTGTGACTGTATTTGCATGTATGTACAGGTATCGCATGCTCATGGGGTCGTATGTTACAGAAATTATGGGGTAATCTTATTTTCAGCTTATGGAGTGAAAGATTGTATGAAACCCAGCCTCATGGCAAAGAAACCTTACATACAGATATAAAATATATCTCTTTGGAGGACTGGCTGTCTGATGGGCTATAAATAGATTGTTAAACAGTAATGTGAGGGGTTGTTAACAAGCTGTTTCTAAAGCCATCTCCCTGGTCTGGTGTGAAAAGGTAATGTGTACATATTGCAGCTATGAAACAGTTTGCCTGTGGTATTTATATGTTGGTATTGTGTGTGTGTATTTTCATCAGTGAATGAGCTGAAACGATAATTTTTCAGCAAAGTATAGTTGATTGACAATACTGTGTTCCTTTTGGATATATGGCAAAGTGATGTCATACATCTATATGTATATATATAGTCTTTCCTTTTTTTTTTTTTTCCATTTCGTCATTTTAGGGCCACACCCGCAGCATGTGGAGGTTCCCAGGCTAGGGGTATAATCGGAGCTGTAGCCGCCGGCCTACACCGCAGCCACAGCAACGCAGGATCCGAGCTGCGTCTGCGACCTACACCACAGCTCATGGCAATGCTGGATCCATAACTCACTGAGCAACGCCAGGGATTGAACCCACAACCTCATGGTTCCTAGTCAGATTCGTTAACCGCTGCGCTACAACGGGAACTCCTATATGTATATATAGTCTTTTTTTAACTTCTTTTCCATTATAGTTAATTACAAGATATTGAATATAGTTCCCTGTGCTATATAGTAACTCCCTGTCGTTTATCTACTTTATATGTAGTGATGTGTATGTCAATCCCATACTCCCAATTTATCACCCCCACCCCTTTTCCCCTTTGGTAACCAGGTTTGTTTTCTGTGTCTGTGGGTCTCTTTTCTGTTTTGTAAATAAGCTTCCATACCATGTTTTAGATTCCACATGTTAAGTGATATTATAAGATTTGTCTTTTCTCTGTCTTACTTGGTATGATCATCTCTAGGTTCATCTATGTTGCTGCAGATGGCTTTATTTCATTCTTTTTTATGGCTGAGTAATTGTATATTGTATATTTATACACCACATTTTCTTTACACATTCATCTGTTGATGGACATTGAGGTTGCTTCCATGTCTCAGTTATTATAAATAGTGCTGTTTGGGACACTGGGGTGCGTGTATCCTGAAAAGATAATTTTAAATGTTGTTTTATCTGCTCCTATACCAGTGTCCACATTCTATGTTGGGCTATGTTCTTGTTGTTTTTTTAAGCTGACTTAAATGAAGAGATATTTGATCTGCATAGGTTTTGAATCAACCAAACTTCAAAAAGTCTTAGGAGTTCCTGCTGTGGTGCAGTGGGTTAAGAATCCTACTGAAGCAGCTTGGGTCGCTGTGGAGGTGCAGGTTTGATCCTCGCCCTGGCACGGTGGGTTAAAGGTTCTGGCCTTGCCACAGCAGTGGCATAGGTCACAGCCGCGGCTTTGATTCAGTCACTGGCCTGGGAACTTCCATATGCCACAGGTGTAGCCATTAAAAAAAGGGCTTTAATATGTTTATGATAATACCCTAAGTATATAATAACTGCTTGAAGGAATTAGAATACTTGGATAAATAGGAAAATCACTTCCCATAAGCAAACTAGCATTCAGGTTCTTAGGTGCAGTGAAGCAGAGTTCCTCTTAGGTGTCCAGTCTTATTTGAACTTCTTTTCACATTCAGGTGACATAGCTGAAAATTGGTCCATGCCAGTTTCTGCCACTATTAGACTTTAATGAGGACTCTATCTTGTTACCAGGATGCCATACTGCTCCTGTGTTTGCAGCTGCTGTATTGAAAACAGGTGTCTCTTCTAGTCCCCCGACTGGATCGGTTTGCTAGCCTGGCAAACCTTATTATTATTGTTATTTATTTATTTTTGTCTCACGTAAGTCAGATAACTGCCAGGAGCTGTTGGCGAGCAGGATTAATGGGAGAGAAGATGGCCGCTTTTCTTGGTGGAGGTTTCTGTTAAAAGAATCCATCCGAGAGCCTTAGACTATTAAAGACAGAGCTCTGCAAAACTGTCTGGGATGCGAATCACAGGGGAGAGCTGCCAAAAGGAGGATAGTAATCATAGTTCTGCCAAGTTCACCTCTCTCTCATTCTGCAAAGGCCGATGTGGCCACAGGAGCCATACAAGACAGGGCAGCAAGTGGTCACCCTTCTCTGGTCCACGGCACGTGCACAGGCTCATCCGCCATTGCTTCTTCAGGCCGCTGGATCCTGAGCTTCTGGAGGGAGGGTGTGCGGTGTTCTCGGCCTGCCTGGCTGTCTGGTGCAGAGTCCGCACCCTGGCACCCTCTCACTGTCCTTTCCTTCCCATCCTGACCAGCACTGCCTTGCCTCTGGCCCCAGACTCTTCAACTCTGTCCCATCTGATCTTCCTCCCTCCACTCCCCGCTCCTTCCAATCCAGCCCAGAGTGGTTCTTTGCAAATAAGAGACTGATCACACCCGGCCCTTTCTGACCCTGCCATTCAGGATGAGACACAGCTCTTGACTGGGGCGTCGAGGCCCTGGACAGGCTGCCTTTCTGAAATCTTCAGCCTCTCGCGCCACGTTGTATTCCAACCAATACCATCTCTTCTCTCCAACCACATGGTGAACTTTCATGCCCGAAATCTTGCGCCGATCAGTTTTCTGCCCGGTAGCCAACTTGTCATCTGAAGCCAGTCACTTAAGCCTTCTCTGGTGCTGCTGGGCACAGCGCCCTACAGTCTCGTTGAACACGTCTCCGTTACTGGCAGTGATCCTGTTATAGTTTAACCGTGTACCACCCTCTAGTTAGAGTGAAAGCACACGGGGAGCAAGCGGTTGATGGGTCCGTTTTATATTTCTAGTGCCCAGTGCAGGGCCTGGCACAGAGGAGATCCTGTATGTTAGTTGAATCAGGTTTTTTTAAATCAGCAAGTATTTTTTTTTTAGTTTATTGAAACATCGATTTATAATGTTGCGTTTTAGGTGTACAGCAGAGTGATTCAGTTATTACATATATGTGCATTTTTTTATTTTTTAATTTCATTTTTTTTCTTTTTAGAGCTATACCTGCTGCAAATGGAAGTTCCCAGGCTAGGGGCCAAATTGGAGCTGCAGCTGCTGGCCTTCCTTACGGCCATAGCAACTCGGGATTCAAGCCGCATCTGCGAACTACTCTACAGCTTGTGGCAACACCACTGGGTGAGGCCAAGGATCGAACCCACATCCTCGTGGTTACTGGTTGAGTTATTAATCTGCCAGGCAACAATAGGAACTCCTATATGTGTATATATATGCTTTTTCAGATTCTTCTCCATTATATGTTATTACAGATTATTAAGTAGAGTTCCCTGTGCTATATACTAGGTCTTTGTTAGTTATCTATTTTATATATAGTAGTATATATATTTTAATGCCAAACTCCTAAAATTTATCCCTCCCCCGACCTTTCCCTCTTAGTAACCATAAGTTTGTTTTCTATGTCTGTGAGTCTGTTTTTGTTTTGTAAATAAGTTCGTTCATATCGTTTTTGTAGATTCCACATATAAGTGTAAGTCAGCAAGTATTAGGATTCTATCATGGGCTCAGTGGGTACTGGGTTCTGTGCTGTGTAAGAGAGTATAAGTTGAAAACTTCATGCAGTTTTGAAGTTCTGAGCAAATACCTCTTGAAGGCAGAGGAAGGAAGGTAGAGACCTCATGTCTGTTGCAAGGTCAGGACCGCATGGCAGGGCCAACCAATACCCAGGCTGCCCCATGAGATCTAAGCCCCCCTAGGTGACCTCCAGGTGACCTAAGCCTCACCCACGAGACCTAAGCCCCCCCCCATGAGACCTAAGGCTCCCCTTGTGACCTAAGCCCCTTCCACGAGACCAAGGTCTCCCCCCCACCATGAGTCCTAAATCCTGAGCAGACACATGCACACGTGGCGCGCTCTCGCTCTTTCCCTCTTGATTGCTCATCTTCCATCGAGGGACAGAGGCAGCTGGAGATGAGGCTTGAGAACCTCTAGGCCGGGCTGTAGGTGGGAGCCTGGACAGCCCCGTCCTCTTTTCTTGGTCTGGGATGTATCCCGGGTCACCAGCTGGTGGCTGTTTGCGGTGGCCATAGGCAGTCTTGAGATTGCTGGCTGCGGTCCTTTGGGAACCAGTTGTCTGTCACCACGGCGTGGGGCCGGCTGCTCCCCACCTCATCCATCCCCTTCCTGGTTGGTGGAGGTGACCCAAGAGCAGAGCAGCGCCTGGGCCTTCTGCTAAGGCTGAGATTGCCTTTCCAGAAACAGGGAGGCATCTGACCTTTCCCTCTGTCAGCTCCTCAACCTTCTCTTCCAGATCCTGTGCTGTCTTCCCCACTTGTCTCAGGGATAAACTCTGTTTAACTCCCAGAAAGGTCTAAGCCAGAGTGTACTCCCAGGACTAGAAAACCAGCCCCACGTCCCAGCTTAGGGACGGTCTGACAGCCTCAGCATTTCTTCCTTCTTCCCTCCCTTCCTTCCTTTTATGTCTTTTTAGGGCCACAACCACAGCATATGGAGGTTCCCAGGCTAGGGCTTGAATCGGAGCTGTAGCCTGCAGCCTACACCACAGCCACAGCAACGCGGGATCTGAGCTGCGTCTGCAACTTACGCCACAGCTCACGGCAATGCCGGATCCTTAATCCACTGAATGGGGCCAGGGATCAAACCCGCATCCTCGTGGATGCTAGTTGGGTTCTTGACCCGCTGAGCCGCAATGGGAACTCCAGCCTCAGCGTTTCTGTTTACAGTGGACATCTCAAGTCTTAAAGAGGAGACCGTTAGGAGAGTGTAGAGTTAGGAACCATCCGACGAGCATGAGAGGGACCAATCTGGAGAAGCCAGGTATTTTTAGGTATAGACATGCCTGAGCCTTCCATGCAAGCCCAGGTACTCATTTCCTTCCTTTGCTTGTTGCCTTTGACATACAGCTGAGATTCAGGGCTTTCCAGGGGAAACTTTGAACTTCTCAAACCCAGCCAGACCTCAGCAAGTGTTCTTTTACAGTTCCCGCAAACCGTCACCTGCCAGATTTTCCTGGCCCCATGCCTTTCCCAGAGCCGCGGTGCAGCATCTTGCCAACCTTCCTGATCTCGGTCTCTTCGTGGCTGCAGGTGGGGCTGTCTCCACACTGCTTTGCCCTAGGCCCTCTCTCCCCGCAGGGCATCCAGCGTTGGTTTTCCTTGCCGCCTAGGCGGCCTCCACCAGCAGTTGTGTGGCAGGTCAGCAGCTGTTACAGAAATGCCCAGCTAAGCCACGCAGGGGAGCAGCAAAGCACAGGTCCGTGTGCACCCAGTGAAAAGGCACATTTATGAAGCTGCTGGGGGCGGGGGATGGCCACGAAGGGTGTGCCTTTTTCAGAACGCTCAGCCCGTATACCTCAAACTTGGACCACGTGGTGCTGTCAGGTTTCCTTCCTCCCACCATTTCTGTCCTTGCTTGACATCTCCACTGCCAAGGCTGCTGATGGAGAGCGCATTTCCTTCTCGTCCACTTCGTCTGTCCTCCCTCCAGCCTGACCAGACCCAGTGGTAAGCTTACTCTTCAGGGAACACGGGAACCTGGGCTTAGCGCTGGTGGGAGCTTGGGTTCCCGATAATCAGTGTGGACAATCTGATCTTGGCACTGTCTCCCTTTCAGTCGTGCGAGGAATTTCGACCTGAGTTCTAGCAACCTGCTTAAGGACAAACTTTGGAACCTCTATGACTATTTTAGGACGGGTCATTGTTTTTACCTGAAGTAGCTTAAAGATTGACCTGCCTAGGAGGAAAATTTCAGGATCCGTTCTTTAATGAGCTATTGAAATAGAAATCAGAATGAAATAACAAACACACATACAAATACCCCCCCCCCCCCCGCGCCACTGCTCCAAGCAGGAGTTGTCATATTTTCCAAACCCTAAATTGTGACGTGAGCTGCTAAAGGAACTTCTCGTTTTTCATGTATGTGGCAAGTCTTAGAAAAGGGTATGCTGTTAGGTTTTAACAAATTAGCTCTTGTCAGAAATAAAATCGCGCGAGATCAGGCCTGTTAAGAAATAGCCTTCCTCCTAGCCAGTGTTCTGGTGTAGCCAAAGTGACACTCTGGGACCAAAGACACCACACTGTGGGTCTTTGCTGCGCTTCCTCCAGCTTTAGGGCCCTTGGCTGGTCTTGCGGAGTAGTGAGTATGTTTGTCTTTTCTCTGGGTGAACCTTGCAAGGACGATTAAGCCTTCTTTTGCCTCGGGGCAGAATCTGATCACACGCTGAGATCAGGAAGAACCCCCCTCCTCCCCAGCCATAGGATCAGATTGCACGGTTGCCCAGCCAGGTGTGCTACCTCTGCTGAATACACAGACACGCACAGGCCTCCTTACTGGCCATCTCAGAGCAGGAAGTTGGATCATTGGCCAGCAGCCTGATTCTCTTGGCATGTCCTGCGCTCGAAGATGGCAGGCAGCTGCCCTGGTGCTCTCGAACTTGGCTTTCCTCCAGCTGTGCTGTGCTGACCTGGGGGCCGTGTCTTTAGACCCCTACAACCCTTTGCGACTCTCACTTTGCAGGAGACTTGAACTTGGATCTAAGCGTACACATACCCACCCATGCAAGCATGCGCCCGCACACACCCTCCTCTTTAAAGAGTTTTGCATAAATTCGCTTCTCCTTTTCTGGGCTTTGCTTTGGTCCGCCACCACATCAAACCCGTGTGCATTCCCAGAACATCAAAATGCCATTTGCAGCTAACAGTTGAATTTTTAAGGCTTGCAGGCGCCCGTCTCAAGCTTGTGTTGTACATGACTTTGAAGTCTGGTCTAAAGAAGTTGGGAGCCGGGGAGAGGTGG